>VWZS01007474.1:630435-760498 GCA_013397075.1 Rhabdornis inornatus | reverse complement strand
GCCCCGGCGTCCCAACGGAGAGCGGCGAATAAAAACGGGGAAAAAAAACCCAAAAAAACAAAACAACCCAGATTCAGCCAACTTTGCGCAACTTTCCGGAGGGAGGAGGGGGAGGGATCCGGCTGTTCGAACAAACGGGGGGAGAGCGGCTCGGGAGAGCCGGTGCTCAACGCCCGGTGCTCGGTGCCCGATGCTCAGCGGTCGCTGCCGGGTGCCCGGTGCCCCGCTCGGTGCTGCGGGAAGCGGAGCGGAGGCACGGCCGGAGCTACCGGTCCCCTCCTGTCCCCTCCTGTCCCCTCCTGTCCCCGCCGGTGCCGGGATGGCCGCGGGAAGGGGAGCGGGAACGGAGCTGGGACAGCCCCGGGCAGGCAGAGCCCGTTCTGAGCCTCAGCGCTGCGGGAGGTGAGGGATGAGGATGGGAGGGATGAGGATGGGAGGGTGCTGAGTGCCCAGAGAAGCTGTGGCTGCCCCTGGATCCCTGGAAGTGTCCAAGGCCATGTCGGAGCAATCTGGTAGAAGAAAGAGTAATTCATTCTGAGCACCATAATTCCACCTTCTCTTGCACCAGAGGTTTTTAAAGCCTGGTTTAGCCATCAGAAAGTGCAGTCTGATGATGATGACACGAATCTGGGACAGTGTTACCTCCAAGTACCAGACAGACGTGGATCAAACGTCTGAGCCAAGGTCAAATCCCACATCAGCAGAGATCCAGCCCCAGAAAATATTGCTCTGGACAGTCCAGGTCTTTTCTTGAGACCAGATTTTGTTTCCTATGAGCCCATCATCAAAACAGGGACCAACCTTCTCTGCCAGGAAAGTGGCCTTTAAGTAGAGGCAGTTTGAAGTCTGTGATGACACTGGGTCCTTTGGGCTCTGCACAGCAAAGCTGGAATGTGGAAATACTCCCAATATCCTTGCACAACGAAAACCCACAAATCCATGATAAATGTATTTCCTTGTGCTTGCCAGTTTACCACAGAGTATGGAGGGGATGAAATGTGAAGACAGATCTTTTTGTCTGCTCTTAATGAGAATCTGTTCACTTTGATGAGCATCAAATCTCTCTCAGTTAATTGCTGTCAATAGAAGTGGAGATTAATCAATACTCCTATGAATCAATGCCTTTATCAGGCACCTCTGGAGAACTGAAATAAGAGGAAAAGTCACAGTTCTGGCAGAGCCTCAGGCATGGAGTTTGCACAGTTGCAAGTGTTCCCTTAATTACAGGCTGCATTAATTAACTTTGGGCTGTAACTTATTAAAAGGTCATCTCAGAGTCGTCACATCCTTACCCTGTAACTTAAAAAACACTTTAAAAAATGCACTCCTGTGGCTGAATATTTGCAGGGGAGGTTGAAGATAAAACACAACGTTCCTTCCAGATCTCCTTGGAGCTCGTTCAAACACTGTGCTGAGCTTTTCCCCTGGCTGCTTTCCTTGCAGGAACACATTCCATGCAGGGGCTGGTTTCCCCTCTCAGGTGATTTGCAAACCTTGGAAGGGCAGGATTGCACCAGGTGAGGAGCAAAGGGTGCCCCATTTTCTCACTGGGGGAGCTTAACCTGCAACGGGGAGGGATAAAGGGCTTAGCTCTCCAAAACCTGCAGGAGCAAGTTCCAACAAGGAAAATTCCAGGTAATTGGTGCAAGGAGTGTTTTCACAATGAGGGAAGTCCAGCACTGCAAGGGGCACTGGGAGGTTTTGGGTCCCTGCTCTTGGAGGTTCTGGAATTGGTCAGGACGGAGCTCTGAGGAATTCATGGAGCCACAGAATGGTTTGGGTTGGAAGGGACCTTGAAATTCATCTTGTTTCAGCCCCTTCCACAGCCCAGGGAGCTCCAGCTGTTCTGTGTTCCATCAGCTCAGCTCCAAGCTGCAGTTGCAGGAGAACTGCAGGCTGATGGTTGGACTTTAAAAAGAAAAATTGCATTTTTTCCCTTGTTTTTGGTGTTTTCTCACCAGTTCCTGTCAGGCTGGAGAAATGATGCTGTCCATGGGAATGGCATGGAAAGGAATATTGGGGTGTATTTTCTCCTGGTGTCCCTCAGCTCTGTTTCTTTCTGTGATTTAAAATCCAAGAACATAAGATATGGACAATTTCTGGTTGTATTTGTAGTCATCTCAGTCAAGGAGCAGTTCAAATTCACCTGTCACAACTGAAGTTATTTTTACAGTGAATATTAGCAGAGAAATGTGCATTAGGTGTTTCTATTGATCCAATTTCTGTCTGATTTATTTGGTGGCATGAAAAATCACGTATTGCCTTTAAATGAACATTGTTTAGCAATTAACTTCTTCCTTTTTTTGGACTAACAACTTTGAAGTGAACAAATAATGCAATGCAACAATAGAGGTACAATAGGGATTTGTTTTTCAAAGGCATTCACTTTCTTGTGTGTGATTTTTTCCTAAAATATCTTTAATTTCTATAGATTTTCTTTTAAACCGTAGGAATTCCTTTTGGAATGCAAACTGAATTCATTTTGCTACCAGCTGAGGTCATCATAAAACAAGTTTGGTTTATTTTCCACACTCTACACTGCTTTAGGAGAAAAGTAGGAAAAAAAAAAGGCAAGAGAGAGTTGAGAAACCTTCAAAAGCAGAGATTGATGAGAACTCTGTGAAGATTTTGGTGACAGGTGTCAGGCTGGAAAATCAAAATATTTCCTCCACTTGAGGCAGTTTGGATTGGGACCTGTGGTTTTTGTGGTGAACCCAGAATGGCTGAAAAGCAGCTTCATGTTTATTCATCATTGTTTTTTGTGAAAGGACATCGGTGTGTCCTGACCCTGGATCTTCCTACTCCTCACTTGGCTTTTTTTTCTGATTATGGTTTTCATCCCTCTCCTCCTGAGTATCTAAAACATGTCTAAAACATCTAACACACAAAATACTGATGTGAATTCAGCTCTGAAAGCATTTAGTGCTTCTTAGAGAGGAAAAATTTCCTTGCACGCTTCAAGCCAGTTTTGCTTTATGGCAAAGTTTGGGTTTTTGAGCTCCTCCTTTACTCACCCAGTTTAATTTATCCCTCCAGTCCCCTCCCTGCAAAGTGAAATATTCCATTCACATTTTAAACTGCAACTTCATCACTCGGATTCTCAGTCCCTGATGGAGATGGGAATTTTGTTACACTTCCAAATCTTCCAAACTCCTTTTCCAGTGCCCAGGTTTGGGGTTGTATGCTCACCCCCAGAAATAAAAAGCAGCTCTTCCCATCACCCACAGGCTCTTTTCCCAGGATTTGTGCATTCATATGGGAATGAAAATGTGCAAATGGATTCTGTCCAAGCCACTGGAAACACAGGAAACTCTACAAGCTCCCTCCTTTTATCCCCCTGCAAAAGCACCGACCGTTTGTTTTATTTCGGGATACTGTATCCTAACAAATTATCCTTAAAAATCATTTGGTGTGAAATTGCAGATTAATCCCACCGGGGTGGGGGGTTAGCCCTCGTCTGGCCACTGGGGAGCACACAGATGGTGGCTGGGAGTGTGACAAAAGGCACAATCCCTGATTAGATGCATGGATGTAACGGACAGAAAGCTTTTCCCCATGGCCAAGGTGAGGAAAACACCGGAGGTCCCAGAGCCTGGCTCCTGCTGGGAGAGCTGTCCTGGAAAATCTGCTCTGGAAAACTTGTGCAATGTCTCCCAAACAAAGGGAAACCTGCTCTGACTCCCTGAGCTGCTTTTTATTTCTGGGGGTGAGCATACAACCCCAAATCTGGGCACTGGAAAAGGAGTTTGGAAGATTTGGAAGTGTAACAAAATTCCCATCTCCATCAGGGACTGAGAATCCGAGTGATGAAGTTGCAGTTTAAAATGTGAATGGAATATTTCACTTTGCAGGGAGGGGACTGGAGGGATAAATTAAACTGGGTGAGTAAAGGAGGAGCTCAAAAACCCAAACTTTGCCATAAAGCAAAACTGGCTTGAAGCGTGCAAGGAAATTTTTCCTCTCTAAGAAGCACTAAATGCTTTCAGAGCTGAATTCACATCAGTATTTTGTGTGTTAGATGTTTTAGACATGTTTTAGATACTCAGGAGGAGAGGGATGAAAACCATAATCAGAAAAAAATCCTGTTTTTACTTCCTGAGGCTGTTACTGCTTTTCTTATTCCTTTTTTTCTTGTTGATTTGTTTTATTGCATCTTTAGGTGGCAAACACCAACAAATGGGGATTCCTTTTGGAGTCTGGCAGCTTCTTGTTCCCAGAATTAATTCTGTCTATCCCACAGGGAAAATGTTGTTCTGCTCACGAAGTGCTGGAAGTCTGGCCTGGAAGAAATGAATCTTTATCCTTGTGAAATGACATTGCTGCCCTGCACAGCCCTGAAATTCCAACTGCCAGCTGAGCTACTCTCTGATTTTAATGTGAAATTGCTCTTACTTAGGAGCAGAATCCATCGTGCTGCTTGTTCCTGGTGTGAATTCAGGTGTGTGAGCACAATGCCCCATCCCTGGAAGTGCCCAAGGCCAGGCTGGATGGGGCTCTGAGCACCCTGGGACAGTGAAAGGTGTCCCTGCCCATGGCAGGGGTGGCACAAGAGGAGATTTAAGTCTCTTCCAACCCCAAAAAACAGGCCTGGGGCTTCTGAATGTCCCTGCCACAGAAATCCTGCAGAGCCAGGATTGTTTGTGCTTTAAGAGCTGGCAGACCCCCAAACCCAACCCACAAAGACACGCAAAGCCTGACAATATATTTATTATTTAGCCAGTTAAATCTAATCTTAGCACAATTTTTACCTCTGTGAGTGACCTACAAGAATATTTTGCCCTGATTTATGTCTAGTCTGGGGCAAAATGAGTTTATGGGTGCTATAATTGTGCAGTGGTTATTATGTGCAATAATGTGCAGCAATGAAATTCGAACAAATCTGAGTATTATGTCAGCATAGAATTAATACTTCTATTTTGCATTTAGGGGATGCAATAAATACTTCTGAAATGGTAATTTTTTTTCCCCAAAAACAGAAGGATATCAACATGCTGTTGGCTGATGGATGTAATTTCTAATTTAGTTTGTCATTGGAAGAGACAACTTCAGCCCCAGAGCACACAGAATTGTCACTTCTGATCTCTTTATTGCTCTTTTGTGTCCTGTGGTTTATTTACAGCTGGGGAACTGTGCAGAGAATCCTGTGTAGGTCTCACCTATTCCTTCATCATCGTAATGAGCTTTTCCTTAATTAATATCCCTCATTGTTTCAGCAAATCCCCATGGATTTTGTGATGCAGATAATGGCAATCAGTGCTTTTTCTGTCTCTGTGCTCACATGAAGTTTTTTCTCTTTGTAGGTGAAAAGGAAAGAAGAAAAAAAAAAGGAGATTTTGGAGCTCTTTGCTTCCATCTTTGGGCAAATGCAGAACTTTTTGTTCTAGGAGCACTGAATGTCGAGTGACTATGGAAATATTTTGGGAAATTCATCCCTGAGAGCCCAGCTGGAGGCAGAGCTCATGAAAAACCTGAGCAGCTGCTGCACCCAGAGCTGGAGCCCAACTTCTGCTTCCCAGCAAGGGAATTCCATTGGCACAGGGACAGGGATCCCAGTCTGGCCACGTTTAAATTGATATTTCTTACACAAAAAGACAGAGAGGCCAAAGTCTGGTTTGGGACTGGAAATGTTGCAGAACTCAAAACTCCTGATGACATCAGGATTATCAAGCATGACTGGAGATGCTAAAGTAAAACATTCTTCAAGGTTTGTGGAGAAGAGTGTTGAAACAAACACACAGTTTTTTCTTGGTATTTATTTCTGCAATATTTTCAGTGTATCACAGCACATTTTATCTCAAATAAAAAACAGCACCCACGGGATGTCAGAGTAACATCCAAATGTGCACAGCCCAAATTCAGTCTGAGAAATCCCTTCAGAAGGGACAGAAGGTTTGATTTCCATTTTCTCCCTGGTTTCTGTAAATCTTTGGTGAATATTGGTTCTACCCATGCAAAGAGGGATATCACCCCTACTTTCCTGCCAGGCCTTCCAAAGTGTTGGAACTGTTTCCAGGAGAGTTGGAGAGTCTTTCCAGGGATTCCTAGTTTTGAGGATTTGTGTGACTATAACTATTCCTGGGTGGAAGCATCCATCAGAATCCAGCAGTGACCATTCCTTTGGAGCTGTGAGTATTTTTCTGAGGTTTTTAAGAGTGAGAAGTTAAGATCCCTTCTCTTAATAAGGCTGTCACCAAATTAACATAGCCAAGGAATCGTCAGCTCCGTTATGAGCAGCTCCTCCTGCTCCCTCAGCAGCTCTGCCCTCACCAACCCCATGATTTAGGGAATATTGTTTCCTGCTTCCATGACACACAAGTCTAATTAAACCATTTCTGCACCTTCCTTGGCCATAACTCTTCATTCCAGTAATTAGAAGACACCCCCAGTACAGAACACGCTGCTTCATCAGCTTTTAGGCTACGAGACTTAAAACTAACATTTTCAAAAGCATTTCATGGTTTGAAAGAATGGTCAATTAACCTTCAGTTTCCTGGGGGGAACCCTGCAAAGAACTGTCAACAGTTCAGTTTAGAGAGATTTGTCCAGTGACCTACAAGGCCACGAAGTTCACCAATGCATGGAACGGTGTCATCATGGATTTGTTCCCTGGGTTACTGTCACAAGAGAATAAACTGATTTTTCAGCTACAGTAACAAGTGGCCAAGGGGCGACTGGACGACCTCAGTGCTTCCCTGGGCTCCTGGGCAAAACCAGGGCCACTCAGCACGGAAAAAAAAAAATAAAAAACCCTGGTATCTTCAGGATGAATTATGTGTCTCTTTCTCTTCCTCCCATAACGTTCTTTTTTAATCAGAGGAGCCCCAGGGCGGGGGGATTCCTTGGCTGCCTGCTGGGTTTCTTTGTATTTGGAATTCTGTGCAAACGGCAGAGTAAGAGAAACGTCTGATTATTGTGCTGGTGACAGTCTTCAGATTTAAGTGATGGCAACATCTCAGTCTTTTATAGCAAATTAAAGGGTTTTCTGAGGAGCAGTGGGGATTGATTTGGGGATGCTGGAGGAGCCCATCCTGAGCCTTCTGGAGAGGTCTCACCATGAAGTTGATTTTGTTGTGAGATTCCAAAGGAAACAAGGGTCAGCTCCTGGCCATTGAAAGTAAAACAATCTCTGGCTTCATAAGGGAGGCAGAATTAACCATAAATAAAATTATTTTCTATGTAGGATTTGATACGTGGAAATTTGAATCTTTGGCTTTGCTTTTAGTTCAGTGCTCCATAAACACAGGGGTTTATTATAATTTCAGAAGCTGCATGGAAACATTGATTTTATTTTCTTCTACTCATCATCAAAACATTTTCCCTGGCCAAGCTGACAAATCCCTTCACGAAAGGTGATTTTCCTGGCTTTTCTCATTTTGCCACACCCATGGCACACCCAGTCAGGGTTGTTGCTCCATGACTGGAACTGTCTCTAGTACAGTTTAAAACATTTCAGTTGATTCTATGTAGTGCTCCAAACTTAATATCTTAAAATCTGAAGTAATCAGGAGGGTTTTCTTAAGGACACACATCCTTGTAGATAGAGAATCCTGGAATGGTTTGGGTTGGAAGGGATCTTAAATTTCATCCAGTCCCACCCCCTGCCATGGGCAGGGACACCTTCCACTATCCCAGGTTGCTCCAAGCTTCATCCAACTTGGCCTTGGACACTTCCAGGGATGGGGCATTGTACTCACACATCTGAATTCCCACTCAGCCATGAATCCTAGGAGCAGTTTTTGTACTGAGTTCAAATACCAGAATTCCCCAAATCCCAAGTGCTGCATGACAGGAGCTGGATATCCTTCAGAGGAAATGGAGACACCTTTATAGGGATTTTTTAAAACTAGGTCACACCTAAGGGTGGGAATTGAAACTTACTCCCTGTTTTTCTAAGTTTTACAGAGCTAAAAAGTTGTGGCTCAGGCTCCAAAGCTCTTCCTGCCTGTGGTGTGAGCACATCCATCGAGGGAAGTCAGGAAGGTTTTCCCCCAGATCTGGGGTGAGGATCTGTCAGAGCCTCCAGACCTGGTAAAACCCTGCAGGAAGGGAATCACATTGATCCTGTGTATTACCAGTGACCCCTTGCTGTATTTTAGCCGTGACACATTTGTCATTCTGTGTCCCCCATGAGGTTCTTGGTGAGTGAGAAGAGAAGGACGAGGAGAAACAACGGCTCTAATTAGAAATCTGCCCATTTTTTTCAGAACAGCTGGGGAGAAGCTCAGACCCTGACCCGTCCTTTCCCTCCTCAGAAGCCCCAGAGCAGAGATTTAAATTCAAAGCATGACTTTGCAGGCTGGGCTGCACAGGGGGGAGGGGAGCAGGGATGAGGAGCGTTGAGAGGCGTTGGACATGGAGAGAGATATCATTAGATTAAAAAAGTGTCTTCCCACACAAAAGGAGAGGCTGGCTGGGAGCATCAGGATTGCCCAACACGAGTTGCAGAGGCACAGCTGGGACAGGATCCTGTTCCTGCAGCGCCTGGAGTGTGGACACACACGGAATGTCCCACACGGACCCTGGGCTCTGCCTCTCCCTCCCCACTCAGGATCAATTACTCATCCAAAATGACAGCCCCTGTCTGGTGACCAAGAGTTGTCACCCATTTGTGCCTCCTCAAGGGCCAATGGTTTCGTTTCTGAGCTGGTCTCACTGCTCTGCTGCGTTTTTGGGAGGAAAAGTTGGTGAATTTTTCCAGTTTTTATCACCCGAAGCAATCAATTCATCACACAGAACTTGCTTGGTTTCTTATTACATTCTTACTTCAACACCTCGATTTTCTTTCTGCATTCAAATCATCTTTTCTGATGGTTATTTTTTATAAATAAAAGCTCAGTGGTTTTGCTACAATTTTTTGCCTCAGGAGAATATTGATCCTGCTAAACTCCTTGGAATATGAGGTTGGGCCCTTCTTTGTTGAGTTCCACTTTAGCCCTGCCAAACAGGTTTAACCTTTATTTTTTCTATATTTGGTTTCAGAATGGGCAGTTTAATGCTCAGATGAATTTTGATATAAAGGGATGTAACAGGAAAAATAACCCCAAAAAAAAAAACAAAATGAGAATCTGTTGGGGTTATTCATGTGCTTTTGGATTTGATTTACTTCCTACTTCCTTATTTAATAACCAGGTTCCTTAAGACTCCTTAAGCTTGACTGACCCGTGTTTTGTTGGCAGGTCTATTCCACTGACCCCTGCCAAGACCCCTGCCCCAGTTCGTCTATCAGACAAAAATGAATCTATTCCAGGAGCTATCACTTCCCATTATCTCTAATTGAGCCTGACAGTTGGAGACAGGCCTCATTATTTTTAATTGGGCCCTATAGTTCTAGAGTTAAATTAAACACAATTTAATGCAGATAGCTCATCTACGTCGCTATGACAGAGTCAAATTGTATTTTAAGTTTAATGGAACAACAGGGTTTGTTTGCAGGCTTTGCTTTTGCAGAGTGTTGCTGCTTTGAGCTCTGTGTTGTGTAAAACCTGCCTGGGGTGTGAGGATACGTCTGTTAATTAGAACCTGACCTGGCCCTGCACCTGTTGGACCTTTTCTCTACACTTTTATACCAAAAATCCAAATGTGGGCCCCAGAGTGGTGATGAACAACTCTTTAATCAGCCCTGTGAGGGCTTCATATGGTTCAGGTAGTTTTAAACAGATTTTCAGGGGTGTCAAACAGAGAAACTGCTGAAACTTTCCCCCAAATTCCTCTGGAAAGTTTTATTCAGAATTTTAAAGGGAAGATGCCTCTCAGTACCTCTGCATGGGCATTTTTACTGCTCCATTCAGAGCTTTTTTTCTGCCACAAAGGAACATCTTTGTCACCATCAGTGGGGCTTTTCTGTGAAGACACCTCTGGATAAAGATGGAATTGAACCATCCTGTTGCTGTAAATACTGTAAATGTTCATGTCTTGGATTTTCTTAGGGAAGGAACATTCCAGTCTGTGCTGAGGAAGTTCTCTCATGCTTCTGGTGGTTTTCAGCCACACAGGAATTAGAAAATCAGTTTGGTAAATCATTCCCTGTGTTCTTTCTTTGAGCCAACTGTGGGCTGCAAGACCAAGTCATTTATTATTGAAGCTTTAACTTTGCCAGAGTTCTTAAAGCAGTTAATCCATCATAAAACTCTTTGGATTACTCATGGAACCAAGATTCCTAATTACAGAAGGCTTTGATTAAATATTGGATTTTCCTTTGCACAGGTGAGGTTAAACACTTGTTTCAAAGGACATTTCCTTTGATATGTTTGTATTTTCTGTACTTTCCTCTTCAGCTTTGCTTGAAGGTCAAATAAACCACAGCACTTCTCCCATGAGAAATAACACATCCAATGTGTCCTGAGGAATCCGAGACAAGGATCCTTCAGTTTGGAATGGAAGGATCTCTGCTCTTCTGAGGAGTTCAGGCAGTTTGGATTAGTAATTATATACTGTGTGTTTAATTAACAGACATTTAATCATGGAAATTCTGTGACATCAGGCCTGGAGGCTGGGATTGTCCTGGAGAAAATGAGCAAGGATTACCCAATGTTTGCACAGTCCCTACCTGCACTCCTTGGTGTCAGCCACCCTTCCCAGCCCAAGGTCAGTCGTGCCTCACTTCTCCTGCTGCCTCTGGCATCTTTTCTGGAGATTCTGGAATTCCTGCAGCCTGGAGAAGCTCCTGGATGAGCCCTTTGCTGCCTGCTCATGCTGCATCTCCAGCTTTTCTCCTGGCATTGCTTTTGCTGGACACAGAAGCTGTCACATCTGGTGGGAGAGCACAAATAACTCCAAAAATAGCACCAAAACAGTGTTTTGGTTTTTTTTCAGCCCAACCACTCACTTGAAAGTTGATGTGATGGCACCTCTGGGATGATTTTCCATGCCCACAGCCAGCCTGGAAATGCTGCTCCAGCCAGCCAGCACCAACTGCATGAACTTCCCAGCTTTTCCACTCATTAGGTGTTTTTGTTGGCTTTGTCCTGGCTGGCAGAACCCCCCTCCTTCCCTGGCCCTGCAGGAGATCCCTGCTGTGACAGCCTAAAATCCCAGGAGATACAAGGGCTCTGTCATGTGCTGTTGTCCTTTTGACTGAACTTGGAGAGAAAAGGCTTTTGTCCAGCCTGTGGCCAGTGAGCAGCCAAAAATTACAGCCCAGATTTAGTGACCTGTGTGAGGAGTGAGACTGAAAGGGATTTATTACAGCTTTCCACACCTCTGTATATCAGTATTTGGGATTTACGTCAGCTTTCCATGATCCCATGAGTCTAAATTTGGGATTTTTATGGTTCTTGCACATCAGCATTCAGGCCTTGCTGGGAATATTCCCTGCAGCCACACAGGGAAGAGGAAGGATTGTCATCCTTTAATGTGTGGATGTGGAGCTGAAGTTTTGGGAGTGTGTTTTTGTGGGAAGATTATGGTGAGGGAGACTGGAGTGGTTTGGATGCTGGGTTTTATGAATGTACTTGTTCTGTACAGATTTTTTTGGGAAAATTCACACCAGAGCTAAAGGGTTTCAGTGTCCCCCCTTCTGTTGCTGGCAGAAGAATGGAGTTAACAAAAATATTACTCCCATATTTGTTGTAGTAATTGAGTTCTATAAATTCCAGCTACCCAGTCAGGGCACAGCATTGCTGGCTCTGTGAATTTCTGTCTGGATGTTTCCCTGTTAGGAAGAAACTTTAAATCCTCATCCTGACAAATTCACCCCAATTTCAAGTGCAGACAGAAGGATTTGTTCGTTTTAAGAGAAGTTCACATTTCCCTGATTCCTCCTGTGAATATGAACTTTTAATGGGATAAATCCATGATCTGGTGGCCCGTGCAACACCACCTTGGTGCTACATGAAGCTCACAGATTATCATGGCTGATTGATCCCAGAATCAGTGAGGGTGGAAAAGACCTCCCAGACCATCTAATCCAACCTGTGACCAATCCCCACCTTGTCTGGGCTTTAAATGCAACATAAAAAAATCTCAAATTCCAACCTTACGATGACAGAATTTCCTCGTGTGTGACTGTTCTGTTCCAGAGGGTCTGGAGAGGCTTGTGGAGAGCAGGTTGTGGTTTTCATGTATTTTACCAGAATCAAATTATCTCCTTATCTCCTGTTCCCTCTGTGTTGTTTTGGGGTGGTTTTTGTTTTTTTGTTTTTTTTTTTTTTGGTCTGCTTTGTTTTTGTTTCCTCTCAACCAGCTTGAGAAAGAATGTGGGTTAGAAACAAAAGATGTCGAGGATTTAATTTAGCCAGACAAAAAAATACTCTTTTCAAATGTTAAAACAGGCTGAAAGAGAGGTCTGAGGGCTGGTTTGAAAGGACAGGACTTTGTTCCCAGTGCTGTTCCCAGCAGTGATGGGAGACACTCAGATCCTGAGCTGATGGATCTGCTCTGTGCTGCCTCCTGACACTCCTGGCCTGCTAACCTGCTTTATTCTTTATTTAATATATACATGTTTATTCTTTCATTAATATATGCTTTATTCATTATTTAATATATACATATTTATTATTTTATTAATATATTCTTTATTCTTTATTTAATATATACATTCATATAATATAATTCACTGGCCAGCTTGCAGTTACCTGGAGAAGAGCTTAAAAAATGAAAACAAAAATATTAGGGAATTTTTAACAGCAGTAGAGGAGCGCTATTTACTACTTGGGATGTTTAGAATTATTAAGATTAGGGGTGAATAATTGATAATAATTTTAACCCAAGCATGAATTCCATTAAATATGAACAAGAGGAGGCTGGACACGTGGTAAAGGATTTCTCTTTCCCTCCTGGCTGCAACCAATCCCTTTGGATCTGGTCACTGAAGACACCTGGCAATGAAATGGGTGTGTGAAAGAGGAGGAAACCAGATATTATGTTACTTAAAAGTCATTCATCATGTCAGGGGAAGGCAGGAATCTGAACTCCTGCAATAAATAATCGCTGAAGGTGATCTCTGTGCACAAAGGAGCTGTGACAGGGAGCCACTGCCAGCTGCTGAAATGTCCCTCTGACGGGGACAGGAGCTGGGGCTGTGCTGGAGTGAAGGCCAGGGAGAGCAGGACACAGGGAAATGATTTCCTGGGAGACATCCATAGAAATGAGCTCCCAGATTTTGCTGGAGGAAAGCAGGTTGTGAGTTCAAGTGTTTGAAGAGCTCCCTGTGTCCCTCACAACACCCTGGCTCCAGCTACAAAGTTGTCATTTCGCATTTATCAGCAAAGAACAACATTTCTGTCTATCTTTTAATCCCATGCTTGGTTTTTCTGTGCTTTCCTCATGGGAAGGGTGGTCAGGCTTTGGAAGGGGCTGCCCAGGGACATTTGGAGTCCCCATCCCTGGAGGTGTCCAAGGGGTGAGTGGATGTGGCACTCAGTGCTGTGGGCTGGTGACAAGGTCAGGATCAGATTGGACTCAGCCTTGGATGTCTTTCCCAACCCAAATGATTCTACAGCTCCCACTCTGTGAAAAGCAATTCCTCAGCTTTCCCTGAGAAATCCCCTTTCCACTGATGGCATGGAAAGATCTCTTTGGGATTTTATTTTAGCTGGTGGCAGCTTCCAGTTGTAATTGTGTGAGAGAGAGCAGAGCTGTCCTGGTGGACAGGGTAACACCTTCTTGGTGTGTCCAGCAGTCCAGGTGGACAAGGGATGTCCATGGCACATGAAAAGACCCTCCTTGTCCATGTAACCAGACAGGGGCTTTGGGATTTTCTGTCAGCAAAAGAAGGGATTGAGAGGGATGAATTGGACCTACTGGAGAGTCTGAGTTTGTTTTCCATCTCTTGTAACTCTCAGTGACACCCTCAGCTCTGCTCCAATACATCCCTAAATAAATTAATGAGTTTTCCTCAGTGTTTCTGTCCCAGAGTTAATAACACACATTTTTATGTTTCTCCTCTCTGTATTACACCATCTCATATTATATTAATTTCTCTGTTTTCCTCTCCCTTTCCTGGAAGGTGCCCAGGATCTAAACTGAGTGGCTTGGCAGTGTTGACCTGCATTTCCCAGAAGTTCATCCCTGGGATTTTTACCCTAAAATTTTGGTGCTGCTCAGTCCTGTAAGTGCTCCCTGCCCAAACACCCACAGCAACGTGTCCCCACACTTCAAAAGCACCAGGGAAGGAATGGGATAAATCCTGGACGAATTTAATGAATATTTTCCCTGTTGAAGCAGCTGTAGGAATTGCTGGGAGTTCAGGGTGTAGTTTTTCAGCAGCTGATGCTGAGTGAGGCTGGCGAGGTGCAGGTGGAACAGCCTCTCCCCAGATCTGGTTACACCACGTCAGGACCCCGGGGAGGAAAAAGGCAGAATTCAATATGTGCATGTGAGAGTGGAGCCCTCATCCTCCACAAGAGTTTTATTCCATTTTCTTCAGGGTAAGTCTGTATCCACCTTGAGCCCTGTCCCAGTGAGGTGGAGAGATCCCAAAGGCTGCAGCAATGCATGGAAACTGCTAAAATTGCCTCTGTGAGTTGGAATCACATGAAAGATTCATGTGGAGTCTTAGCACCTGCTCCTCCTTTGTGGGATATCTGCACTGTTAATTTTTAAGCACGCCTTAGCCTGGGGAAGGGAGATCCTATAACCAAGGGAATATACATTATTAACCTTGAAGCTCCCAGCTCGAGGCAGCTCCTGCAGCCTTGGCCAGTCTGGGTTCTGAAGGAGCAGCTGAGCATCCATCACCTGCTCTGTGGTGGCATCAAACTGGGATGGCTCCAGCTCCATACACCCAAAGGATGCCCTCCCTAATTTGGGGAGTTTGTAATTAACACAGAACCCTCACACCACCTCCCCAAAGATCCCAGGTGCAACCTAATCTGGAGGAAGATAAAGTTTCTAGTTCTTATCTTGGAAAAGTGGCCACTAAGTGGATGCAAGTGCCATAGGCCCAAGTCCCTGGTCCCAGTAAATTATTAAAGGTGCTCAATTCGGGTGAGGACGTCGTCCCTGCCCAGTGCCCAGAGATCTGAGGGACCTTACCCAGGTTCAAAGCCCCTGGTGAATGGTTTCCCTGGAATAATTGGTTACAGCAGCCAGGATGGACACCCAGGTAACTTAAATTATCATGGCTCTAGTGGGAGATGCATTAACAGAGAGATTTTTTCCATGGGGCATTGCCTGCAGGGGGTTGGAACTGGAAGGTTTTTAAGGTCCCTTCCAACCCCAAACTGGGATTTTAAGATTTCTATGATCTGTATTACTATATATATTTGAGTGGTGCATTTCTATAAGTTAAATGATGGGATAATGATCTGAAAAATATACTTTTATAAAGCACACAACTGATGCAATTCAGTCACAGATATCAGGATTCATTTCCCAAACTTCCTGGTGCAGAAATATATATTGAGTTTATCCTGGACAATGTGGGGTAAGAGTGACTTTTCTCCTCAGTTCTTGTGTGCTGCTAAAGGCTCCCTTTCCTTCTCTGCTGGCTAATGGCATTTTTGGACTCCAGCACAGAAATATCTTGGAAGCTGGGACTGGGATGACTTCTCACTTGTATGGTAATGAAATCTTGACAGAGGAGATGACAGATAGAACTCCAGGATCAATCCACCTTTTTTTTTTTTTCAACAAGATACTAAAATGGGAAGGTTTATAACAAATTATAATTAAGGTGCAGTTTTCTTGGTGTCTGCTGATGACTTTCTCACATCATAGACTTCAGGAAAACTTCCAGGGAAAATTCTGCAGTACTGCACCACTTACGTGAGTGCAGGCTGGTTTTTTAAACAGTTTTGTTTTCCCAAATGCTCCCAAGGTTCTGGAGCTGGGCTCTTTGGACAGAGGTCACAGTCTTGGTGTGGTGCTCTCCACCAAAGACCTGGGCATGGCTTTTGCAGGACAGAGATCCAGGTAACCTTGACATTCTCAGTCCAGAGCTGCCTCCTGAGGAACTGGATGAGGGTGAAATTCCTGTGGTCTCCTTGGCAAACCTTCCACCTGCTGCAAAATAACCTGGTTAATCCTTGGTTTATTTATTGAGCATCACTGTGGTGAGACCTGCTCAGAGCCAAGAGAGGCTCCCTGGGCATCTCCTGTCCTCCTCTTCCCGTGGAAAACTGTGGTCAGTGCTGGGGAGGGATGTGGAGCCCACGCTCGCTCCAGGAAGGTCAGTCCTGCAGCAGCACCAGGGGCTCTGAGTGTGCTGGAAAAAATCCTGGGGAGCTGCTCCCTGGAGAGACTGGGCTGGAGAGAGGCAGGAGGAGGGGAAACCCTGCACTGGGGGGGCTGCAGGGAGGGAAGGAGCGACTTGGAGGCACTGGGAGAGGAGCTGCAGCCAAGGCGGGGAGCTGGGAGCAGAGCTGGAGCTGGGCTCAGGGCAGATGGCAGAGCTGGATGCAGAGGGCAAGGGGAAGGAAGGAAATTATTCCCAGAGAGAAGGTGGCAGAGGCAGAGCGTGACAGGCAGAGAGAGAAATCCAGTGACCGAAGGCAAGGGAGGATTTAATTTTTAATTAGCCACAATGAATTCCTTCCACATTAAAGCCTGGTGAGAGCACGGAGTGAAAGGAGGTAATGTTGGGTTTGTGTGGGGGGTCCCATCAGAGAGGGAGGCAAAGGGGTCTCTCAGGGAGCTGAAGTCCTGAGGGCTGAACTTGGAGCTGCTGGGGGTGTCTGGCTGTGGGACAATCCTGGGAAATCCCTGGAGTTTTCCGTGGATGGGATTTTTACTCTGTGTGTGGTGCTGCTCTGTACATGGTCTGGCTGATCAGAGGTGGTGGATCCCCCTGCTCAATGATCCAAAATTCAGCAGCAGAATGGTCCATCCATGGGATAAGGACTTTGCCACTGAGGCTTAGAGCTGATAGAGGAACGAAGGAATTTCTTTTAATTAATAATTGCAGGATGCTCAAAAATAATTCCTCCTCAGGAAGGCTTGGGTTTCTAGGGGCCTTTTACCCCCTCAGATGGGATTCCCTGTCTGGCTATTTACTATATTAATGACACGAGGCAGAATTCCAACAAACAGGATGAGCACATTCATTACTGGGATAATTACTGGGATAATTGTTCTGGACAGAGCACTGGCTGCAGGATCTGCCTTCTCCTTTCTCCCCACTTCCTTGCTTTTCTCCCACATCCTCTCTTTGCTCCTCATCCAGCTGCAGGGAAATTCTCAGTCTGACTACCAGGATAATTTTCATTCCCTGTAAATAGTCCTCAGTGAGGAATTCTTCCAGGGAAGTTTCAGAAAGGCAGCACATCCCTTTCCTCTAAAGCGCTCCTGTGTTATTTTTAATATGTAAAACATTTCCATCTAAATCACTGCAGTTATTTCTGCTTCCTCAAATAACATTTAGCTCTAAGTACTAAAAAACCAGGTAAATAATTAATGTAGAATCGTGAGACTCTTTAAAAGAAACTTGTTAATTTTAGGTTCATTTAAATTTCGAGACGAGGAATAGCGACACTTTCTGATTCAAGCATGCACCTAAATCCAATAAAATGTGTCTATTTTGACCCATTTTAACAGGTTTTCTGTGTTTCAGAGCATGACTTTTCCCTCTGTCAGCCATCCAGAAGCCATTTAGGAATCAGCTGAGTCCCCTCTGCCTCCACCTGCTCTGCCCTGCTCTTGTTCCCACATGGAATGAGTAGTTTTGTGCTTCAGAAGGTGTGAGGGAGTTTAAATTTTCCCTCTTCTTGGCTTGCCTTAAGCTGCCTTTTTGTGACAATGTGGAAAAAGTAGGGTAAGTTCAGAGCTCTTCCTAAAGTTTTATACTAATGAGCACTTTAAATTGGGAATTTCTGGGTAATGGCAAACTGGGACTTAACTGGGAATAGTGGTTGTCCTTCTCCAAGTAACAGAGGCAGAAGAAGTTTTGGGATATTTTGGATATTTTTGGAGATATTTTGGGATATTTTGGAGAGAATGGTGGGACCAAAGGAGGAGGGAAGGAGCTGACTTTTACCCACTGACTTTTACATTAAAAAAAGGGAATTTTTTTCTGATCAGTGGAGAAAGGGGCTGGCAACACCAGAGCCTGGGAAGCTGTGACTTCCTGAGAAATCTTGATCCTTACTTAAACCTAAACCCAGAAGAGCTGCCCTTAGCTGACCCTGATGGATGGGTCCTGCTGGAATGCTGGGGATGCCCCCCCAACTTCTATTCCTGCTTTGGAGCAGAACCAGCCTGGATGCTCTCAGAGGGGGTCACTGTGGCTCTTCTTTTCCTTTCTCTGTCCCTGTGGCTGTAACAAGCCAAGAGCAGAGTGTTCCCTTTCCCTTCCTGTGGCTTCAGAGCTGCAGGCAGTGATGGATGATTACAGAACCAGCAACCAGGCCCTTCCCACTCTCAAAAATAGTTCTGGTGCACTGCAAGGTACCTTAAGAGGTAGGAAAGGGGTGTTTTTGAAGAGAAGATAAATTATTTCCTTCACAGACACTCCTATACTGAGACTCTGCTGGTTGAAGCTGCAGGTCTGGTCTGCTGCCCCTCTCCAGGTGGGGACCAGGGGCTCTCAGGTGTGGCTTCAGGTGGCAGTTCCCACAATGAAACTCTGGTGTGGCTCTGATAATGTCCCCATGCCTGACTCTGAATTTAAAACTTGTTACTGAAGTTACTGAAGTGCTTTGTGTGTGAGGGGCCCAGGAATCCTGAACCAGGGAAAGATAAAGATGTTTTCTACTGGAGTCTGGAGGAGGTTTTTGCTCTTTATTCCCATCGTGGCTGCATCTCCAGGCTCAGCTGAAATCCTGCCCTGCCCGTAAATCCTCAGCCAGACCCTGAGCCCATCCAGCCTCTTTGCTGCTCCTCCCACCCAAAACTGCAGCCCTGGCACTGCTGTCCCCTCAAGCCTGACAGAGCAGAGCCAGAGCAAGGCCTGTCCTAAATTACAGAGAGCTTTGGGTGACCTTGGCTGCAGTTCCCAAATCAGACCTTGTGTTGCAGCCTCTGCAAATCTCTGGTATGCAGATGTTATAGAAGCAGCCCTTGGGGTTTGGGGGGCTCTTATGGAGTGATAAAAATGGCTTTTGCTGTGGGAACTGGAGTTGTAATCTTGGTTTGGACTGGGATTTATTGTCCCAGGTATCGTTTGTTCTGATGCTGACTCACACAGGCAGCTCCTTTCTGCTGCCTGGTGCCCAAAGGGTTTGGTCTTTGGGGGGTGTTGGAACACTCCTATGGGAGATGTGATCCCAATCCCTGCTTTATCAGTGGCCTTCTTGCTGTGTCCATAAATGTGATTTTGGGGCCATTCTCCTCTGCCTCTCTGTTCTGTCTTGAATGCTTGTAAACACCCTGGAGGTGTGTCCAACTTGGAATATATGAATTTACTGTGGTTAAATGCTCCTCTCCCTTACAGTACCTTAGGGACTTCAGATACTCCAGGACCATCCTTCTCTTTACTAGAAATTGAATAAATCTTCCTTGCTGTATTCCCACGATTTTTAACTCTGAATTTTAGTTTTCCAGCTGGAAATCCTGTGCTCTGCCAGCTGGGCAATGCTCTGGAGCATAAGGAGGTTAGCTGTGGAGTTTATCAGTAATTGATGTTTTCTAATAAACCACCCTGTTCTCCAATTAATAAGGATTCAGGATTCATTAAGGAGCTGTCTCTAGTCCAGCACTGGCAGTAAATCTAAGCATGAAGAAAACCCTGAAATTCAGATCTAAAAGCCAACAACTGAGAGAATGAGCACTTCAGTGTCTGTGCTCTGACCTGACAGGATTTGAGCTGGGTTTTCCATGGTCCTAAATTTCCCAAGGGACGTGGAATTGCTGCCGCCTTCCTCGCTCAGGGATGAGCACGGAGTTTTGAGCAGCATCTCTCTGCACGTGAAACAAGCTGAGACAGCACAAGGGCCCTTCCTATGAGTAAAAAAAAAGCTGTAAAGAAGTGTTTTATGTTCTAAATCAGGTGCCCGAACGCTTGGGTGCCTGCTGGAACCTGGAAGAGCACTGCTGCAAACCAGGAATTCTGGGGCGGCAAGCGTTCGCCTAACCTGGGCCAGGCTTGCTGGCACCGACCCAAAACCCGAAGCTGCTCGCATTAACCTGACAGGCCATTGTTTTATTCAAGCTGACGTGCTGAATGGGGCTCTATTTGCCCATATTCTTTACCTGTCTCGTTGTGTTAAAGTGGGGAGCGCTGGGGGGCAGGTGGGCCCAGGCCTAGGCCTCGCTCGCAGGCCTCGGAGCGCCCGGCGCGGCCGCCGGGGACCCCGTGGCACAAGAAAGAGTTGCTAAGAACAAATCTCTATTGTTCCCCGTCATCTTTAAATGAGTGTCAAAGTAGGCAGGGGGGCTTTGACCGTTAACCGCACAATTTAGCCGGCCCCTTGTGTCCGGCAGCCCCCTCCGCCTTGGAGCTCCTGGGATGAGAAAAGGCGGCCTCAGCCCCTTCTAAATGGGCCAACTCTTCTCCTTTGTGTGCAGACTGCCCAGTGTGAAATCCGCAGTGACGTTAAATGTTTTCTAATGAATAATTACTGAAAGGAAATGGAGGAATATATGTGTCATGGATTGTAGCGCGTTAAAATGTTTTCTTTTGGGCACAAAAATGTTGTCCTTCAGCAGCGCCGCGATTGTTTCAGGGAGCCTTTTGTGGGGGTTTGGATTCTCAATGGATTATCTGTGAGCGCTCGCTTTTCCAATAGGAATCAAAAGGGTCCTTTGGCAAACTAATGTTTTTCAAAATGGCAGCCATGAAGCCCATTTAGTATTTAAAGTTTGGGGTTTAAAGAAATGTTTGAACTCAGGAGATTTTCTCACTTTTTTTCTTTCTTTTGATTTATGAAAGTGAAGTGGTTCACCTCGACCTCTCCTCTATTGAGAAAGACAGACAGTCACCCTTTAACAAGTCTATAGCAGACCATGCCCTGGAGACAGACAAGAGGCCTTAAGAACTCTTGGCGTTTCCCTGGGCTGTTGATTAACCTTAAAACCCTCTTATTCTGTATTCTTTTGAAAAGAAATTAGGTTACAATGTGTAAATTTTTCCACAGTGTAATTGTATTTATGAATTCTCCTGCCTCGAGGAGCGTGTACAGTAGTGCCAGACTGTCCAAGTGCCTCCCTGCACACACAAAATATCCCTTTTCCATGGCTGCATGGTCCATGTCCAGCATTCCAGTTCTGTTAGAAATCTGAATGAGGTTTCCAGGGATCTGTGAAAAGTCTCAGTGAAATATCTCAAAATCATCTTGTTTTGTTGGCTTTGCTGCGATGGGACGAGCGTAACTTGGTCCTGTGGTGGAATCTGCTCTGCTTTAATCCCCTTTTTATGGGGTTCTCATTTATCTGAAAACTAAGCCGAGCAGATAAATTCTCAGGAGCCATACCAAGGTTTCCTCAGGAGGGGGAAAGTTTTCCCATTGCCTTGGCCTGGCTGCTCTTCCTGGGTGGGGATGTGTCACCCCAAGTCCTGCTGCCAAGATCTGACACTCTGAATTTCCTTTGGGGACAATGGGATGAGTCCTGACTGCTCCTGGAGCAGACACGGGGCATCCCTACGGAGCGCTGGAGTCCTGACCTCGGGGTCACTGCCCGAGGAAGATCCAGGATTGCCGGGACATGGCCGTGCTCCCCTGCTGACCCTGCCAAGTGCCTCTGGCAGAACATCTTCCTTTTCCATTCTCCGTGGTCAATTCCTCCAGAGGGTGGAGCAGAGCCCGAGGGGTTCCTTGTTGTGATCCCTGCAGCCCAGGACTCTTAATGAGCGAATTCCTGGAGCACACGATGGGTCAGGAAGCTGCTGCCTCTCACAGTAAATGAGTATTTCCAAAACAGAGCTCTCACGTTCTGGAATGAGTGTTAATAGCGCTGCTCTGAGCTCAGCTGTGCTGGGCAAGCCTGACACTCTCTGTTCGATCTTGTGTCTATTTTAAATCTCATGTCTATTTTTTATCTCGTGTCTCTTTTGAAAAAGATGACTCCAGGGGTGTTCACTTACTCCCCGTGGCACCACTTTTATATGCTTTTATCTCAGGGCTGTAAGTACAGAAAGGCAAAAAAAACAAAAAAAAAAGTTTGGTGACACAGACATTTCCAGGATGCTGAAGCTGTGTCAGTGGGGTTTAGGTTCATATCAGGGAAATGTTCTTCCTCCAGAGGGTGCTGGGGCACTGAACAGGTTCCCCAGGGAGCGGGCATGGCCTCGAGGCTGCCAGAGCTCCAGGAGAATTTGGACACTGCTCTCAGGGACAGGCTGGGATTGTTGGGGTGTCTGTGCAGAGCCAGGAGCTGGATGATGACCCTCGTGGTGCCTTCCAGCTCAGGATATTCCATGATTCTGTGGTGCCAGGTGGAGACAGAGCTGAACAAACACGCCAAACTGTGCTTCGGGATTTCTGTGTCCTGCCTTACATTAGGCTTGAAATGTTGAAGGAGATGGGAAGAAGTTTTTTGCAGAGATCAGAAGAGAATCTGGGTGGGAAGAATTAACTTTCTGTTACCAAAATCTGTTTCTGTTGCGAAACAGAGGGGTCTAAACAACCTGGCTGATAAACAGGTACTTTTCCCACTTCTCTATGAAAATGTGCCATATTGAGGATTTTTTCATTTTAAGTTTTGAATGGTTTTGTTCATCACCAGTATTTATTAGCTGAGGATTAGTCAGAAATACCTTTGCCTGGCTCATGTTTTGAGGCACGAGGGAAGAGATCCAATTCCTGAGTGCTGCTGTAAGACCAAGCTATCCTGTGGCACAGGAAGGGCTCTTCCGTTTCTGGAGAACCTGATCCTGCCACGAGTCCCTTTAGGAACGAGGTGGGACTTGGGTGGGAAGCTCCTTAAATACAGAGCTAGTAATTCATGGAAGGATCATCTGGAGAATGGAGAGGTCGCTTGGTGCTGCTCGTGGATCGCTGGTGTCCCAAATGCATGGGTTTTATCCTGTCGGGAATTGGGGAAATCTCTGTTGTTGTCTTTGACAGCTGGGCAGAGGCAGGAAGAGCTGGCACCAAGTGGGAGTTGGTGTCCAGCAGGAAAATAATTTTTGAGGGGAGAAAACTGCCTGTTGCATATGGAAAAAAAGGAGGAAAATCCATGGAAACGGCGACTTAAACTGGGTTTTGCAGTGACCTCTAGTGGGAGCCGAGCCGGGAGCTTTGGGAAGGGGCCATGCGATGTATTTTGTGCCCGGGATTGCCCAAATTGCCCATCAGGAAGGTCAGAACCCATGGGTTCATCCCTGGAGTCAGCCGTGGATGTTTTGGTGAGAGGCAGAACCTCCAGGGGCTCGGGTGCTGCCAGGTCTTGGATAATTCATTAAAGCAGGAGGATGGCACATCCCTGCCCAAGGAGAGAGCAAAGAGCCCGACACACGATCCAGGGTGTCCCTGGGCCTCAATTCCAGCCCAGGAACTCTGTGGAAGCAGCACAGACTGGACCAGGAGGTGAGAGGAGGCTGCAGGTAAAGCAGGACTCAGGTGTGACATAAAAACCACCTCGGGATTTGCAGGGCGGTGCAAGGGAAATCCGGCAGCTCCAGGATGGTTTGGGGGTGTGGAGGATCCTCGAGGGGATTTTCTGCTGTTGTGGGTGGAATTGGTGGCCCCAATAAGCTGGGTTTGCTGGGTTGAACCTTTTGGTGCAGTTTCCTGTGTGGGTGGGAGCTATGAGACTTTCAAAGATCCGTGGGGTGAGCTGGTGCCCACCTGAGGCTCTCACCTGCATGGTTTGGGTTTTTCCAGTGCTTCCAAAAGAGCTGTGGCCTCATTAGTGATCCTCCTCCCCCCTGTACCTTCATCTCTTTGTTCTATGACATTAAACCAAAGAAGCATCAATGGAGCACCAATTGAAAAATGAATTTTTGATCCTTCGCTGAAGATAAGTAATGATTTTGCAAAATTTCTTTCTTTCTGTTTTTTAAAATTGTTTTCTTGACAGACTCTTGCTTCAAACTGTACAGACTTTGTCAAAGAACCTGGCATGTTCTGATTCCTTCTCAGGAGCTGCAGAGCTCAGGAATTTGTGCTGTGATCCCACAGAGTTCCTTGCAGTTCCCCTGTTGACAGACAAATCCCTGTGGGAAAAGCAAAACCCTTCATTGTAGTGAGGGAGAGGTTTTCTGATAAAGCTCGTGTCTCTAGGCAAGAAAGAAATCTCCTGGCTCCTGAGTGATGAGGGAAGGGAAATAATCCTTTAAAAGAGCAGTGTCTTGCTGGGGTCACGTGCACTGATGAGTCCTGGGGCATCTCTTATTCAAAAACCTGCAGTGAACTTCCAGAAATGGATGGGGACACGGCACTAAAGGGTGCTGGGATCATAAAATTATCAAAACACGGAGAAAATCTGGGCACAAAATAGCCCAGAAAAGAGTTCAGGAGTTTTGTCTGGTGGGGAGCAGTGTCATTTACTCATTAACATACACGTGAGAGAAGTGGGTTAAGGAAACCTGAGCAGGCAGATGCTAAGGGGGAGTCAGGCTGATCCTTTCCTACTTCCCAGCTGGGAGAGAAGGAAAAGTGGCTTGTCCTGAGAGCTCTGTTAGAAGCAAAATCCTACTACTACTACTATTATTATTATTATTATTATTATTATTATTATTATTATTATTGTCATCTTTTCTCTCGCCCCCTTCCATGTTCCTCCCTGTACTGGCAGTGGGGTCTGTCCAAGTGTTGGTTTGAGAAGCAAAAATCATCCTTTATTTTGTCTTCCAAACCAATGGAGCCTGAGCCAAGGACAGGCACAACAAATGGATGAGAGTGGTCACGTGCAGGGGAGGGGGGGAAAAAGGATATTAATGTTAGAAAGGAAAAATCGGTAACTTTCTGACAGAAAAGAGAAGTGATCACAATCAGGTCATGCCCTGGCTAAGGAAAAATGAGGAATTCTGTATCCTGCCAGCCTGGGGCTGGGGAGAGTCAGCAAAGGAAAAAAATGGCATTCCTTGTGTGTGAAGTGAGTGCAGGTCTGCTTGATTTATTTTTTATTTAAATAACCTGCTTTTAGGGGATCTTTCTCTCTGCAGTGTTGTGGTCTTGTTGCTGCTGAACATAAATCTCAAAACTCAGCTAGCTCTCAAAGAGGTGAACACAAAGAACAGGCTGGACTAAAATGAGAGTAACCTTAAAATTCCTGTTTAAGGGCTGATTTTTCTGAGTTTGCCTCAGTCATAAAGGGTATTGTGTGGTTGGGTCCTCTGCTCTTCATTTTATGCAGCTCTGCTCCCAAATCCACTGAGCCCAATGTCCCAATGAGTGCCTGCAGGCTCATCCCAAAAACCTCCCTCCAGAGCCAGGCTTTGCCAGAGCTCAGGAGCAACATTGTATTTTGTGCTTATTTCCAAATTGCAAAGCTTCTGCTTTCGAAAAATCAAATTTAAATTTAAAAAGGGGGCAGAACCTGACGTGGCCCAACACAAACAGAGCATCGCCATCCTTTCAGTGCTTGTTGGAAACCTTACACACAACCACAAATGTCCCCTTGAGCAGTGGAGCAGCAAAATGGGACAAGGCAATGTCCCCAAGGGCAGCAGGAGAGCAGCAGAGGTGCTGGGCTGGTGAGCACAGCCCAGAGCCTCCAGAGCCAGCTGCTCAGCCACCTTCCTCCCCTAATTGTCCCAGCCTGGAACCCTCCAAGGGAGCTCATTCCAAGGCAATTCACTCCCAGGTAAGCTGCTCCAATTGTAATGAATTAATTTCTGTCCATTTATGCCTTAGCATAGGAATTTGTCTCTGAGCTGGGGAATCCTGGTGTCTGGAAAGATGAACCAGAAGGAAATCCTGAAAAGCCAACTTTAGCACAGTATTACTATAAAATATGCGTAATGTAGACAAATCCATGTGAAATACGTAGACAAAAATTGTTTTTTATTTGCTAGCATAAAATTAGCAGCTTGGTTTAAATAATTAAAAAGCACAATTTATTCTTATAGCCTGGGAGTCAAGCTTGACCCTCAGCAGCGAGAATTTCCCAGATAAAGTCAATTTTTACCTTAAAGAATCAGAAGTGGAGGGTGCGAGAGGGTTTGGTTTTGTCAGGGACAGCCTTTTTTGCATCTCTCAGCCTTTGCAGAAGGATGGGGGATGCTGGGCAGGGTTTAACCCTCGCCAGGTCGCTCTGATCACTTTTATCAGCAGTGGCCGTGTCTCGCTGGCATGTGGGGACATCTGCTGCCAGCACTGAAAGCTGACTTGGAGCTGCTGCTCCAAGCACTGGGAATAACATTCCTGTGTAGAGTGGAGCTGTGGGATTCGTCTTTTTTACCTACGAGTCAAGCCCCTTGCAGCCCTTTCCAGGGATTCTCCATTTCCATGCCTAGATCTGCATAAAGGGGAAAAACTGAGGATTTTTCTGGTGCCTTCCACAGTTTGTGGAACTTTGTGGAATTCCAACCTTGTGCCTGGAAAATTCTGTCTGAACTGAGTGTTCAGATCCCAACAGCATCTCCAGGGCTGGGTTTGTCTCAGTTTTATGGAAGCCAGGATCTTCCTCCCTGCTCACAGCAGCAAATCTGGGACTGTGAAGAGCTTGGATGGAATTGCCATCCTTGGGCAAGCTGGAATAATGATCTCTTGGCATTACCTGTGCAAGGCTGGTTTGTCCCTGGGGAAGGGCCCCCTCTAACTCTGCACCCCACAAATTTTGTGTTTCTAGAAGGAAGAAGTGGACGAGAACGGCGAGGCCAACATGGAAGGGGCTCTGATAGCCCGGGACAAGGTTGGGGTGCAGGATTTTGTCCTTCTGGATTCCCACACCAGCGAGGCTGCTTTCCTCAACAACCTTCGGAAACGCTATCAGGAGAACCTCATCTACGTAAGTGCTGCTGCTGTGGGTGTGTGGCTGCTGGAATGTCCCTGAGGTGGCCTTGTGGCTGCTGGAATGTCCCTGAGGTGGCCTTGCTGGTCTGCTCCAGGAGGAGGAGTTGAGTATCCTCTGTGTAGAGTGATGGCCCAGGAGTAATTTATCTACTTTAACTCATAAAAATAAATCTCAGCTTGCTCTGAGTAGCTTTGCAAAGCTTTAAAGGATGCACAGTAAATAGAGAGGGAATGGGAAAGGGAATACTGTGATTGTAGGAAGGCAAGTAAAGGTTTGTCTGGGAAGAGCTAAGGATTTTATTTTGTGTTAACTTTAGTAGGAAAAGGGTCCTGGAAGCACCAAAAGATCCCAAATCCCTGCATTTAAATTGTCAGGCTCTGAGCTTGCTCTCATGGTTCAGCTTTATCCATAACCAGGAGGATTTTGGAAGAAGTTTGGTATTGGTTTGGGAAGAGTTCTGGTTAGTTTGGTTTGGCAGTCTCATAACAAGCTCTGTACCAGCTTTGGTACAGATAATGTCCTGATAAATACTTGGCTCCTCCTTTGGCATTTTGGGGTGGAGCAGGTGTCCCTTAGCTCCTCACTTGGGATTTTGGGGTGGAGCAGATGTCCCTTGGCTTTTCCTTTGGGATTTCAGGGTGGAGCAGGTGTCCCACCAGGCTCTCTCTCCCTGCAGACCTACATTGGTTCTCTCCTCGTGTCTGTGAACCCCTACCAGGAGCTGGACATTTACACAGTGACTCAGATGAAGCTTTACCGGGGCGTGAACTTCTTTGAGCTGCCCCCACACCTGTGAGTGTTCCCATGGGATTTCTCTGGGTATTCCCAATTTGGGATTTCCCTGCAATGCTCTACTGGCACCACGGGGGTGTCCACAGTCACTAGGCCTGGTTTTACTGTTAGGCTTTGAGTCAGGCTCAGGTTTTGAGCCCAGTGGGTGTCCCTGCCCATGGCACGGGGTTGGAATGAGATGATCTCTACAATTCCTCCCAACCCATTTCAGGATTCCATTACCCTGTCCAATACTTGTAACATTAAACCAGGAGCCAAAACTCCTGGAAACCTTTGCCATTCCTCCTCCTATGCTTTTCCTAATGGATATTTCCTCTCTGAATGCCTCCTGTGCCCATCCCAGCTATGCCATAGCCGACAACGCCTACAGGGTGATGTGCAATGAGTACAACAACCACTTCATCCTCATCTCTGGGGAGAGTGGGGCTGGCAAGACAGAGGCATCCAAGAAGATTTTGCAGTACTATGCAGTCACCTGTCCCACCACGGAGCAGCTCCAGACTGTCCGGGACCGGCTCCTGCTCTCCAACCCTGTCCTCGAGGTGAGAAGACAAAGGAAAGCCCAAAATTCAGAGAGGGGTTGGAGTTTGTGGCCTCACTGCTCAAGGATTCCCTGCAAATCTGCAGCCCTGAGCAAGAATGGCCAATATTGGAACAGCCTCTGAAAGAATATTTGAGATTTAGTATCATTTAATCAAATAAATTAATCAAAAATTTCAATTTGAGGATTCAATTTGAGGATGGCCGAAAGAAATACAAGGAAATACAAGAAAACTGCAGCATGCAGCAGTTCCTTGGAGCCTCAGTTGTATGTTAGATAAGAAGCATCAGTAATTGGTTTAGCTGAATTCCACTTTAAAGCTATGGAGATGCATTCATTTGTATTTCTTTAATCCCACTAAATTCAGTGGGACTTGGCTGAAGCAGCAAATCTTGGTTACTAGAACAGGGTGTGAGGGTCCCAGTGAGGTGAGAAGTGACTTTCCCTCTCTGTTTGTCCCCAGGCTTTTGGGAATGCAAAAACCCTGCGCAACGACAACTCCAGCAGATTTGGGAAGTACATGGACATCCAGTTTGATTTTAAGGTGAGCACAAACTCAGTGGAGTGCTGGGAAAAGGAGCTGCATCTGAGAAACCTCCTGGATGCTGAGCAGGCAGCCCAGGATTTATTAATTCTTACCCTGCACCTTTCTGACCCTGTTTTCACAGACCTTGCATTTTTCAGGTGAGATCACTGGTCATCCATCCTGGAATTGCTGGCAATCCTGGCAGTGCTCCATGGAAAGCTGATAGAGAGTTTTAAAGCTTAAGTTACTTTTACAGGACAGCAAATCCTTGTGCTGTTGCTGGACACTCTTAAACAAAAGGTGGCAGATAAATGACAGCAGAATTTGGATTTTCCTGAGCACGTTCCTCATTCCTGGGAATAAAGAAACAGCAATCACAGGGATTATTGGTATTTTTGGTGTTGATCTGCCTGCTTTTCTCTGCCAGGGAGCTCCAGTGGGAGGGCACATCCTCAGCTACCTGATTGAGAAATCTCGAGTTGTCCACCAGAACCATGGAGAGAGGAATTTTCATATTTTCTACCAGCTGCTGGAGGGGGGAGACAAGGATATGCTCGGCTGGCTCGGGCTGGAGCGCAACCCCCAGAAATACACATACCTCATCCAGGTCAGTGCAGCCTGGACTGCTCCAGCAGGAATCATAGGGATGGAAAATGGAGCTTTGGCAGAAGGTATTCTTACCCTAAAAATAAAGGATGGCTGGAAGATCAAGCTCTGCACAGCTTCAGCCAATTTACAGTGACACTCTCCATGCTCAGGAGTTTGGTTTATTTGGGGTTTCCAGTATAAACGGGAAGATTTGATCAAAGGAGCCATGGTCAGGGTTAATAACAGGGAAAAAACTCACTGAGGGAACTGGAAATGAAAGCAGTGTGCCCAGAAGTATCTGTGTTTGCTGATAATAAAAGTTCTTTACCAATTAATTGTATTAATTCATCTTTCTTTTACTGCCTAGGGTCGATGTGCCAAAGTGTTTTCTATCAATGACAAGAATGACTGGAAAATAGTCCGGAAAGCTTTTTCCATCATTGACTTTGCTGAAAAAGATATCGAGGTACTGCTTGTGAAAAGGGACTGAGCAAGGGGATTTCAGAGAGGAGAGCTCTTTTCCTGAAGGGATGGAAGTGAAGCAGCCATGCCTGGCAGAGGGGTGAAGGGTGGAATAGGACACACTTTGGGTGGTCAGGACCTGCAAAGAAACTTGGAGAGGGACTTTGGACAAGGGCCTGGAGTGGCAGGACAAAGAATGGCTTCCCACTGCCAGAGAGTAGGTTTGGATTAGATATTGGGAAGAAATTGGGTCCCAGGTTGCCCAGAGAAGCTGTAGCTGCCCCATCCCTGGAAGTGTCCAAGGATGGATGGGGTTTGGAGCAGCCTGGGATAGTGGAAGGTGTCTCTGCCCTGGCAGGGAGTAGAACTAAATGATCCCTAAGTTCCTTTCCACCCCAAACCCCTCTGGGATTCCATTTGTGGGATTGAGGGAGTGGGTGGTGAAGAGCACAATGCCAGTACTGAATTCTCTGGTTCACCTCCTTCAGCCCAGCCAGAATTCTGGTAATTAATGATAGGAAAGATCAGCAGCACCCCACAGGGCTGTGGGAACCCGTGTTCTAATGGAATATCTCCCATTATCAGCACCTCTTTGGAATCGTTGCCAGTGTCCTGCACCTTGGGAACATCCAGTTTGAAGAGGACAGCAATGGCCACGCCATCATCCGTGATGGGTCCCAGATCAAGTGGATTTCCAAGGTGCCTCTGCCCAGATCGGGTCAGAATTCCCAGTGCTAGGAGGAAAACCTTAACCTTGCTGTGATTTTCTTATTGGTACAAAATATTCATTCCCAAAAGCACAAGGATAACTCTAAAAATACCCAACTCCTGTTGTAAGCCATCTTGAGTCTTTTCCCTGAAATTTCCTTATTTCCTGTGGCTCTAAGATGAGGGTGGCTGGGGAGGGGCTGGGGGTTCTGCCCTGCTGGTCACACTGTGCTGCTCATTTAAACAAGGACCTGTGGCTGTGCTCTGAGTGCAGATATTTCTCTCCCTGCAGCTCCTGGGTGCTCACCTGTCCATCCTGCAGGAAGCTCTCACCCACAGGAAGATTGAAGCCAGATCTGAGGAGGTACTGGGAAGTTCTGTGTAGTCCCAGATTAATCTGGGACACCCCCAGCTGGGGGGTGGGTGAGGTTCTGAGTGTAAACCAGATCCCTCTGTTTGTCCCTTTCCTCCTCCACATCCCCTTCTTCCAGCCTGAGATGTTAAACTAAAATATATTGGAGTTTTATTGCTGAACAAGGCAGGAGTTGTTAAAAAGCTGGAACAGGGACTTGTATTTGAGCCAAACAATTTCCCCTTGGCCAGTCCACAGTGCTTCCTGGGAAACTGGGCTGCACAGAGAAAAACTTTGGTAAAAACAGCTCTTTGAAAATTTTATATTTTTATTTTAATAATATAGAAGTAAAATGAGGTCAGAATAATTTCCCACTTCATCTAAATTAATACTCACCAAAATGTAGTGCCTCGAACCTGCTGGCAGGGGGGGATACACCAGACTGAAGGAACACTGATGGAAAATAAAGCTGTAGGGAGAATCAGGGAATTCCTGAGTGGTTTGGGTTGGGGAGGACCTTAAGGATGATCCCACTGTAACCCCCTGCAGGAATAGCTGCAGTCCAGGGGTGGCTGTGCTGTGCTGTAGGACAATGTGGCTGCTTCTCCAAGCCACAGATGTGAGCTGGCTGTGCAGAAGTTTGCTCTGCTCCCCCGTGGTGTTTATCCTCTCTGGGATATCTTTATTTCCAGGTGCTCAGCCCACTGAATGTGGAGCTGGCATTCTATGCCCGGGATGCCGTAGCAAAAGCAATTTATGGGAGGACTTTCACTTGGCTCGTCAACAAAATCAATGGCTCCCTTGCCAACAAGGTTGGTTTCTTGTCTGGGGTCCTGAATGCTCCTAAAATGCTGAGCAGCTTCTCCAGAGAAGCCCCACAACCCTCATCACCAAATATCTGGGATGTTGGATAATTGCTGCTGGGACATCCCCCATCCCCAAGCTGTTAAAGTGTAGTTACTCTCTGTTAAAGAGTTTTAGCAGTTAATTACCTGCTTTAAAGTGGCTTCTCCACTGACAAAGAGAAAGTTTGAAATTCAGGTGAAAGCAGCCACCTGCAGGGAAGGAGCAATGGCAGAGCAGGGGTGTTTTTGACAGGATTCAACTAAGAAAACAGTTATTGGCCTGCTGGATATTTATGGCTTTGAAGTGCTGGACACAAACAGGTATGGGCTGTTCCTGGGATTTGGGGTGACCTGGGGATACAGGACATTCCTGCATGAATTTTTGAGTGTGCCCTCAGCCCAGCAGGGCAAGGTACAGGGCACTAAAACCTGGGTGCAGAGGTTTGCTGGACTCCAGGAAAAGCTTTACCTTGGGCTGCAAGTCTGGTTTGGGCTGTGGGGCAACGGTGTGGGAGCAAGGAGTGGGTTTGTCCATGTAAAAATGGGGAATTTTTCTCCCTGTGGAAATGGGGGTTTGGTCTCTATGGGAATGGGTGGTTCAGTCCATGGAGGAGGAAGCAAAACTGCCCCTGGAACACATCAAACTTGCTGCTCATTTAACCCCCCTGAAGCTTTGAGCAGTTCTGCATTAATTACTGCAATGAGAAGCTGCAGCAGCTGCTGATTGAGATGACCCTGAAAGCAGAGCAGGAGGAATATGAACTGGAAGGCATTGAGGTAAATTACATTTCCCCCTCCCTTTTCCCTTTGAACTCCCATTACACTGAATGCTTTTGATCACCAATGTGAAAGTCATCCTGCTTTTTTTACTTTGTTATTGTTCCCATGGGAAGTGTAGGATTTGCAGGGATCTCTTTCTGTAACCCTTTTGAAGTGCAATTTAGCCCAGACTTAATTGACATCATTTAAGGAAGAAGTAGGACCTTCCCCAAAACTCAGATGCTCAGCAATGACAGTGTCCCTGGAGGATGAGGGATTCCAGCAGTGTAAAATAGGGAGGATGGAGAAGATTTATGTGGAGAACAAGAGGATGGTGTGGGCTGCTGGAAGCAGAACTCTGGAGTGGGATCATAGATCACTGTGCTGTCACCTTTTCCCTTAATTCATCCTAATTCACACCACTCATTTCAGTGGGATCTGAGGCTGTATCTTATTTAAGTTCCAAAGAACTTTAAAAATTGCAAAGAAAAGGTCTTAATCTAAAACTGTTCTTCCTTTTTCCCTTTCCCAGTGGGAACCAATCCCATATTTTAACAACAAAATCATCTGTGACTTGGTTGAACAGAAGCACAAAGGAATAATCTCCATCCTGGTAAGAACAGAGTTTGAACTAAATAAAAATGCAGGTCTGTGCCTTGCTCTAATGGTTCTTAATCACATTTTCCCCTCTGATTATGGGATGGGTCTGTATTATCCAGAACATAAACACAGATTCCTGTAACAAACACCCAGAGGGCGAGGCAGAGGATCTGGTTTGGGGAGAGTTAAAATTGGGGGATGTTCTGCTCCCCCTGCAATGGAGCTTTGGGTTTGTGGGACAAAGTTATCTTAAATGTTGTTGAGGGGGGTATATGAGCTCAGAGCAGCTCTGACCCAGTGCCTGTTGTTCCAGGATGAGGAATGCTTACGGCCTGGAGAAGCGACTGATTTGAGCTTCTTGGAAAAGCTGGAAGAGAAAGTAGGAGATCATGCCCACTTCGTGACGTATGCATTTACCCTCTGTATCCTACCCCAGACCTTCCCATCCCAAATCCATGGCAGGGCTGGGGAGGGAACAATCTCTGCCTTGTCCCAGAGGGAATCAAACAGCCCAGAGGGAATCACCATCCAGTGCCTGATGTTGGAAAATTCGTCTGATGGATGCAGGGTACTGGGAGGTGTGAGCAGGGCTCTGTCTCTTCACTGCTCTGATGCTGAGCTTGGAGTGTCATTCCATACCAAAATTAGGGACAAAATTTGGCCCAGGATTTTAGCCCAGGAAAATTTTAGCTCTGGCCATAGATGCCTTTGATCCCCATGGACTCCAGGGAAAGCTGAAGATGTTGTGACAAGGAGCCGAATGCCTGAGGCTGGGGGTGGGGCGGATATGCAAATATTTACACCCATCTTGTTCTGTGTGAGCCTGGAGTACGAAGAGGAGGGAAAATGCTCATGCTCCTGTCCCCCAGATGAGTGGCATTTTGGTTCATACTCCATTTGGAGGGGTTTTGGATCCCATTGTGGTGGCAGCTGAGCGCGTTGGCGCCGCGCTGTGCTGGCACTTGCCTGCAGAAGCTGCTGAAGGGCTGTGACAAGTCATCAACTGAGAGTCACAGTGCTGAGCTGTCACTGTTCCTGCGGCTCTGAACTCCACCACAGCCAAGTGGAAAATTTGTAGCCAACTTCCTTGTCACCACAATGTGCCTTAATGCTGTTCTGCCTGATTAAAAGCTTTAAATAGAAGTGCTGGAGCTACTTCCACGGGATCTGCTCTTGGAAGGAGCTTTGATACACGAACGTGCTGTTGTGACACTCAGCTCTGCTGTTTGTGACTGCTTACAAAGCTGAAACTTCAACTGTGAAGTTGCTCTTTTTTTCTTGTTTGGTTCTTTTTTTTTCCCTCCAGGAATCTTTGCTTTCTAAAATATTCCTGCTATTCTCAAACATTTGGATTCCTCCTTTGTATTTGAGTTCTTGCCGTAGGGCAAAATGTCTGAAATCCTTTCCCCCCCAGGTTTGCTTTGGGGTTGAGGGAGTTGGTGTATTTTTTCCCCACATAAGCAGTAAAAATACATTTAAATGGATGTTATGGGAAGAAATCTTAATATTTCTGGGATGGGTGATCACTGCCAAATGGCAATGAGTAGATCCCAGGTGTCCTAAGGAGTTCATGGGAACTGCCAGCAGGGAGAGATGATGGTTTGATCACGGGCCATAACTCCACAGCCAGAGCCACATCAATAGGATCAAACACCACATTTCCAGCTGTTCCCCAGCTGTGGCTCTCCCCAAGCTGAAGGAATCTCTTTGCTGCTCTTTCTCCTGGTGTTTTGTTGGATTTTCCCCCGGCAGGCGCAAGCTGGCGGATCAGAAAACGAGGAAATCCATCGACTGGGTGGATTTCCGCCTCCTCCACTACGCAGGAGAGGTCACCTACTGTGCTGTGGGTGAGTGACAATGGCCAGGCTGGACCTCCTGAGCTCCTAAACTGCTCTGCCTGATGATGACTTGATGGGAAGAGGAATTACAAAATACCTGCCCTCTGCAGGCACTGACCTGGAAGTCTTAAATGTGGCTGCAGTGAGAATTTTGAGGATGTGAATGTTCCGATTTTCTTTATTATTTTCTTTTAATTCAATTTTTTTTCAGGATTTCTGGAGAAGAATAATGATCTGCTATACAGAAATCTGAAGGAGGTAAGCACAAAAAAAGGATGCTGTTCTTTTACATCACCTGCTTGGTGAAGAAGATTTATTTACTCTCTGTAGCAAACAAAAACATCCTTTTCTCTTTAGCACAAATCTTTAGGCACCTCTGTGCATGTGCTGCTCCCAGGAGGAGTACAAGGGCTGCTCAACAGGGCAACTTTTATCTCCTCCTGTTTCAGGTGCTGTGCAACTCCAAGAACAGCATCATCAGGGATTGTTTCCTCATGTCAGAACTGGACAACAGGAGGAGACCAGAGACTGTGAGCTCTGTCTTTAGTCTTAATTCTGAGTATCAACTCACCTCCCCAGGCCTGGGTTTAATCACTGATCCTTTCCTCAGTCCTGATGGTCATAAACTAAAGCACAACAAATTCTGCCTCAGTCTGAGGAAGAGCTTTCCATGGAGGGTGGCAGAACCCTGGGACAGCTGCTCAGGGAGGGCCTGGAGTCATTCCAAACCCACATGGACACATTCCTGTGTCACCTGCTTTGGGTGACCCTGCCTGGGTGGGGGGTTGGACTGGGTGATCTCCAGAGGGTCCTTTCCACCCTATAAATTATGGGATTCTGCACTTGGTGGAGGTTTTTGCTGCCATCCACGCCTGGCAGAGGAGCAGTGATGCTGCTGAGACAGCAGCCAGCAAAGTGACATCCCAGAAGACATCCCCCAAGGAGCAGGGAGCTCTGAGAGCTGCCTGCTGTGTCCAGGGCTCAAATGCTCCAGCTCAGCACTGGCACAAGTGACCACGCTCCAAAAAACTCCAGGCTACCAATGCACCATCAGCTTTTGCTTCCAGGTTTAAGCTGGATGCGGGGAGTTGATTTCACTTCCTGCAGGGAAGAGTTCCAGAGCTCAGGAACTCCTTTTGATGCTGTCTTAGGTTGCAACCCAGTTCAAGAACAGTCTGACGAGTCTGATCGAAATCCTGATGTCCAAGGAGCCCTCGTACATCCGCTGCATCAAACCCAATGAGAACAAGGAGCCTGGTGAGGCTGGGGCTGAAGGCTCTGCTGAGTCCAAGGAATGGACAGAGGGATTTGTTTGGAGCAGGGTGCAGTGTGTACAGGTTGTGTGCACATGGTTGTGTTTATATAGAAACAGCTTGGTTAAGGTGGCAGCAAATTTGTCCTCGTGGGTAATCGGGGATTTGGTTCCTTCTTGATTTCCCCCAACACATGGGCACTTTGTGGGTGAGCTTTTCCAGGCAGAGCTGAGCAGTGAAGGTGTGCTCTTGCTCCAGGGAAGTTTGATGATTTCCTGATCCGACACCAGGTGAAGTACCTGGGGCTGATGGAGCACCTGCGGGTCAGACGGGCTGGCTTCGCCTACCGGCGCAAGTACGAGCTCTTCCTGCAAAGGTGAGGGAGCTGCTTCCCCTGGCCAGGTAATCCTGCCTCTGCCCAGGTAATCCTGCCCTCCTGAGGGCTGCAGAGCAAGCAAAACTTGAGTCCCTGTCATGGGAGTTGTCAGCAGAACCCCTCCTGCTTCAAAAATGCCCTTTGCCTGTTGTCTGCGTCATTTTGATCTGCGCTGGCATCTCCTGTCTTGAGTAAAGCAGAAGGAATTTGAGGGGTCTTGTTTCAGGAAGGGGTTTCTCAAACATCAGGTTGTTTTCAGTGATGTCCTACTGATCTTTCAGGTACAAATGTCTCTGTCCAGCTACCTGGCCACACTGGCATGGGCCAGCAGTAGAGGGTGTGGAGAGACTCATCAAACACATTGGTTACAAGCCTGAGGAATACAAATTAGGAAGGTAAATTCCTTGCTCTGGCTGCTCAGTGTTTGCTGCCCTGGATCCTCTGTCCTGTCTGTGACAGGAGCAAGGAGAGAGATAAAACCCTCAGATGCACAAATTTCCTCATTATTTTTACCTGTTTCCATGGGATCTTGAATCCAACCTCATTTCTTCCATCCCTGACTTAGGGCTCCAGCTTCTCCTGCTTCCCTGGGCAGCCCAAGGCAGCTCAGGCTTGGGTGGCATTCCAGCTGTTTGGGGGTCTCTGAACCTGCTCAGGGTAGCTGGAAGGATGGTTCACCATGGACTTTGATCTCTTTTTCAGAACCAAAATATTCATCCGTTTCCCAAAGACCTTGTTCGCCACGGAAGATGCCTTTGAGTACAGAAAGCACCTGCTGCGTAAGGTTCCAGTTCCCTTGTTCCTGGCTCTGGGATGGTGGAAGGTGTCCCAGCCCATGGCAGGGAGTGGACTGGGATGGGCTTTAAGGTCTCTCCCAGCCCTGGTCTGCATAGCTCTCTCAGAATCCATGGAAAACTCAGTGAAGTTACTCCAGGCTGGGGGAAAATCCCTGCTTGAGTCGTGGATGTGTGGTACTCTGTCCTATGAGTACCTCCCTGTCCATGCCCACGTGTACCAAGTGCCTTTCTCTTGGGATTGGGATCTCTTCTGTCTCATCCTGCTCCTGGAGAAGCAGAACTGAAGGGCCTGGTACCTACAGGGGCTGCTTCTGGTCCTGTTGGTGCTGTGGCCCCTCTGTCCCCTGTGCCATGGAGTGCAGGAACTCTGCTCCTCACCACCCTGACCCTGCAGTGGTGTCTCTGCTTTCTTTCCAGTTTCAAGACTCCAGGCCAAATATAAAGGATTCCTTGGGAAAAGAGCATACCAGAAGAAGAGGAAAGCAGGTACAGGCTCTGGATTCGGGGGATTCTCTTCGGGCTGGGCTTTCCAGAGGAGCTGGAGCCTTGGGAGGTCCCAAACCCATGGTGCTTTGGGCAGCATTTGGGTTGTTGGGGTCAGAGGAAGTGGCAGCTGCACCCAGAGCATTCCCAGAGCTTTTACAGAGGTTCCTTTGGTTCTGTTTGGATCCTCACACCACGAGCTGCTCTTTGCCTCAGCAGCACCTTCTGTCACACACAGGGGACATTCTGGGGTACCTGGGGGTTGATCCTCAGCTGTTGGGAGAAAAGCAGACTCTCTTATCACAGCAGGCTGATAAAAAGTGCAGGCTCAAAGCAGCTCTTTGGGCTGTGGGCAGGGACAAGCCTGGCCTTGATGCTGAGCCCAGTAGTGCAGGTGGAACTGCATCCACCACGGACAATAAAAGGTTCCAAACTTGCTGTCCTCACCAGCTGATTTTTAGAGCTGCAAAATAACCAGTTTTAACTTCTGCTGGGTGAATGTGAAGGCCAAAGCCCAGGACTGATTCCCTCTTGCAGCAATCAAGCTGGAGGCCTGTTGGAGAGGAGCCCTGGCACGGAGGGCAGCCAAGAAGAGGACGTGGGCAGTGCAGACCATCAGGAAGTAACTGCCCCAACCATGTTTCCCAACCACAGAATCCCAGAATGGTTTGGGTTGGAAGGGATCTTAAAGCCCATCCAATCCCACCCCCTGCCAAGGGGACACCTTCCACTGTCCCAGGTTGCTCCAAGCCCTGTCCAGCCTGGCCTTGGGCACTTCCAGGGATCCAGGGGCAGCCACAGCTTCTCTGGGCACCCTGTGGCAGGGGCTCACCACCCTCACAGGGATGAATTTCCTCCTAATTTTTCTCATTCCCTTCATCTTCCCTCTCCACTCCTCTAAACCCCACTCCTGAAGTAGAGCTGATTCCTTCTGAATTCCAAAGTGGTGTGGTTTGGCCAACGGAACTTGGTAAAACCTGGTAATATTTAGAATATTCTAAAGCTTGAGATTTCCATGGCTGACCCTCAGTGCACCTGAGCTAACACCAGTGATCCTCAGCCTGTTGTGTTCATCTGTCCCTCCCCTCATTTCCATGGATTTCTGGAGGTCATGGGATATTTTCTATAGGTTCATAAATGGTTTCATCAATCGGAAGAAACCCCTTTGCCCGGAGAACAGGGACTTTGTGAGGCTTTCACAGTACCACTACCTGATGAAACTCCGAGATCACCTCCCAAAAAATGTCTTGGACCAGAGCTGGCTCCAGCCTCCCTCCATCCTGGAAGAGGTGAGGGTTTCTGGAGGTTTGGGGAGGTGGTCCCTGTTTGGTGGCCGTGTGTGTGCACATTCTGGGTGGGAGAAAATGATCTGCTGCTGGCTCATCCTCTGTTCAGAGCCTTTGGAAAACCCCAGGATCTGCTGTGTTTGGGTGGGAATAGGAGGAATAGCACAGTGGTTGATCTTTCCAAGAGAAACGAGGAAGCTCCCTGTTGGTTTAAACAATTGACAGAAAAGTGAACTCATGAGCCCTAATAAAGGCAAATTAATCCCACAGGGTTTTAGGCTCATGGCACAGATAGAGCTGTTTGTACAACTTCTCTACTTTATTTTTTCCCGTTTTTTTTTTTTAATGCAGACATCTGAGATGCTCAGGAAAATCTGCATGAGGAACCTGGTGAGGAAATACTGCCGAGGGCTCACTGCTGAGAGGAAAGGGCAGGTAACCAACCCCTGGAATGTAAATGTGGGGGATCAAACAGGAGTGATCCCTGAGGATCACCTGGGACACAGGCAGCACCTTCTGAGCCTGCTGCTCCAATCAGTCCCTCATCATAGGAGAGCAAACTTCTGGAGCCAGGGATTTCCTCCAGTGTCTCTCATAATGGACAGAGCAGACACATGGAGCTTAATTTACGGCATGAAATCTGCTCTCCGTATAATTGGAAAAGATCCATAAATATCAAAAATCTGTAGAATTTTTCCTGCTGCCCCTTCCTTTGGTGAAACACCAGAATAACCCAAAGCTGCCAGAAGTAAAGCAGAAAAATTCCCTGAGTCCATAAATCAGGTGGGAGGTGCATGAGCAGAAGGATGCTGTGGAGTAGCAGTGCCTGCACTGTCCCTGCTGATGTTCCCAGTAATTCTGGAATTCTGAGGGTAAAGGCTGTTCCTTGTCCCATCAGCTGCAGCAGAAGGTGGTGACCAGTGCTGTTTTCTGTGGCAAGAAGGAGGGGTACCTGGAGAGCCTCAGCCAGCCCTTCCTGGAGACCCGCCTGAGTGAGTCCAGCAAAACCCTGGAGGCCTCAGCCCCGTGCTCCTGGCTCTGTAAATTCCTGCTTGACCAAACAAGACTCTTTTCCAAGAGAAATTCCCTCCTGGCAGAGGCAGCATCACCTGCCATTGGGGCTCCTCCCTGTCACATTGAGTGACATGAATGCAGTGATGGATCTGCTGGATTGTTCTCAAACTGGGGATACTGGGATCCCGCTGGGACAGAATGCCATAAACCTGAGCAGAATTCCCTGGGGGCTGGGATGGACCAGGGTCTGAACCAACAGTAGACTGAAGAACAGGCAGAAACTCCTGGTGTGAATTTACCTGTCAGGCAGGAAAAGTCACCAAAATGGGTTTGGGAGCAGCTGGAGGTGACCACCCTCAGTTTGGAAGGGGGCATTCCAAGGGGAAAAGGCCAATTGGCATGAAGACAGCTAAATCAGCTCTCTGGGGTTTGCTGGGGGTGGGGAGGGTCTGTCTGGGGCTGTGGCTCTGGCACCCACAGCCACTTTCTCCTTCTGGTTTGCTCCTCAGAAGAGAACGACCTAAACCCCAAAGTGCTGCAGCTCATCCGTGGGGAGAACATCAAGGTAAGGGAAGGACAGAACTCTTGGAATTTCCTTCACTGGAGCCCTGGAGCTGCTTGCTCGCACAAAGGCTGATGAAGAACAGCAGAGCCAACCATTTCCTTGCTTTTAAATTGGAGATAGATCTCAAAATACACCTAATTAAAAGTTTTTTAAGATTCCTTTTAATGAAAGCTTAAAGAACATTCCTAGCCCTGTCCAGGACAGGAGCAGAGCTCCTGCACTTCCCCTGGTTATGGCATAGAGGGCACAGGGGCCTCACCATTCCCAGGATTCTGCCTCCCGAATTTCCAATTGTAGGGAATCCAGATCCCTGTGAGCTGGGACCTGCAGCTCCACTGGCAGAGCTGCTCCTTGCTGAGCTGCTTCCAGCCAGGAAAATCCAAAAATCCAAACCCCTGGAGCAGGAGCTTGCAGTAGTGGAAATGCTGATTCCACCTCGTTGTTTTCAGTATGTGACCCCCGTGATAAAATATGACAGGAACGGGTTCAAGGCGCGGGAGCGGCTCCTGGTGCTGACCCAGAGCTCAGCCTACGTGGTGGAGATGGCCAAGATCAAACAGAAAATCGAATATTCCACACTGAAAGGTACCAGTGGGAGTCATTGTGCAAGGCTGGATGGGACTAGGAGCAACCTGGATTAGTGGAAGGTGTCCCTGCCCATGGGACAGGTGGAATGGGATGGTCCTTAATGTTCTTTCCAACCCAAACCATTCCATGATGAGTTGTTGTGAGGCTTCCTGTCCTGCCAGGCATCCTTTAGGAAGGATGACATTCTGCAACTTTGGCAAAGATATTTGAATGATCTATCCCTTTTTTCCTGGGGGCTGGACAAAGCCTTGAAGGGTGATTTTATGAGTAAGAGTTCCTTCAAATGTTTAAATGCAGGTCCACATCACTTTCTACTAACATAGAGGGGAGAAAAAATAACCCAAGCCTTTCCTACCCTGGTTTGTGGGTATTTTTTAATCCTAGAAGTACAGTTCAGGGGCAGAATGGATCCTTCCCCCTCTTCTGTTACCAAAACCAAGGCACCAGGGAAAGGTTTGGGGCAAATAACTCGTGCAGGGATTTAAACCACCACTGTTGGAATTGTGCTATGGACAACAGGGGCATTAAGGGACCTTCAGAAGATATTTTGAAAACTCAGATTAATTAGTCAAAGTAGGAGCTTTGTGTGTTTTGCTCTAAGAATGGGAATATTCTCACTCTTGGGAAGGACAGAGCCCTCCTTCAGGAATGTGACTTCCCCTGTAACCATGTGGGGCTGGATTTGCTTCTCCTGGGGAAAGGAGCTGAGGGTGGTGTGGAGCTGGGCTTGGTAGGTTTTCCTCTAATTTTGGGGTTCTTTTGAAGGGATCTCCACCAGTAACCTGAGTGATGGGATCGTGGTCATTCATGTTCCTGAAGACAAGCAGCAGAAGGTAGGAAATTGGGATGGTGGTTAAAGTGAGGTCATGGGGCTGATGCTTCCAGTACCATCCCATAAACTCCTGGAATGACACAATTCCTGATGTTTATTCAGTGTGTAATCAGCCAGGCTTTTACATTCTTGCTGTCAACATGAAAACTTCCACTTGGAATCCCAGGGAGTGGTGGAGAATGAGAAGATCCCCCCCGAGCCTCCTTTTCTCCAGGCTGAGCTCCCCCAGCTCCCTCAGCCCCTCCTGGTGTGGCTGATTCTCCACACCCTTCACAGCTCCATCCCCTTCTCTGGACAAATAATTAAAAAAAAAAAATCTCTTTTTTTACACCAAACAAATCCTAAATAATCCCTGGAGAAGGGTGTTTAAATTGGTCTCTTCTGCCTGGTAGTCACTGCTCTGGCATTCCAAAGGAATTTCTCTGCACCATCACATGCTGGGGTGATGCCAGGTGACTTTATCCCTCTTTTTTTTTTTGTTTCCAGGGAGATGTGATACTGCAATGTGAGCACATCTTTGAGGTCGTGACCAAGCTCTGCATATTGGCCAACAAGCAAAGCCTCGTTAAAGTGGTGAAGGGAAGGTAAGGAAGGCAGGAAGGTGCCTGGGTAGCACTGGGCAGGCTCAGTTTTATGGGAAAACTCTTTAGGCCTGGACTAGGTCAAGGCTATTGACATCACCCCAGCAGACAGAGCCCAAAGCTGGACAGGGCTGGTGCAGCAGCATCTCTGTTTTTGTGACTTCCAGAGGCACAGGGAGATGAGATGGGATGCACTGAGAGAAAATGTATTAAAAATCATCCCAGCTTTTTTTCCCAGGCTTTTCTCAGGCTCATGAGTCCTTGTACCTTGCTCTGCTCTGACACCTGCCTAAACCAAACTTATTTCTAGGTGATTGTACTTTAAACCCACTTTTTTTTTTTTAAATTTTCTGATGTAACCTGGGTGTGAGGTCATGGCTTTAGTGGTTCCACAGTAGATCCCATTAGCCTCATGAAAGCCAGCTGGGAAGCAGTGGGTCACCTCAGGACAAATGCTCCTCTCCCAGAAGGATTGAGGAGGCCCAAAATGTGATTCCTCCCAGCCCCGAGCTCCTGGCAGGTGGAAGCAGTCCATATCTCCAACCTCTCCAGGAATTGGAGCTGGCAGGTGAAACCTGCACTTCTGCTCCAGCTTTTCAGCCTGGCCTTTGCATTTCAGCTCTAATTAGATTTGGTGTGCTCGGTGCTTTCCTCCAGGTCAGATCTGCTTAGCTTCCAGTGCTTAATTGCACCAGGAACACTCAAAAGCCTGGGCTGGGCAGCCTTGTTCCATTCACCAACCCCTTTGGCTCGCTAGGATAATGCAATTGTTTAGGAAATTCACCTAAGCTGGAGGCTCTGATCTGCTCCTCTAACAAGATTTGCTCAGGGAACAAAAATAAAGGGGGTTTAGAATGAAGCCTCTTGTGGGGAGAGCTCTCCAGGGGGATTCTGTGCTTCCAGCCTCCGGTTCCGCGTGGGCTCTGGCAAGGAGGGGACCATGGTGTTCACTGTGGGACCAGAGCCACAGGTCTTCAAGGACAAAACTGGACAGCTCACAGTGGTAAGGGCTCAGCTGAGCACAGGGAGGCACCTGCTGCTTCCTCCTTTGGATGTCCATCTGCAGAGAGCACAGCCCCCGCTTCCTGGGAGTCCAGGAGGGACTGAGTGACCCCCCCCTCCATCAGTGTCACCTGCACGAGTGTCACCTGCATGAGCTCCAGGCATTGTGCAGGAATTGGCCCAGGGATGGGGCAGCAAGGCTGGTTCCTGGTGTGGGCACTTGGAGAATTTACTCTAACCCAAATTCAATGTGCACAAATGAGGCCTCAGGGGACGTTTTCCACCTCTTGTTGCCTCCCTCAACCAAGTTATGCCTGAAATGGGTTGGGGGATGGAGGGAAGGGACTTCTTGTCACCCAAGCAGGTCCTCTGAGGAGCTGACAGCTCCAAGGAAGAATTCCAGGTGGAGTTCTCCATCCTACAGAGGAGATGGAGGGAATTGTCTCTGTGTAGCAATGGGCAAATAGAAACTCCAACCACCACCCCTCTTCCCAGGCATTCCTGATTTAATGGCTCCTTCCTCTTCTCCTCCCAGGTGTCAACCCCAAGAAATTCTTGATGAGAACCAGTTCCTGTTCCCTTGGCTGGGAGCAGAAAAGAGCCTGCAGGATGAGACCAGCCCTCATATCTCCCCTGGAATCTTTGATGCCACAGGGCTGCTGTGATCTGAGAGTTTGTTTGCATCTTTTAGGCTCTTTTTTTATAGCTTAAAACTATTCAACTCTAGCTAAATAAAATCCCTGATGTTGCTCTAAGGTTCCCAGAAGGAGATGCTTGTTACATGGTCACAGGGACATTTATCCCCAAAGTTCCAAGGTAAAATCTCCATCTCTGAGAGGGCAGGAGGGATTAGGACAGAAGCCAAAAGGCTTCTCTAGCTGTACTTGGAGTCACTACTCGGGAGCACTGCAAGAAGTGCACAGCAGCGTTAACCCTGGGTAAAAACAACTTTTCTCAAGGCAGACTGACCAGAGAGAATCCCAACATCTGGGCCTCTCCTATAGGGAGGGCTGGGAGGTCAAACTGACATTAATTAGGATGGAGATCTGATATTTCATCCCAAAACTTCCTCCAGCCACATAGCCCATGAGAACATTGAACTCCAAGAAAGTAATAAAGTGACTCACATTTAAATATGAAATATCTTCTAATTTATTGTGTTATATTAAAAAAAAAAAACAAACACGAAGGTACATATTGCAAACATCAACCATACACTGAAATCCAGCTGAAGCTTGTTCTGTGCAGAAGTCTGGACAGGTGGGAATGATTGTACAGAACAGGAATTTGCTGTTGTCCATGAAACAATTCCATTAAGACTGAAAGGTTTTGCTCTAAGGTAGGATGGGAGCTTGGAGCCTTGCCCAGGTGCTGTTGCTCAGGGGATCCAAACCTGCCTTGGGGAATTGCAGGAGCAGCTGAGAGGTGGGAAAGGGGCACCAGGGCTGGTCCCTGTCCCCTCCTCGTGCAGCCCTACTTGGGTCAGGAGCTGGGAGGGGACAAAAATCCCTTCCCCAAGGGGATTTTCCTCAGCTGCCCTGGGATGTGCTGGCACTGCTGGTGCTGGAGAATGGGAGCAGCCAGCTCTGCTCTCCCTGGCACTGGGAGGCAGGGAAGGATAATCTGAAGAGCTGCTTGTGCCCAGGACACCTGCCCTGAGCCCCAGCTGCACCTGAGAGCTCAGAGTAAAACCACTTAGAGTAACGAGGCTCAGGACTGAGAGCATTTGTGCAAGGGCATGACCAGGGTGTGCCCAGAGCAAGGACAGGGACAGCAGGTAAAGGACAGTCCCCAGGACAGCACAGCTTGGCTGCACCACTCCAGCCCCCCGAGGGTGAGCTCAGGAGTGAGTTAAGGCAGAGTCTGCCCACAAACACACTAACAAAACTTTAATTGAAACTTTAACTCTCCTGGAGTGACTTTGCTAAACCAACAGCTCTACAAAGCACTGTACAAAGATTAAAAACAGCCCTCCCCTGGTTTTTAAGAACTTAGTTTGCATAACCTGGAAGGGAAAAGCCTGAAGCCAGTTAAGGATCTATTTACAGAGAAGTTAATCACGTAGCTGTGACCTGTCAGGTGCTTAGTACTGGTGTCACCTCCTGGGGCTGAAGCTGCTCTGCCCCACAGGACTGGATTTGGTCAGCACAGCCAGGGATGAGCTGCCCTGAGCCTGCTCCCAGCTGCAGTGAGCAGAGTTTGCAGCAGGACTGCTGCTGGTCCCTGTTCACCCTCTGCTGAGACACAGCCTCCACCCCAAGGGCTGTTCCAGATGCTGAGATGCCCAGTGACAGCCCAGTAATCACCAGTATGTGTCAAAGTACACAGTGCTGGAGAAACAGCAATCCAGGACTTCCTGCCTCACCCTCAGCTTATCCCAGCCCTGAGGGGAGAGAGGCACTGGCTCCTTCCCCCTCTGCACTGCTCCAGCCCCAGAGGGTGCTGCTAACAGGTGTAAAAACAACTCAGACTGGAAGCCCTGAGGTGTCAGGACGGAGCTGAAGCTGCTGAACCCCAGGGAGACTGTGGAGCTCCTAGTGAACAATCAGCAGCTGCAGGAGAATGAGGAGACAAGTACAACACCCCCACCTGCCACAGCCAGCAGCTGCCTGCAGTGTGGAGAAGTCTTTGGTTACTACAAAGATGGCCTCAGATTAAATTGGAAATCTTTGAGCTTTACTTGATGATCCAAAATTGTACAGCCACTTCATGGTGTGTTTCAGCCTCTACCAACAAGCTCTATGGAACAGAAAATGTGGCTGGTGCTGCTGCAGCACCTTTGGTTTTTATACTGTTCCCATGTCCTTAGCAGCCCTGAGTCAGGAGCAGGGATCCCTGGAGCAGGAACACAGAGCTGCTGCTCCAGAGGAGTGTGGCTGTTAAAGCCAGTGCTAAATATTCCAGAGACAGGGTCAAAAGAAACTCTAGCCCAGGGCAGAGTGCTCTGGTGTCACCCACGGGTGCTGCTGCAGTGCAAGTTTAACACTTCCTACCTCAGGTTTCTTTCCCTCCCAGGACTGGTGACCTGAACTGTCACAGCTGTGGCTCTGCTGCCAGCCCTATGGAATGACACCCCACCTCCCACCATTGCTGTCACTTGACCCCACAACAGGCAACAGGAGACAAGGAGGTAGATAAAATATTCATTGACAAGAGAAAAGCACTTGTAGAAAACCACAGTGCAGTGGCCTTCTCCATGCTCTGCCCTTCCACACACAGCTGCCATGGCTGGGAAGAGGTGGAATACCCTCAGGATGAAGTCAAACAGGGAATATCTGCCTCTGGGCCACTGCCTGCTTCTGTTTCCCCTCACTCAGAGCAAGGCAATGCTCCTGCATCAGTTCCAGAAAGCAACCAGTGCTGCTGCCCCCCATCAACACCCCCAGCACGGGGGGATTTGAACCTGCTGTGACTCCTGGTACCTGGGAGCTGCTGGAACCAGGCTCAGACAGAAGCTCTAAGCACTGACCAGTACCAACACTACTCCTAGGGAAAGCAACCGTGGACAATTTGCTCCTGATTCTCCTCCTTTGGGAGGAATTTTAACTTTGAACCTTAGGGACAAAACAGGGATGGGTGTCCCCAGCTCAGTGCTGCAGAGGCTCCACTGAACCCTTGGAGGAGCAGATCCTGAGAGCTGTGGGGAACCTGAGGGAGCAGCCTCTGCTCCCTCCCACTGCTCTGAGGGGTCCCTCTGCCCCCAGAAGTCCAGGAATCTCATCAGCCTGTGCCATTTGTTCTTTAGGGAGTTACCCAAGGCACTTCCCAGCTCTCTCCCAGGAGCCAGGAAAGGTTGCAGCAGCCCTGGGTCCAAGTCTCTGCCTTTCCCCCCCCAGCCCAGGAGGGTCAGGGAGCGCCTGGAGGGAAGGAGGGTGGCTGGCTGACCTTTTGTTTGTTGTTTTGGTTTTAAAGTGCAGGATCATTACCAAAGCCACAGGAAGCCAGTCCTCCTCCTCTCCAGCACAAAACAGCAACGACAAGAGTGCTAAAAATTCCGGGCATTTCTCCAGCTGCTCAACAGGCCCTTCCAGGCTGCCCAGTAACCTCATGGATCCTCGCCCTACAACTACGGCATTTAAATAACCCAAATAACCTAGAGTTTGTTACAAATCCCAATTTACAGAGTGTGCTGGACAGGAGTTGCACTTCCTGGTCCTGCTGCAGGGCAGCCCCTTCCCCAGGCTCACTGGTGCAGGTGGGCCCTGTCGTCGGGGCGCTTGATGTGGATCCTGCGCACGCGCTCGATGCGCTCCCGCTCCTCGTCCTCCTCCAGGTGGTGGGAGCGCCCTGCAGCCCCTCCCGTGGCTTCCAGGAGGGCATTGTCCGGCCCCCTCCCATCCTGGGATTCGTACAGCAGAATGTTCAGGGTCTCCTCGTAAATTCGGGCTTCTGGGAACTCCACCTGGCAGGCAGGGAAGAGAAGGTCACTCCCTGCAGGCACCAGGGATTCCTGATATCTGGTGTTACAATTCCTTAATTGCACCCCAGCCACAGAAATCCTTTCAGGCACAATCATTTCTATTCCATTTTTTGCTTCCAGCTTTTGAGTCCAACAACCAGTTGGGTTTTTACCAGAACCAAGCAGATCCCCCCTGGGAAAGGGAAGAATACAGGGAAGGTGTGTGCCATTGCTGGATCCCTCCTCACATGGGGGTGTACAACCATGGAATGGTTTGTGTTGGGAAGAACCTTCAAGATCATTTAGTTCCAACCCTAGATCATCTACTTGCAATTCCCAAACCCACTAAATGCACAAGTTTATCTGAAGACAGAGCTGGACTGAGCATTATGGAATACCACAGGGCTTTATGGAATATCCCAACTGCCCAGTGCTACCTGCCCTGAGCAGGCAGCTCCTGCTGTAGTCCCAGGATGAGCTCCAGACCCTCCAGAGGTGCTGAACAATGACAAAGTTCAGCTGTTCAGCTGTCAGGGCTCCAGGCTGGAGCATTCCCAGTTTTCCTGTACCTTGGTCTGCTTTTTCTCTGTGGCATAAACGATGGAGGTGCAGCAAACCTCGGCGATCTTGCGGCCCTGCCCGTAGAAGGACCAGCAGCAGATCTCATCCCCAATGACATCCTTGATGAACAGCACCCTCCCGTTGAACCTCAGGGACAGCTTGTCAAAGAGCTCAATGTTCTTCAGCATGTTGTCATCGGAGTTGCTGTGGGAATGGAGGCAGCAGCAGGAATTTACAGAGCACATGGGAAGACTGGGAGCAGTGAGCATTGACAGCCCTGAGATCCCAGATTCCTGCGTCACAGAATCCCAGGATGGTTTGGGTTGGAGGGATCCTTAAAGCCCATCCAGTGCCACCCTGTGCCATGGGCAGGGACACCTTCCACTAGCTCAGGTTGCTCCAAGCCCCATCCAACCTGGCCTTGGATGCTTCCAGAGATGGGGCAAACCCAAGAAATTAATTCTTTTTATTTCACTACTACAGGCAGGAAAACCTGAAGCAGCAGCAGCAATACAACAGCAACAACTGTGAACAACTGTCCAAGGCCATTTCACGCAGGTGCAAAATCCTATCAGCCAAATCAAACCATTCCTGAGCTCAGCACGCTGGATGGGCACTGTTATGCCATGAAACTTGTAAGGGAATAAGAGAAAGAGGACAAGGCCCCCAGTTTGATGATTTCACCACTCACTGAGCTCCCTGCATTCAACTACTACGCTGCAATACATGGGAATGCAGACAGCACTTGGCCAGGAGCCTCTGCCAGCTGCACCTAAGGATTAGAGGAACTCCTTTGGCACAGAAATAGCACAGGCTCAGCCTTCCATGGATGGCAGCAGAATCCCTTCTGACTCCAGTTTGAAATTAATTGGGAAAAAATGGAGTGCCTGCCAACACCGATCTGTCATTGGGTCTGGGGGAAGAAAAACCCAGTGGATTTTAGTCTATGAAAAACTTCCAACAATTACAGCTGAAGTCACTTACCTGGTGTAGGAATATTTGTTGTTGCTTCTGTTATAGAGCAGCTTCACAGCTGGCTGTAAGGAATAAAGCACAGATGAGTTCCAGGGAGCACAGCCAGAGCTGAAACCTCAGCTCAGCCCACAGCCCCACAGAGAAGCTGCAATGACAAATTCCCAGTGGGATTTCGGTGGTGTTACTGCTGTTGCTGCAAACCTGTGATGCACAGGTTGGCAACGGGGCTGCAATCCCTCCTGACCCCTTCTGGGATGGATCCTCATCTATTCTTATCTTCCCTCTGTCTTATCAGCACCCCCTGCCGTGTGCAGGGACACCTTTCACTATTCCAGGTGGCTCCAAGCCCTGGCCTTGGGCACTTCCAGGGATGGAGCAGCTATAGCTTCCTTGGGCAACCTGAGCCAGGGCCTCACCAACCTCTCAGGGAAGAATTTTTTCCTAATATCCCATTTAACACTGCCCTCCTTCAGCTTAAAGGCATCACCCTTTGTCCTGTCACTCCATCCCTTGTCCAGCTCCCCAGTTCTCTTGGAGCCCCTTTAGGCACTGGAAGGAGCTCTGAGGTCTCCCCAAAGCCTTCTCCTCTCTAGGCTGGACACCCCCAGCTCTCCTCATGGCACATCCCAGTCTCTCTCACCTTGTTGGAGGTTGCAATCAGCTTCTGCTCCTCCTTGGAGGAGGTGATCACCGGGACCTTGCAGAAGGGCTCGTACGCATCCTTGTTCTGTGGGAGCAAGAACCGAAGAGCAGCTGAGTGACAACAAATCCCAGGGCACACCCACATTTCCTGGGAATGGTCTTGCTGAGGGGTCAGTGTCCAGCCTGTCCCTGTGGTGGTTTCTGGGCTGTGGCTGACCAGGTACCACTCTTCTGGGAGCACCTGAGGTGTCCTTTCCTGCTGTCCACCAGTGAATGTCCTGTGCCCAGTTAAACAGCAGATCTTGAATGGGGCTTCTCTCAGACAGGACATCAGTTACAGTGGCATCAAACCCAAGATGGGAACCTCAGAGCATAACAAAGAACACAACAGGACTCCCAGCAGCTCTGGGAAGAAGCTGCTTTTCCTAGATGTGACCAGATTCCAGCAGATGGCAACACAAACTATTCCAATTTCCATCCCAGCCTCCAAAATCACCCCATGAAGACCAGGAGAAAATCCTGCTCTGTCCAGATGCTGCTGCCCACCCCCAGCTGCCCCCTGAGCCCCATGCCCACCTGCAGGGCTGCCTGGCACTCATCCACCAGCCCCTGCACCAGGTAGTACTTGGCCTCAGCCAGCAGCTCCTCGATCTCCCGGCGGCTCTCGGGGAGCGGCACGGCCCCATCCCGCAGGTAGTTCAGGATTGTCCCAAAGTGCTTCCCACAGCGGTCGATCAGGATCCAGCCTGGGGACACAGCAAGGCCACAGGAAGGACAAGCTGAGATGAATGTGGTAAAAGGCATTGCCAGAGCAAACTGGCGAGGGACATGATGGAACTGGGAGTGTGAGGATGGAACGGGGAATGTGAGCAGAGCACGGCACAGCTGGAACTTAGGACCAAGGTGGGAAGAAAACTGTGGAATGGTTTGGGTTGGAAGGGAACTTAAAGATCATCCAGGCTCACCCCTGCCACGGACAGAACACATTCCATTAACCCAGGCTGCTCCAAGCCCCATCCAACCTGGCCTTGGACACTTTTAGAGATCCAGGGACAGCCACAGCTTCTCTGGGCAACCTGTGCCAGGGCCTCCCCACCCTCACAGGGAAGGATTTCTTCCCAATATCACATCTAACCCTGCCCTCTGGCAGTGGGAAGCCATTCCCCCTCGTCTTGTCCCTCCATGCCCTTGTCCAAAGTCCCTTTCCAGCTCTCCTGGAGTCCCTCTAGGCACTGCAAAGTGCTCCAAGGTCTCCCTGAAGCCTTCTCTTATCCAGGGAAGAAAAGAGCTACAACCAAAGCTGTGAGTGCAGGATCCACATTTCACCTCTCGCTGCTGGGATCAGGCTGGACCCTGGAAAAGTCAGGCAGTGCTAAGGCTGGAGTTTCCCTGAGTGAACAGATGGCCACTCTCACAGGCTGAGGCTCAGGAATGCAGCGAGGAAACGCTTGTGGGGAAGGAGTCATATTTTGGACAAATAAGGAAAGTAGGTTAAAGCAGCCCCTGTGTGTTCTGCATGAATGGAATTACAAGGAAAAGTCTGAACATTTGGTTCAGTCTGGAAAGGGAACATGGCCCTTTCTGAGGGAAAAGGAGACACTCTGTAGCAGCTCACTCCAGGCTTCCCATCTCCCTCATTCCTGCTGTCCACAGACAACACAAAGTGTGCTCCAAGTGTGATTTTACAGACTGGAACAACAAACTAGAGACAGAAATGATGGAACAAAGGACTGATCCAAGTTAATGGCTAATCCAACTAGAGCAGAAAAAAGCCCATTTGGCAGTGCAGAGAATGGAAAGGAAGAAATCCCATTTTAGTGGGAGATTTAGTGGAAGGTGTCTCTGCCCATGGCAGGGGTGGAACAAGGTGAGCTTTAAAGTCTTTTCTGACCCAAACCATCCTGGGATTCTGTGATGAAGAGGAAGCATAAGCCATGGTAATAAACCAGGACACCCATACTCCACAAATGCAGCTGCTTCCCAAGCTCACTGGAGCACACAGAAAGGTAAAGGGCCAGCTGAGAGCAGAATTACCATCCCCAAACTCTGTGATTCCTCATAGGCTGCAAAAATCTCCTGCAACTTCATGTTTACAGATGGTGAAACTGAAGCAGAATTGCTCATTTTCATGTGGGGATGAGAAAACACTTCAGTAGCATTGCAAAATCTGAGTGACCACTGAAAGAGCTTTAAAAACCCTTCTGCTCCCCCCAAACAGCCCAAAGGAGATGAGTCACAGGGAAGTGACCCTGCTGCCACTCAGCCACAACAGAGCCAACAAGTGGGCTGAAGTCTTTTGGAGCTATTTTTTAATTGCAGTGTTCCAAAAACATCCTGTGATCCATTTAGGAAGGGACACAGAATCCACGGGCTGTATGGAACACAGAATCACGGAATGGTTTGGCTTGGAAGGGAACTTAAAAGTTTATCCAGTTCCAACCCCCTGCCATGGGCAGGGCCACCTTCCACTGTCCCAAGTTGCTCCAAGCCCTGTCCAACCTGGCCTTGGACACTTCCAGAGATGGGGAAGTTTCTCTAGGAATTCCATTCCAGCACCTCACCACTCTCACAGGGTGGATTTTTTCCCAATATCCCATCTATTCCAGCCTCTGGCAATTTGAAGCCATCCCCACTTGTCCTGTCACTCCAGGCCTTTGCAAATAGTGTTTTCCCATCTTTCTGTCAGCTCCTTCAGGCCCGGGAAGCCACACTTGGGTCACTCCAGAGCCTTCCCTTCTCCAGGTGAACAATCCCAGCTCTCCCAGCCTTTCCTCCCAGCAGAGCTGCTCCATCCCTCTGCTCATCCTGGTGTCTCCTCCGGACTCTCCAGCAGCTCCAGGTCCTTGCTGTGCTGGGGCAGCTCTGCAGGTGGGGTCTTTCTCCCTCTCCCCTCACTGCCTTTGTCCATGGACACCTCACACCTTTAGGAAATTCATCTTTGTCTAACAGGAATTCTCAGGGACAGGATCCAAACACTCCAGCTAAAACCAGGCATTATCCAACCAAGCCCTGGAAGGTGAAACAGGAGCCTGACACTGGACACTGCCTGAGGCTCCACTCTCTTATCAGCAGCTGGACAAGGAACAGCTCCCCCATCAACAGCAGCAGAGAGACAGGGGGAAAAAGAGAACTGGAAATGGGTGGATGCACCTGGAAAACTCACATCCTTCTCCCTGCTCATTACCATCCAAAGAAAATGTTCCAAATATGTTGATTTGCACAGTTCATGAATAATTTCTAAGCTGAAAACAATTATTGCCACCCACAGCCAGAGAAGCCCAGATTTTCTCCTCCAGCCTGAGGAGCAGCAGGTTGGAATTGTTCAGCTGGGAGGAGGAGCTGGGATCTGAATCCCAGACAGAGAGCAGGACCCCGTGTGCCACATTCCAGACTGGTTAAACCCAACTCCTTCCACTTGCTCCTCAAGCCCGGCTTCTTTTCCTAAGAAACATTTTGTTTGGTGCCAGGTTTTGGGTGTGAGGAGGATTTTGAAGAATTCCAGATAAAAAGTGTTTCCTTTAGCAGCCCCACTGCTATTGTCACAGTTTCCAGGCAAGGGGAGATAAAGCAAGAACTGCTGCAACGGGAGTGTCTGTGTTACAACATACAGGAAGTATCAAATTCCTCTTAAAACACAAACTGGTTCCATGGAACAATCTCACACAGACACTGTGGGAGTCACAGCAAAACAAACTTGGGATTTTATGCCCCAAACATGGTATTTTAGGGGGAGAAACTCCAGTTATCCTCAGATTTGGGGTGCAAAGAGCACCTGCACTTCCAGAGCCTCTGAGCCCTGGGAATGGGATGTCCCAGCCCTCCTGTACCTGCCCAGGACACTGGGATCATGCCAGGGTGAGTTTCCAAAATGCATTTGGAATTTCCAATCCATTTCCAACCATGGGAAGTCTGGAATGATCAAATTCAGAGAAGCAGCTTCAGGGAGGGACAGGAAGATGCACCTCAAGTTTCCACTCCTCCAGTGTTCCCAGTCAAGGTGTTGATTCCCATTTGACAGTTTTTTCCCAAATCTGACCCAGTGTTAATTCCCATTTGACAGTTTTTTTCCAAATCTGACCCACAGACTGACTTTTAATGCAACCTCCATGGTCTGTATCCAGGGTAAGTATCCCAGAGCCCCTCTGATCCAGAGCCTCAAATCACAGCATCCACATTCCTGCTTTATCCTGGTCTGGGATTACACCTGGAACAACACAGCTTTGTTTTCCCCAGCTTAAATGTAAAGATTTCTGGCTAAATCAGGAATATTCAGCTAACCAGGCTGTATTTTTAATTTTTTTCCTTCAAATCCACTTCCTTTTATCTCAGAAAAGCTTATCATAAATCTCTAAACAGACTATTTTAAAGCACTCAATACTCAGTCCAATCCACCTCACTCTGTACTGTATTTTCTCTATTTTCAGCAAATTCAAACAAAATTTTCAAATAATAATTAACTAATCCCAAAGGAAGTGTTTGAACCTCCAGGCTCAGCTTTGCTGTTGTTAAAGACAAAGGTCCTCATATATTGTTATGAGTAAAATATCAGAGTGGAAATAAAGCTGAGCTTCAAATTAAACTCTGGCACACCCACAACATGGGAACATGGAGATAAAATTCCAAATTTTCTGAAAATTCCGCAACTGGTTCTGTTTTAGGGAAATCAGATGTCAATAGTCCCACAAGAAAATTGTTTCATTTTAAAAAAATCAGCTTTTAACTCATTAATACCTATGTTCAGAGCATGTTTTATATTTTATTTATAAGGAAGGAGACAAGAGGAGGGAATGGCATTCTGAGCTTCCAAGAGAACACACAGGTCCCAACTCAAGGATTCCTAATCACTATCCCCACCTTCTCCCATGGGCTTCAGAGCTTTAGTGTCAGTACTCTGAAAGGAAAAGATGCTCCAGGTGCAACCTGGACCTGACAGGAGCTTTGGCACTCATTAGTGTCCTTCTGCTGTTCAGCCAACCACTCAGGTCATCCTTGTCTTTTGTTCCACATTTTTCCCAACTGTATAACCATGGAATCACAGAACAACAGCATGGTTTGGGTTGGGAGGGATCTTGAAGATTATTTAGTTCACTCCTTGCCATTGGCAGGGACACTTTCCACTAGCCTGGGCTGCTCCAAGCCCCATCCAACCTGGCCTGGGACACTTCCAGGGATCCAGGGGCAGCCTCAGCTTCTCTGGGCACCCTGTGCCAGGGCCTCAGCATCCACACAGGGAAAGATTTCTTCCCAATATCCAATCCAAACCTATTCTCTTGCCCTGCCACTCCAGGTCTTTTCCACCTATAAACATTCTCTCTGTCGTTCTTGTGAAACTTCAGGCACTGAAAGGCCACAATTAGGTGACCCCAAACTTTCTGTCCAGCTTGAACAATCCCAACTCTCCCTTGGAGGAGAGATCATCCATCCATCCATCCATCCATCCATCCCTACAAACAGAAGTTCGCCTGAGCTTTGCAGGACCTCTGTGCCTTTCCCTGCCCAGGAAGGACACAGAGGACACCGGGAGCACCCTGATCCTTACCTTCACTGTCCGTGAGCACCTCCATACGCCCGCTGAACATGGCCTTGAGCATGGTGTCCTGCTTGGTCAGGGTCTGCATGGTGGTGTAGTACAGGGCCCCCCCCACGTTCAGCTTCACGTACTTGGAGCTGGGGCTGCTCCCCTTGAAGGACGTCGTGCGCGTCGCGGCCGCCGGCACTGCTGAGCTCACCACGCTCTCTCCCGACATCTCTTCCTGCAAGGAAAGGGGTTCCCAGCTCAAGGAAGCAGCTCCCAGCTCAAGGAAGCAGCTCCCAGCTCAAGAGTGCAGCTCCCAACCCGGCAGTATGATACCCCTGTTCCCACTGGGTGTTTCACACCTCTTCTCCTCCTGGCTCTTTGTGTGAAGTTCTCAATGTCAAGAACTGAAGGACATTCCTGGACACAGTTGTTTTTTTTCCCTGGGACAAACCCTGGGAATGCTGAGCAGGGTTTGCACTGCAAAGCCAATGTTTTCCCACAACAATTGATTTCATTTCTTACACAATTCCAACAGCTTAAAGCTCTTACTCCATCAATAATTTGGGACGGAATTGGGCAATTCCCAACGCACACAAGAGGAGCAGATGATTCCTGTGAGCCCAAATGCAGAAATCAACGGATTCCCAAGTGCTAAAATGCAGAATACCCATAGGTTTTCAAGGCTTTTTCCCTTGGAGCAAACAGGGAGAGCATACACGAGCTTTTCCTGCTCTTCCCTGCCCTCCCACAGTGCTCAGAGCACCAAAATCCAGCTGGACAGAGCAGCCTCCAGCCACATTCCTGTCACCTTCCTGTCACCGAGTCACACTGGCACAGGCACACGGTGGCTCAGCACCACAAATGCCCCCAGAGCCACTAAATCCTTAATCGCTGGGAGCCTCCGTGGTTCTGTTTTCCGTCAGGATGGGGTATGGTGGGATAATTAACCCACTCCATCCCTGCTCCTCCAGCAACCACGGCTCCGGGATGAGCTGAATCGAAGGATTTTGGCTTCACTGCCCTGAAACTCTCAATGAAGCCGAAGTTGTGCGGCACAGGAGAGGGAGCAGGAGGCGCAGGGATGGCCTAGAGACGATCCCGTCATCTCTGGGATGCACAGGCAGCAACCTCAGCTCAAATTCCAGCTCCCTCCGCTACTGGAACACCCCAGCTTGGNCCTCCTCCCCCGCGATGGCCGGAGCTCACCCCCACCCTCTAGGCCCGTCCCCCACGGCCCCGAGCCGCCCTTTCCCAGCTCACCATGAACGGCGCCGCAGCCCCTCGGACCGAGCGAGCGGGAGCGCCGGGCGGGAACTTCCGCCCCTCGCTCGCTTCCGGCCCCGCCCGGGTGCTCCCNCATTCCTGTCACCTTCCTGTCACCGAGTCACACTGGCACAGGCACACGGTGGCTCAGCACCACAAATGCCCCCAGAGCCACTAAATCCTTAATCGCTGGGAGCCTCCGTGGTTCTGTTTTCCGTCAGGATGGGGTATGGTGGGATAATTAACCCACTCCATCCCTGCTCCTCCAGCAACCACGGCTCCGGGATGAGCTGAATCGAAGGACTTTTGCTTCACTGCCCTGAAACTCTCAATGAAGCCGGAGTTGTGCGGCACAGGAGAGGGAGCAGGAGGGGCAGGGATGGCCTAGAGACGATCCCGTCATCTCTGGGATGCACAGGCAGCAACCTCAGTTCAAATTCCAGCTCCCTCCGCTACTGGAACACCCCAGCTTGGGCAGGAACGAGATTCCAGAGGGGGATCGATCCTACAGCGCACCCCAAATCCCAGCCCTGCCCTCCCCAAATAACCGGCCCCAGGCCAAGGGGCTCGCTGGGCACGGGACACGCACAAACCGGAGCGTGACCACCGCGGCTCCCGGGGCTAAGACTCCCCCCGGACCCCTCTCTCCGACCTCGGGGCTGGACCAGGCCCCCAGCCCTTCCCTGGGGACTGCCACTCCTCAACACCCGCACCCTTTCGGCGGCCGGACCCCCAAATTCTCAGCCCAGCCCCTCCCCTATGACAGCGACCGCCGCACGCATCCCCGGGCAGGACCGGTACTCGCATTCCGCCTCTGTCAGTCCCTCTCCCACGGCCCAAAGCCGCCCTGAGCCCCCTGACCCAGAGTCCCTCAGCCCCCCGCGAGGGCTGGAGTCCCCTCTGAGCCCCCTCAGCCTCCCCATACCCGCTAAGGCNGGGCTGGGCTGGGCTGGGCTTGGCCCGCTTCAACCCAGCTCGGCCCGATCTTCCCGGCATCAGCGGGACGCAGGGCTGGCTGTTCTCCCTGCGCCGAGCCGGTGAGCGGGCAGGCGGAACGGCAGCGGCGGGACGGGTTGGCGGCCGGACGGGGAGCGCGGACACGGCTGCGAGGAGGGGGCTGCGGCCGCGGCCTGGACGGGGGAACCGGAAAGGACCGGGTGGTTCCGGGGCCGCTCGGCCCGGCCCGGCCGGTCCTGTGTCTGCCGGGACGAGGGTGAGCGCCTGGGGGCTGTGGGGAGGCTGCTGGGGCCCGGCGGGGCGAGCGGCGCGGTGGGAGCCTGGGCCCGGGGGGGGGCAGACGGGGGATGCGGGGCCTGGGAGAGGGGCTGAGGGGGCTCTGTGGCTGCCTCTACTGGTGCTTTGGGTGAGTTCTGGGAGCTGCAGCCCAGCTCGAGGGCTGTGGGTGGTTCTCGGGGGGTGGCACCTGCTCCGGTCCTGGGTCGCTTTGTCCTTCCGTGCTGTCACACATGGAGTTATCCCTCCCCCCTGGCTGCCTGTGCTGGTGACCGCCGCCGAGCCGCGGTGCTGCTTCTCCTCCTACTTACCGCTTTCCTTGCGGGTGCAGCGAGATGTAAATCGCGTCTAAAGGGCTCGGAACTGCAGAGGGAAAGTGTAAGCCCCCAAACGAGCTGCAGGGAATGTGCTTGTCCATGCAGGAGCTGCCTGAAGCCTCTGGATGAGAATCATGTGCGTGTGTAAATGAGCATCACACGCCTCCCCTGAAGAAGTGACCCCTCAGGTGAGTTCCTTGTTGCTATTTATAAAGCTCTGGTTGACCCTGGGTAGTTTATTTGGTGAATGGCAATAAATCAATGTCCCTTGTGCCCTTTGCCTTTTGTCCCTGGCTGGGGAGTTGTTCTTATCTGTTACCAAGGAAAGAACAGGGGCTGGAGGGGGGAGGTGGAGCACAGTGTCAAAAACACTGATTTGTTTATTTTTCCACTTAAAATCTCCCAGCCTGCAGCAGGCTGTGGGTTGTGCTGGAAGGCTTCCCTGCCTGTGTTTTTGTGTTCCTGCTGCAGCCCCGTGACAGTTACTGGGGTTTCTTTTATTCCCACTTTTTCCTCTGCTGTCATATTCTCCCCTCCCCTGCAGGGAGGTGAGAGCTGCCCTCCTCTGGGTGTTTTTTTCTACTCTGCTCTGGTTTTCCAGGAGTTTGCTGCAAGCATCCTTTGGTCCCTGAGAGGTTCCAGCCATGTTCAGTGCCAGCCAATCCTCCAGGGCCCAGTTCCTGGACAAGGCCCGGCAGGCGCGGGAGGAGCGGCGGGAGCTGAAGGAGAGGGAGAGAGCTGCAGTGCAGCTCCAGGCTCTGGTCAGGAGGTTTCTGTGTCGCTGCCGCCTGCAGAGGGAGATCAGGTCTGTGGGATTCATGGGATGGGTTGGTTTGGGAGGGACCTTAAAGCTCATCTTGTTCCAAACCTCTGCCATGGGCAGGGACACTTTCCACTAGCCCAGGTTGCTCCAACCTGGTCTTGGACACATCCAGGGATGAGGCAGCCACAGCTTCTTCTACCCTACAGGGAGGGATTTCTTCCCAGTGCCCCATCTAACGCTGTCTTGTGTCAGTTTGAGTCCATTCCCCTTTTTCCTGACATTTCAGACCTTTGTCAAGAGTCTCTCTCCATCTTTAATGTGGGCTCCTTCAGGGAAGGAATTCCTTGCTCTGTGATTGCTTTTTAACTCCAGGTTTTTCCCTGTTTGGTAGGAAAGAGGTGGAGGATTTCTTTGGGACAAATGAATGTGGCTCAAATAAAAGAAGTGCCCTGTCTGTGTTCAGGATTGCCAGGAAGCTGCTGTTTGTGTTCAATCCCAAGGAGGACAAGGAGGTGAGGACACTGCCCTGACATCCTGCTGTGGTTTTGGGGACAGGTTAAATCTGTTTAATTCCTTCTCCAGTGATCTTGGAAGTTCTTGCAATGTATTTTGCCTTCAGCGATGTTCTCTCTGTCTCCTGGCCCTTCTTGAAGGGATCTGCCTGTAGGATTGAAACAGGAGAAGCCTTGAATTTTTCAGCAGTGGTTCTGTATTTGAGGCATCCTTTAATGGATTTTTTTCCTGGTGAATGTGCCAGCTGTAGGAGCTGAGCTTGGGGATTTTGGCACACCCCAGTTCCCCAGGCAGGTACATTGGGACAGCTCCCAGAGATCTGTGCTGGCACAGGGAAGGCTGTTTGTACCCCAGCAGCTTTTCTCATTGTGCCCTGAACTTGTGGACTCAGAGTGAAGTCCTGAAATGATGATCCCAGGAAGCTGTGATGGCTGACTGGAAGGAAACCAGTTGGAAAATGGAAAGCTGTGTTCCAATGGCAGCAGCAGTGAGGGATTTTTTAATCTCCATCCTGTGGAAATCTGTGCTTAAATGTAGTTTTCTGTACCAAAAAAAAAGCCCTGTGTTCCCAAGGGGGGAATTCTGCACAGCAGCAGCAGTGTGATGTGTATGCTCCCAGGGAAGGAGCCATCAGGATTCCTGTAGGGAATGTGCTGGGAGCATTTGTTGATTTGAGACAGAGACATCTTCCTCCCTCTGCTGAGCTGCTCCTTGTGCTTTTCCAGAATAGCCCTTCCTGTAGTTAGAACTAATCCCATCTTTGGATTTTCCCAGAGGTTTGAAAAGCTGTGCCGTTGTATCCTGAACAGCATGGATGTGGAGAACGAGCCCAAGGTCAGCAGAGGGGGTTGGTTTGGAGTGGGGAGGGCTTGGTGGTTGTTTTGAACTCTCTGTGTGGGGATTTACTTTGGTAATATGTAATTTTTAGCTTTCAGAAGCCCTTGAGCACTGTGGAGACTGCATAGGGGGAGTCTGGACAAGTCCTTTAGTATTCCTGGGAGATTTTTACTCTGTACAGCTGTGGAATTTAAAGGACACTTGGTTTTTGGGGTGGGTGATGTGCTTTGACCAGAGAATTTGTGGAGAGGAGAATCTTAGTCCCACTGCTGGGTTCAGTTCCCAAACTCTGCCCAGCAGTAGCACAAACCCTGATCCCTCTGTGCATCCCCCCCTTGCTCAGGTGTGGTACGTGTCACTGGCACTCTCCAAGGACCTCACACTCCTCTGGATCAAACAGATCAAAGACATCCTGTGGTTCTGCTGTGAATTCCTCAAGCAGCTCAAGGTAAGGACTATTCTTGTGTTTTCTCTCCCTGCATTTGGCAGTTGGCACAAAGCTCAGTGGATTTGTTAATCTGCTGTTTGTTATCCCAGCCTGACATCCTGCAGGACTCCAGGCTGGTGAACTTGCACCTCACGATGCTGGTCACCTTCACAGACACTTCCACCTGGAAAATCCTCCGGGGAAAAGGTTAGCAGGTTAAAAAGTCTTTAAGCCACTGATTTGGGACTTGGTATTGAAATCTACTGAATGCTCTGGCACAAGTTGCAGAGAAGGTGTGGCTGCCCCTGGATCCCTGGAAGTGTCCAAGGCCAGGTTGGAGAGGGTTTGAAGCAATCTGGGATAGTGGGAGGTGTCCCTGCCCTTGGCAGGGGTGGAACGGGATGATCCTTAACATTCCTTCCAACCCACACAGTTCTGGGATTCTGCTTCTGCACCTTGGTTGCCACAAGGATTCATTCTGCTCCTTGCACGAAAGGATTCCCTTAGGATTAGACTGTCCCCCTTGGGATTAGGCTGTTTTCCTTAGGACACCGACAGTTGTTACAGCATTTTTATAATATACCAAAAAAACCCCACATAAGAAGTGTTCAGAGGTTAAGGGAATGTGCTCTTAGCTCTGGGGTTTTGTAGGAAATAGATGTAGCAAAGGCAGACGAGTAATGGGAGGAAATGAGACTCTACAGCCTAAAAAATACAGTGTGAAATGCTACTAGAATGATGGGTTTGTGTAGAAGGACAAGGACTTTGTGCCAGGAGGGCTTGGGCAGTGACAAACCTTTATGAGGGTGGTCAGAGTGGGGCTGTGGTGCTGTTGGAGTGACATCAGTGCTTTGACCCAAAGGTGAGACCCTGAGACCTGCCATGAACCACATCTGTGCCAACATCATGGGCCACCTGAACCAGAAGGGCTTCTACTCCGTGCTGCAGGTCAGTCTGAGCTGCCACAGTCTCAGCTTTACCCAAACTTGCCCCAGCCCTGTGCCCCTCTCCTGAGCAGCTCTTTGCATCTCTGCTGGGGTCTCAGGGAGGAGCTGCTGCCGATTTGTGCATTATTAAATTTTTCCTCAAGCAAAGATCTCTCAGGTTTCTCAAGTAAAGCAGTGTTAAGCAGTCCCCACCTGAGACCAAATCCACCCTTCTCCTTCTGTCCTAAACCTACATTCTGCTTAATCACCTCATCATGAGATGGACAGGGATAAGTCCCACGTAATTTTCCCAAACTTTGCAGCTGCCACGTTGGATTGCTTGGGTTTGTTTGCTGCTGTGTTGGGGAAAGGAACTGATGTAATGAATCTTTTAAATAAGAATTACATTACCAAACTCTGAGCCTTGCCTGTTAATTTTTAAAGCCTGTGGGCCCAGGTTCTAGGGAAATAAGTCCTGCAGAGTGTCTGATTTCATTGCAGTATCTCTCTTCTGCCATTATTAACCTGAAACCCTTTTAGTTCTGCCAAATAACTTGTAAGAACTGGATTTTAGGCTGCTCTTTTTCTCTGCATTAAATAACCTTGATGTCTTTCAGGAGTAACAGGTTGTTTTTTTTCTGAGTACTACAGGGTTTTTATATTTTGATTTCTTTTTTCATTCCAGATTTTGCTAACTAATGGATTGGCGAGATCCAGACCTTCCCTTTCCAAAGGTTCCTTAACTGCCATCTTCTCCCTTGCCTTGCGGTGAGTCAGCTGGAGCTGCTTGGGGGGATTTGCAGCCAAATTTGTCTCTTTTATATTCTTTTTTTTTTTTTAATACTTCTCATTTTTTCAGTGTTTTTGTGCCACTGAGAGTATCACCCTGAGGAAAGAAGTTGCTTTAGGCAAATGGCTCACTTTGCTGTCATCTTTTTTCAGATTAGAGTGGCTTTAAGTTGGGAATTAGTGTGAGCCTAAATTTGAGGGTGCAGTTCAGTTCAGGGTGAGCTTGTTCTGAGAACAGAAGTGTGAGTGAATGATCTTTTCCCTGGGATGCTTCAAAGCCAGGTTGGAAAGGGCTTGGAGCAACCTGGGATAGTGGAAGGTGTCCCTGCCTGTGGCAGGAGTGTGGGAATGGGCTGAGGTTTAAGTTCCCATCCAACCCAACCCATTCCCTGTGTGTGTGGTTCTTGCTGAGGGAATTCCCGGGATCCAGTTCTGGATGGCTCAGTTGGAGGCTGTGCTGCTTTCCCAGGTGGGGTTGAGCTCTGAAGTTTCTCTCTCTCTCTCTGTAGCCCTGTGGTTGCTGCACAGTTCTCAGACAATCTGCTGAGGTCCTTCCTGATCCATGTCATGTCTGTGCCTGCTATAATGACTCACCTTGCTACTCTCACCCCTGAGGTAAGTGGGTGATCTCAAAGGACTGATTATCACACCAGGCCTCTTATATTCCATTTTATCAGCTCTTGGAGCAGAGCTTTGGCATTTTTCTCTTTGCCAGTTTCAATTCTCTGTGGTGAAAGCCTTACAAATACTCTGCATTGCTAATGCAGAAGTTATTAACACCAGCGGGATGATGGGCTGAACTGCTCTTAAAGTACCTACATAAATAAATAATAAAGGCATATATGACCCACAGCTTGAATTTTTCATGTCCTTGCTCTTCCTTTTCTGTAACCATAAACAGAGCCAAAGCCAAAAATCACCCTTTTTGGGTGGCAGAGGCTCTGTCTGGGTGACCAGTGGGCTGCCCACTAATCCAATTCAATCTGCTTGGTGCAGACTGGCAGGTTTTGTGCCAAGTGGGCAAATCCTGTGTTCTTGCAGACAGATCATTGCAAAGGTCTTGCTCCAACTCCAGCATGACCTGTTCACCTGCCAGGGGTTTCATTTCCCAGCCCAGCTCTGTGTCAAACATGGAGGAACAACAGCCTTGACTCTGCTGCTTTATTTGGGAAGAAAAGCCAGTGCCAAGTGCTGCTGGCAGATGAGGTGTGGGATGTGCTGCTTCCCAGCCTCACTGGCACTTCCATGCTGTCTTGCAGCGCCTGGCAGTGATGGAATCCCACGATCTCTTCCGGAAGTTCATCCTGTTCCTGAGCCGGGAATCGCAGTGCCGGGATGTGTGTGTGTGCCTGGAGGGCAGTCACACTCTCTGCCTGCTGAGTGAGCACCTCCAACACTTCTATTGGGTTTGAAAAAGGGTCTTGAATCAGATCTTTTTTTTTTCCATGGGGCAGAGCTGCCTCCAACTCATCATTTCTAATTGTTATTTTGATAACTTTCAATAATAACTGAGGTGTATTTTGGGATGTTACAAATAAGGTTTAAGACTTTTGCAAAGGGAGGAATGGCCAGAGATTTGTCCTTGTATCCATGTCATGCATCATCTCTGCCAGCTTTTCACTTGGACTCTGAGCAAGTCGTGGAGTGTGGCAGGTTTGGATCTCCCTCCCCTAAATGGCTCTAAATGCTGCTGCATATTTAAATTCACATTTCTGCAAAAGTAACAAGATTACCAGCTGGGACTCTGGGATAACTGTGGATTGTAGCTTCTGGTAGTTTGTAGAAGGTGGCCAAAGGGACATGTCACCTCAGGGATTGATGTATGCTGGAAATGGCTTCCTGCAGGGTGGCCTCTGAGATCATTACTGACACAAATCCTCTTGTGGCATTGGGAAGGGATTCACTTCACCTGTAACCCCTGTCCCACAGCATCTGCTCCTCCTTAAGCCTTGCTGTGCTGGTCCTTCCTCCAGGCAATCTGGTGTTCCTGGGCTCCATGAATGATCAGGTGCTGGAGGAGGAGACAGCTCATTTTGTGGGGGTGCTCATCCAAATGCTCTCCTACTGCCAGAAGTACGTGTCCCAGAAGAAATCCAACCTCACCCACTGGCACCCTGTGCTGGGCTGGTTCTCACAGACTGTGGATTACGGGTGAGTGGGAAGGACCTCACAGGGAAAGATGATGAAGTCTCTCCTTTTATTTGAATTTTTTTTTAATATGTTGTAAAGTGTTTTATGTTTTGAGATGAACAGTGAAAATAATTTCTCAGATAATTCAGGTTCTAGCTGCACAATAAATTGTATCATTCCTGCACAGACTATTCCATGGGTGGGTGCATATTCCAGTTTGGATTATGAGCTAAATGGATCAGTATCACTGCCTGGTGTTTTATTCCAAGCTGCTTCCTAACCTGTCCCCCTGCTCTGTCTTCCAGGCTGAATGAGTCCATGCCCCTGCTGACCAAGCAGCTGCAGCACCTCTGGGGAGTCCACATGATCCGGATCCTCTTCAATGATGTGCTCAGCAAGAAACTGCTGGAAAATCAGGAGATAGCTCAGCTGCCAGCACAGCCAATCTCCCCTCAGAACAGCCTTCCTATGAAAAGTCAGTTCTGGAGGGATTTGGGCTTTTTTTTGTCTCTGTGTGTGTGTTTATGTAGATCTCTCTCCTAAACTTGCAGGGCTTTGACTTTCCTACTTCAGCCAAAAGCTTTGAATAATTACTTGCAGTAGCTGCTGCTGCTTAGGTGGGGATGTGATCCCTCCTGTTTGTAATTCTTCATTGGAATGCTTCTGTGACCTGGGGCAAGTCTCTTTCTTTGGTGCTGGGAAAATATTTGCTTATTTTAGCAGTTTCTTTTCGTAATTTTCTCAAGTAGCTGAAGTGCTTTTGGCAAAACTTAAGACTTCCAAGGGAAGATGAGAGCTCAACTTCCCATGTGGAAAGCAAGATGAAGCTGGATCCTGCACCTGTGAGGTGTGGTGGTCCTGCAGAAAAGGATTTGGGATAAGAGAACTGTAAATCTGTTTTTTTTCTAGCCCATAACATTGGATCCTGTGGTCATTATTTGCTGCAGTCAGGACCACGGATCATGAGTGGTTTGGGTTGGAAGGGCACTTACAGCTCATTCTGTTTTCACCCTGTCCTGTAGAACATGTGGAATGGTTTGGATTGGAAGGGATTTGGGGCCATGGGCAGGGACACCTTCCTCTGTCCCAGGTTGCTCCAAGCCCCATCCAGCCTGGCCTTGGACACTTGCAGGGATGGAGCAGCCACCACTTCTGGGGTCACCCTGTGCCAGAGCCTCCCCACCCTCTCAGGGAAGGATTCCTTCCCAAAATCCCATCTAACCCTGCCCTGTGGCACTCCTGCTGTGTTTCTTTCCCCAGACCTGTTCAAGAGAGCTTTCCAGAAGTCAGCCTCAGTGAGGAACATCCTGAAGCCGGTGGGAGGGAAGCGTGTGGACTCTGCTGAGGTGCAGAAGGTTTGCAGCATCTGTGTCCTGTACCAAACCACCCTGACCACCCTGACCCAGATCCGCCTGCAGATCCTCACAGGTCAGGGCACCTCCCTGCTGCTCAAATCCTTTCCAGTGGAGAGAGAAAAAAAAAAGATTTTCTTACTTCTGTTGATTTGTTTGGGAGTTTTATTGCTGCCAACATGTTATTGACTGGCTGGGGAAGGCTTGTTCCATCCTGAATCATCCGTGGGATCAATAGCATTCAGCATCCCTTGATCAAGCACAAACTCTCAAGAATACAAATTAAAGCAAGTTTTCCTCTCATGAAGCCTTGCTTACTCCCTCTCAACCTTCAGCCTGAGTCAGGGTTTTTGGGGAGCCTGGCAATATTAATCTTTCTGTGGTGGGAACATTGAATGCTTTCATACGTCTTGAGAACAAATTGCCTGTCTTGGGAAGGGGTGGAGGAGGAGATCAGCACTGTTTTGGTCTGGTGGGTAGAGCAGAGAGTGAGTCCAGAGCTTTGGGTGCTTTGTGGTGACCGTGGGTGCAGCCTTATTGTGTTCTCATCCATAAGATGGATGTGGGATCGCAGGAATTCATTATTTTCTAAAGTTGCGAAAGAATTAGAGGGAAAAGGTTCAAGATGTGCAAACAATGCCTCATTAAAAGCTTTTTTTTGTGCTTTCCTGGTGATTGTTCATCTCCTGTTAATGCAGACAGGCCTGGGAACCAAATGGGATGCTTATATTCCTCTTCTACTTTGCAAAAGGCTCTTTCAGCTTCAAGTTTCACCTCTCTGAGCTTTCACAAGCAGCAGAATGAGCTTTACTGGGTGCACGTTATGTTTTCATAGGTCTCACTTACCTGGATGACCTGCTACCCAAATTATGGGCTTTCATCTGTGAGCTGGGACCACAGGGAGGATTAAAACTCTTTTTGGAGTGTTTGAACAATGACACAGAGGAATCCAAGAGGCTGCTGGCCATGCTGATGCTCTTCTGTGATTGCTCCCGTCACCTCATCACGTAGGTAGTGAGTGCATGGATGGGGATCCCTGGATTTATGACATGGAGCTGTTGTGTTCCTTCAAGTTTAAGAGAAATATTTAAGGTTTTATGTATTTTCATGAGGATAAGTAGGCAGGGTAGAGCAGCAAGTTTTGGGCTTGAGTGCTGAGAAATAAGGGGCTTCAAAAGGACTTGCCCCCCTCAGCCGTGTGCTGCTTCCAGCTGGTAACAAAATTGGGAGGGGGGGAGAAAAGAAACAACACGAAAGATGGGAAAGGGGGTGGAAAATTGCTCTTGCTGGTCACAAGAGACAATTCTCTTGAATGAGGCAAAAATTTTCTTGGGAATGGAAAAGCCATTTAAGCCTGAAACACTGATTTTGCTTGTATCTCAGCCTCTCATTCCATCTTCTGTTAGGATCTGCTATCAATCAAAATCCATAAATAAGGTTTGGTTGTTTATGACTTTAGATCCTCATGGGTGTCAGTTGTCATAGAAATAAGAGCTGCTGCTAAAGGATAATGTGCCTTTATGAAAATTTCAACAGGGAATTAAATTTACACTTGTGCATTTGCATTTGTTTGCTCTGACAGGATTCTGGATGACATCGAGGTCTACGAAGAGCAGATTTCATTCAAACTGGAAGAGCTGGTGACCATCTCCTCTTTCCTGAATTCCTTTGTGTTTAAGATGATCTGGGATGGAATTGTAGGTGAGTGTTTTTAGTAGCTTGAGTTGATGTTGCTGTTAGAACCACAAATGACATTAATTTTGGAATTTGAAGCTTCTGCTAATTATTCCTTGGCACAAAAAGCACTTCAGTGTGGGAATATGTCCCAGTCTTTTGATGTCCAGATGCCATGATCATGCTTTGTGCCAAATCCAGAGCATTTCGCTATTTCCAGTAAGGATTGGTGTAACAGACATGATGGACATGTTGGTTTTTGGCAGAGATGAGGTTTAGCAAAGCTGGGCCGTGTGTTGGACAAGAGCAGGGCAGTGCCGTGACCAGGCAGAGCAGCTTGCTAGGGTCTCTGTAGAATAGACAGTGGATCTCTTTGCTGGTATAATTTGGGTACAGCTCAACTCTCTGGTAATTAGCTGAGATAGTCCGGTTCTGATGTGAAATGAGATGGCTTTGATTAGCTATGTTTAAAGAAGAGGCTGTCTCTCTTCCCAGAGGCACAAAATCCTTTGCTCCAGAGGCCGTGCAGGTCAGGAAAGGGCCCCAATGCTGTTACTGTGGGGGTGATAATCAAGGTGTGGCTCCTGCTGGTGCCAAGGGCGCCAAAGGACTTTGCTGCCTTGTTCCTTTTGTGCAGAGAATGCCCGAGGGGAGACCCTGGAGCTGTTCCACTCTGTCCATGGCTGGCTCATGGTGCTGTACGAGCGGGATTGTCGCCGGCGCTTTGCTCCCGAGGATCACTGGCTGCGCAAGTGAGTGGCCCAGGGCAGGGATCCTGGGCAGCTCCAGCCTTGTCCCACTGCTCCACATCCTCTGGGGAGCCTGGTTTGGGATTCCTTATTGACATTCTGCCTGTGGGATCGAGGTGGGAAGTGCTGCCTGTGTTTGCTGTTAATGATGCCCCTTTTGTTTTGCTTTTCTCTGTGGTGAGAGGTTTAGGTCGTGCTTTGAAAGCTGACTCAGCACCCAAGAGCTTGGGTGTCCCTGGCCCTTTTTACCTTCTTAGTGTGTACACTGAGCACTTCAGTCATCTTTGGAATCACTACCAGTTCCCTCTCTCCCACACCTGGCTGTTTCTCAGGGATCTCTGAATCTCTGCCTTTCTTTGTCAAGGGACCTCAAACCCAGTGTGCTCTTCCAGGAGCTGGACAAGGACAAGAAACGAGCCCAGCTGCTCCTGCAGTACATCCCACATGTCATTCCCCACAAGAATGTGAGTTGGATGGGGGCAGAAGGTGGAGACTGGGCATCAGTGGCCTGGGTGGCCTTTGGGGTGGGAGGGACACGTGTCTTGAACACTGTGACATGGAGCTTCTTTTGAAATGTCAGCTGAATAAGAGTCTTGTCATTCATCCTCACCTTCCTCAGTAGATTTCCTCTAAATGTCTTGATTTCTGTCACTCAGAGAGGACTGATCTGTGTCCTCACCCCTTCCTAGTGCATTTCCTTCAAATGTCTTGATCTCTGTGTTGAGACAGAACTGATCTGTGTGTGCAGCTGCCTGGAATGAGTGGATGACAATTGGCACCTCTGGGAATAGCTGGGATCAGGACAACCAGCAGCAATTCTGTGTTTCAGGAGCCTCCCAAACCCCTGCAGGATGAGGATCCCCATGGATTGAGCCTTCCATTTGTTTTGTTTTTGCAGAGGGTGCTGCTTTTCCGGAACATGGTCACGAAGGAGAAGGAGAAGCTGGGGCTGGTGGAGACGAGCTCGGCGTCCCCTCACGTCACCCACATCACCATCCGCCGCTCCCGCATGCTGGAGGTGAGGGACAGCAGCCAGCCCATGGGGCAGCACCCTAAAACAGGGCATGGGGTGTGTTTTACCTTCTCTGTGGGTGCTGAGGGACCCACTCCCAGAACTGATGTTCCAGGAGAATGCTGGACCCTTGTTCAGCTCAGGCTGCTGCAAACCTGGAATTTCGACTTGGAAAATGCAGTTTGTTTGAGCTCAAGACTCAATGACAAATGGAGATTTCTGTGGTGGGCCTGTGTCCTGTCTCTGCTGCACCTCTGGGTGGGTGTTTCATGTGTCTCTCTCTGGATTTTGTGCTCTGTGTAGGATGGATATGAACAGCTCCGGCAGCTTTCCCAGAACGCCATGAAGGGAGTGATCAGGGTGAAGTTTGTGAATGACCTGGGGGTTGATGAGGCTGGTATTGATCAAGATGGAGTCTTCAAAGAGTTCCTGGAAGAGATCATTAAAAAGGTGTTTGACCCTGCACTAAACCTGTTCAAGGTAGGACACAGCTGCCACCTGAGGTGACCTGGTGCAGGCAGAGCCATTCTGGCTCACTGGGCTCTTATCTCTTTATGCAGACCACCAGTGGTGATGAGAGGCTGTATCCATCCCCAACATCATACATCCATGAGAACTATCTACAGCTCTTCGAGTTTGTGGGGAAGATGCTTGGGAAGGCTGTGTATGAGGTGAGCTAGAGGTACCAGGTTGGGATCTTGTCAGTGATGGTGACTTTGAGGGCATCTGTTCTGCTTGGGGGGTTGTTATTGAAGAGTGGAGTTTGGAAAGATGGCTTGGATAAAGATCCTCATAGTGGAACAGGCTGGAATTTCTTCAGGCATGTATTAAAAATAATCTTGGAGGTAAAACCTGGGTCATGCCTTGGTTGTACCTCATGGTGCTGGGACAGCAGCCTGATTTTTTTTGGTGTTACGCCTTGCAAACATCCATTTGTGGTTACCTCAAAGGGAGATGAGGCAAAAAGGAGGATGAAATGACAGAATGACTCTGATAGAATGATTTGGGTTGAAAGGGAACGTTCTAGTCCAATCCTCTTTCCACAGGCAGGGACACCTTCCACCATCCCAGGTTGCTCCAAGCCCTGTCCAGCCTGGCCTTGGACACTTCCAGGGATCCAGGGGCAGCCACAGCTTCTCTGGGCACCCTGTGCCAGGGCCTCACATTCCCTCATAGGGAAGGATTTTTCCATGTATCTCACTAAATTTCCCCTCTTTTAGTTAAAACCATGTAAGGCAGTTCTTTTAAAAGAACACATGGAATTCCCCAGGTGCGTTTTTGCACCTGCCTTACTAATTAATGGATTTTAAGAGGATGTGGGGTTTGTAGCTGATTTTGATGCCTTGCAAAGTGCTCTCTGCACTTGTTCCACATCACAAAATCTGCTTTGCAGGTAACCAAAGATGTCACAACCACAAGTGTGTGGCAGGACCTTACCTGTGCATTCTTCTTGTCCACAGGGAATAGTTGTGGATGTTCCATTTGCTTCCTTCTTTTTGAGTCAGCTCCTGGGGCACCACCACAGTGTCTTCTACAGCTCCGTGGATGAGCTGCCCTCCTTGGACTCAGAGTTCTATAAAAATCTCACTTCAATTAAGGTTAGAGCAATAATTTTCATGTCATTCATCTCCCTGATTGCTGCCTGGTGTTAGAAACTGGGAGTAACTGGTGGTTCTGCTGCTGAACCCTGACCTTTTATACTTTTTTTTCCTTCTCCCTGTTGTTCTCCAGCGTTATGATGGTGATATCAGTGACCTGGGCTTGACACTGTCCTATGATGAAGATGTGATGGGCCAGGTAGGTTTTTATTCAGTTATTTGTTGGACCTTACCTCTGCTTTGTGCTCTTCATGTTACCATGGAAGGCTGACTCAGCTGCTCTGAACTCAGCCATGGGATTCAATATTTACCTGTGGGCAGAGAACAGCTTTTTCCACAAGAAAAGGTTCCCCTCTGACCCTTAATTTTTCTGCTGCCAGAATTGAAAAAGTATTTAATGCTTCCCCTGCATAACTGGTGTTCCCCTCTTAAAAGAAGAACCTGTGAATAGGGAGAAATTCCTTTTCTTCCCACCTGGATGTTTCTGTCAGGGACACTCCAAGTGTGTCAGGAGGTCTCTTGGCCTAGAGAATGAAAAGCTGTTGGGCAGTCCCTTAGGAAGACTTGGAGGTATTTGGAGGTTGCACTTGAGCCCTGTGAAGTTGTGTGTGCAGAGCTGGAAAATTTGGAGAGATAAGATAGAAATGCCTTTTGCTGGCAGTGTTGTGCTGCAAATTCTATGGGGAGCACCTGCTGCTGCCTCAGGATCGCTGAGGTTTCAGCTTGGAGGGTTTTTCCATGTGAAAAATGGAGCTAGGAGCAGGATTTGGAGCCCAGCAATGAGACTGGAAGGCTGTGGTTCACTGAGGTTAAAAATAACCCAGCCACTCCTGTTTCCCCAGTGCTCTGGTTGTGCTGAAGGAGCCAGGTGGGGTCACCCTGGCTGAACTCTGTGTCCCTGTAGCCACAGCCATGTCACAGCTGAGCTCATTCCCTGTGCTGGGCTTTGGTCTCACCTTGGAATTCACATGGAGCCGAGGCACAGAGGCCTCTGTAAAGTGGGAATGAGGATGTGCTGCCTCCTCTGGGGCAGAGATGAGTGGTGACTCTGCAGGCAGCACCTGGAGGGTCCTGCACTGGCCCTGAGCTGGAGGACATCACTGGGAAATCCCTCCTGGCTCTCTGCCTTCCTGCCTGGAGAGCCCAGCTGGAGGCACAGAGCTCCAGGAGCTCTTGCATGAGACCTGTGGCTCAGCCATCTTTGGGTTGTGCTGTTAGACTGAGCTCTCAGCTTGCTCAGCCTCTGGATTCTGGGATTGTGACAGTCCCCCTGGGCTCTTGGAATTGATTTGTGTGTGGTTCAGCAGTGATGGATCAGACTGCAGAGGAGGCTTCCTTGGAGAAGGGCTGGCTCCACTGGTGGGAGAGCTGGAATTCCTACTGTTCAATTACTCTGTTAATAGTTAAGTGAAACTGGTTCAAGGCAGAAGCAGGATTATTACTTAAATTTTAAATCCTGCTGTTTTATTGTAAAAATAAATGTTTTATGTGGAGGTAACAGCTTAGCATGGCATTTCCTTCCGTTGTGGTTCCAGGCAGTAATTAGCAATCCAATCATTTCTTCCCTCAGCTGGTTTGCCATGAACTTGTTCCTGGAGGGAAGACCATTCCCGTTACCAATGAAAATAAGTAAGTACAGCAATTAGATTTTTAAGGTCATCACTGCACAATACTTTATTCTGGCTCCTTGGGCTTGCATCTGGAATGAATTGAGATAGATTGGAGGAGAAGGAGCACATAAATATCTTAATAGAATTTGCTGGTTACAGTTCATCGGCAGAAATTGTATTAAATTTGATTTGCAAAATAAAAATTGACAATTTACTTCTTGAAACAGCACTTCTGAGGTCAAAGGCACCCAGTCAGGGAGATTCTGCAGGATTTAATGATGGTGATGGATACAGACAGATGGATTCAAAGCAATTCAGGCACACAGTCGTGAACACAGAGGGCACAGATGCTCAAAGACACCTTGGAGCAGACAGATCTCCTCAGAATGATAACATGTGGCAGTTGTATAAAGCACCGTGTTCTGAGCAGACAGTGCTGAATTCAAATGTACTCGACAGTCGTTCTTTAGAGCCAGGAAATCAGAGGAGACACCGAGCCCCGGGGCTGTTTTCACAGATAACCGGCTTTTAGATCGTTATCAGAAATGTCAACTCCAGAGCCTGCAAACCAACCCCACCTTTTTGTTCCTTTTTTTTTTTTTCCCTATCCCCTTCAGTGCTCATAAAAGCAGAATGAAATATCTATTAAGCAAATGTGTGTTTGAACTGGTGATCTGGGGGTTGTTATCTTTTTCTTGACAAATGGAAGCTGGATCCCACCTGGATCTGTGCTCTGCAGTCTGATGTTTTCAGGCTTTTCCCTTCTCCAGCTCTGACCAGGGAGTTTGCATTTGAAAGGATCTTCCTCTGGCTTGTCACAAGTCAGCTCAGGGAAAAAGCTGAAAGTCCTGGATGCTGCTCTAATAATTTACAGCAAAAATTTGAAGCTTTTGCACCCAAATTGGGAGTTGGGAGGGTGCAGAAGTGTTTGGGAATGGCAATCTGGAAACAGCTCTGCCTGGGGATGCTGGGGTGCCTTGCCAAAAAACCCAGGCAGTGGATTTATGGTGGGAGCTGCTGAAGAAGAATCAGTAAATTCAGGTGTTTTGCCTGGAGGTGAGAAGAGGAAGAGCCTCCCTCTAACAAAAAGTTCACCTTTCTCACATCCTGCAGGAAGGTGGGAATCTGCTTCATGGTTTTGGTGTGGTGTTTCTCCAGCCATGGGGCAGCAGAGCCCACTGAGCTGTTGGTCAGACCTAGAGGAGTCTGCCTGGAGGGCTGAGCTGTTAAAAGGAGTTGGAGCTGTGTCCAGCCAAAGCTGATCAGCTTTATTAAACCAAATTAGTCCCTGAGCTGGGCAGGAGCTCTGAGAAATGAGCAGAGTCCCAGAGGGGGAAAAGGGCAAAATCTGGGCAGAGAAACATCTTCACCTGCTTAAATAAAAAGCAGAGCCTGGAGGGGAAAGTGCAGCCCTGTCCAGGCTGTCCCAGTCTTTTTGGGGCTGGAGAAACATGTCAGGGACAGTTCAATGGGTACCTATGGCAGTTCCATGTCCCCTGCCTATGCCACCTGCCTGTCCCACAGGATCAGCTACATCCACCTGATGGCACATTTCCGGATGCACACCCAGATCAAGAGCCAGACTGCCGCTCTCATCAGCGGCTTCAGGTCCATCATCAAGCCCGAGTGGATCCGGATGTTTTCTGCGCCGGAGCTGCAGCGCCTCATCTCCGGGGACAACGCCGAGATCGACCTCGAGGACCTGAAGTAAGTGACAGCTGGGGCTGCTGGACTTCTCTCAGCTGGCCTGGGAGCTGAGCCCTTCCTTTGCAGAGCTCCTGGGAGGTGGCAGGACAATGATTTGTCCGCAGTTTCTGCTGCTCCTGCTTGGGATGTGAGGAGCAGACAGGAGCAGAGCTTTGGAATGTGTTCCTTAAGGCTGATTTGGGATGAGTCCTTCCTTCCACTGGTTTCTGGGAGCAGAATTCCTCTCTGCTTTTCCCTTTCCTCTGTTCAAGTGCCCAGGAAGTGCTGGGGGCTCAGTGTCAGCAGTGAACCCTCACCCGTGGCAGGTGTTGGACAGAGCTTGGAGCAACGTGGGCTACTGGAATTTGTCCCTGCCCATGCCAAGGGTTCAGCAAGATGAGCTTTAAGGTCCCTTCCAACTCAAACCATCCCACCCAAGTGATCCTTCCAGCACTTGTGCCCCTCCTGCTGCAGTGCCAGGCCTGTCAGAGCCTTTCCCTCCCCAGGAAACACACGGTGTACTATGGGGGCTTCCATGGCAGTCACCGTGTCATCATCTGGCTCTGGGACATCCTGGCCAACGACTTCAGCCCTGAGGAGAGAGCCATGTTCCTCAAGGTGAGTGAGGAGCCATCCCTGCCCCTCTGGGATCTGGGATGGTGGGGCCAGGGCTGTTCTGCAGTTACCTGGGTGCTCTCTGAAGGGGCACCAGAATTTCTGACACCTGGAAGTGCCCAGCAGAGCTCTGTGGATGCTCTGGTGTCACCATGAATGGCCCTGCAGAGGTGGCACTTCCCAAAGGCTGTCAGACACACACTGTGGGGTGCTCAGTGCCAGTCCCAGCAGTGCTGGCACTGTGTCACTGTGTGGCTGTTCTGCCCTGTGCTGCTCCCATCATTGCCATGTGGCACTTTTCAGTTTGTCACCAGCTGCTCCAGGCCTCCACTTCTGGGCTTTGCCTACCTCAAGCCTCCTTTCTCCATCCGCTGCGTGGAAGTGTCTGATGACCAGGTAGGCATCCTGCTCTCAGGGCTTGGGAATTCTCTGCCCAGCTTCCTCCCCTCCATCTGATCTGGAAACCCTTAACATGGGAAGATGAGATGTTAGGATTAGATATCAGGGAGAAATTCTTCCCTGGGAGGCTGGTGAGGCCCTGGCACACAGTGCCCAGAGAAGCTGTGGGTGCTCCATCCCTGGAGGGGTCCCAAGCCAGGCTGGGTGGGACTTGGAGCAGCCTGGGACAGTGGAAGTGTCCCTGCCCACGGCAGGGGGAAGAACTGGATGAGCTTTAAGGTCCCTTCCAATCCAAGCTCTTCTGGGATTCTATACCTGAGAACAGCCCTACCCCAATAGCTCATGGCTGCACACATACACACAGCAGCTGCCTGGGTTCCCTGGGTTCCTCCGGGCTTGTGTTTACTCCTTGGGATCTGTGTCCCACCTGTCTCCCTGCACACCCTGCCCGTGTCAGGCACTGAGTTACAAGCAGAGCTCCTTGGAGAGGGGTGGGAAACTGAGCTTTGGGCTTTGGCTCTCCCTGTTCCCAGTGCCAGGTTTTGTGTTGGCCGTGCCTGTGTGGCAGGAGTGCAGAGGGAGGTGACAGCTCTGTGCCTTTGCAGGACACAGGGGACACCCTGGGCAGTGTTTTACGCGGCTTCTTCACCATCCGCAAGAAGGAGCCGGGCGGGCGCCTCCCGACCTCCTCCACGTGTTTCAACCTCCTCAAGCTCCCCAACTACAGCAAGAAGAGCATCCTGAGGGAGAAGCTGCGCTATGCCATCAGCATGAACACCGGCTTTGAGCTGTCCTAGGCACGGCCTGCACTCGGGATGGGGCTTGGAGCTGCTGCTGGAAGGGGGAGCCCTTCCCACGTGGAGCCTGGAGCAGCCCCGCCTGCTCGCTGGAGGCTTGGAGAGGCAGCTGCTAGTGGAGGTTCACAAGGATCCAGGGAAAAGCTGCTGAGCTCAGGGCTGGTTTTTCTTAGGCACAGCTCCAGGCTGGAGGAGGGGATGGGCCTGACCCAAAGCCCTTCACTTGACACCCACGGAAATCATCCTTAAAAGCAAACCCTGGGGGAGCACAGAAGGAACGTTCCACGTGCCACTCAGATTAGTGACAGTGAGACCCCCCCCCAGCAGGCTGGGCAGCTGCTGCCATGGGAGTGCTGCTTTTTCCTTTCCCAGGAGCTGGGCTGGCTGGAAGTGAGTCTGGGAAGCTGCACAAAGGCAGAGGGATGACAGAGCCCACGAGGAGATGATGGTGTTGGAAGTGCCTGGATGGGCACAGCTTGTTCAGGACAGGGGGATTCCAAGTGTCCCTGTCCCTGCAGGGTCCTGGGTGTGTCTTGGAGAAGGAATCACAGGGAAGCAGCAGCTTAAACAGGAGCAGATGGACCCTGTGGCTCTTGGGAAGGCTGTGGAATGCTGGAGGTTAAGGGCTGGAGCAGCAGGAATGGGCTCAGCCAGCTGTGCCTCTGCCAGGCTCCTGCCAAACCCAGGCCTTGGGACAGAAAGGGTCATGTCTCAATTTCTCAGGAGCAGGAAAGGTTCCATTTTCCTTGGTTTCCAGAGCACAGGAGCTGGCACACACTCGGGCTCCCCAGCACAGTGCTCAGGTGGGGCAGGTTCCTCTCTGGAACCAGGGGAATGTGTCAAATCCTCTGGAAACCTCCACTGGCAAAATCCCTCTGGGATGGAAGTTTCCCTTTGCTTGCAGGCCCTTTCTTAGGGAGTTGTTTGGACCCAGGGCAGGGTCTCTATGTAAGAGCCACATTTGCTTTGTTGCCAAACTCTTAATTTCAGTTGTTTTGTCTCTTTCTGGCCTTATTTCTGTCAGTTGGTGTTTGCCTGGAGCAGGCAGCTTTTGCAGGGGGTGATTTGGGAAGGTGTGGATCCTTCCTCAGCCATTTCTGACACTCATAAGGTGTCTCTGCTGCTTCCCATCTTTGGTCTCTTGGGCTGCTGTGAGTCCTGCCCTGGTCCAGGCTGGAGAGAGGAGAGACTGAGCTGCTCTGGGCTGTCCTGGCCCTGCTGGGGTTCTGGCACAGAGGAGAGCCTCTGGGGGACAGGGTTAGATGCCAGTCACCTCCTCCCCTTCACCTTACTGGTAAAACAAGCTCCTGAACAGGCTGTTGGCTCCTGCCCAGGGTTTTCTTTCCCTTCCTGTGGCACTGAGGATCCTCATTCCTCTCCCTGGCCATATTCCACCTGTCCTGCTGCCCTGCCTGGTCCATCCCAGAGGATTCCTGAGCCCAGGTGAGCTCAGCAGAGCACAGATCTCCACACCCTGGGCTCTGGAAGAAGCACCTTAACCACAATATTTCACATTTCCAAGGGGTCGGCAAACCCTCGGCACTGAGCAGCGAGATGGCCTTGGCTTCATTCTCCTCCTGTCGTGCTTCAGATGGATTTCAGAGAAATAACCCTTTTTTTAGAACCAATGCCTGGAAATGCATCTGGAAAGCAATGTCAGGATCCTTTTTCTCTGTCAAATCAGTGAGATTAAACAGGAGTGATGGGAAGTGTTGGTGCGGACAGGAATGTCTGCATCCAGAGGGTTCAGGACACTGGGCTGTGAGTCAGAGAAATTAAAGATGATAGTATTTTTTTTTTTTAATACATAGAACATTTTGGCATTAACCAGTTGGTGACTGCATAGTTGGGAGGTTTAGGCACTGCCTTGGACCTCTCAGAGTTTAAATATCACCCAAAATCTCCTTTTTCCTTCTAGGAGTGTGTCTGACTAGAGCACAATGAGCATTCAGTGAAATGAGTTGTTGAACACTGAGATAAAATCCTTGCTCCCTTTTCCCCTTTGTTCCTCAGGAGTACAACTGCTAGAAAAAAATCTTACTGCAGACTTAGCTTGGTCCCTCCAAACCTGGAGATGTTGCACTACAGACACTGCTCCCGTGCTGGAGCTGGTGTGGAAAATGTGACAAAGTGGATGCAGGCAAGGATTCCTGTGGAGGGGCTGATTCCTGTGTCCCAGGGAGGCTGTGTCAGTCCCTGTCTGCTCTGTGGATCCTGCCCAGGGATGGTTTTGCCACGGGAGATTCATGAAGATCTTTTCTATCCAAGACACGCTGCTGTGGTTGGTTCCATCCCTGTGTGTCTGACCTGCAGAGAAAATAAAGCTGGGATGAGTTCAGGTGCTTGGGTGTCTCCTGGTCCATTCCTAGGGTGGAGAATGTGCTGGTGGGATCTCCTGGCAGAACAGAGCAGGGCATTGGGGCCCTGGCACCTCTCAGAGAGCACCTGCCTTTATTCCAAGGGTGAGGTGCAGATTACCCAGAGAAGCTGTGGCTGCCCCTGGATCCCTGGAAGTGTCCAAGCCAGGCTGGATGGGACTTGGAGCAACCTGGGATGGTGGAAGGTGTCCCTGCCCATGGCAGGGGGTGGAATGGGATGAGCTTTGAAGTTCCTTCCCATCTACACCAGTCTGGGATTCTGTGAGTCTGCCAGGCTGGGCATGGAGCCTGCTTCTCCCCTGGGAATTCCTGTAGCCAGGCTGGTTCCTGGTGCCCCTGAGAGCTGGAATCTATGGGATGCTCCAGATGGGGGGATATGAGGTCTGCTGAGCCCAAAGGGACCTGGCAGCATTGTTTGAAGCAGGATTTGCTCATGTTGGAATATGCTTGGAGAAGCTCTGCCTGGTCCTGCAGAGCGCTGTGACTTTGGTCCTTCCTGGTGCCCCTTGGATGCAGGGGCAGGTGCTGGGATCAGCAATGCTCAGTGCACAGCTGGAAATGGTGACAGGAAGCACTGGTGGAGAGGAAAACAGGCTGGAAATCCAAGTGGGATCCCCAGTGCAGGAGTGGGGGCAGCCCTAAGGGGCAGCTGCTGGAGCTGACATAGAGTTTGATAATTTATATAATTTGACGTAATAACAATATCATAATATTGTGTGTTTCTGCCTTGGCCTGACGCTAGAAGCTCCTTGGAGGAGTGAGAGCTGTGCCTGCTGCTCCAGCTTCCCTCTGACTCTGCGTTTGGAGCCCTTCATTTCCCCTCCATCCCTGCCTGGAGCCCTCCTTCTCCCTGACCATTCCCAGCCCTCTCTGGCTCTGCCGGGAGTGGGAGCATGGTGAGAGCGAGGGAGAGGCTCCCAGTCAGTGTGCAAGTGCCATTGTTTTGACACAGAGGCATCTGGCACTGTCAGGAACAGCAAAAAGCAAGCCCAGAGCAGCTGCTGCCAAGGCAGCCTGCACAGCCCCTGCTTCCCTGGCATCAGCCGGGGCCTGGGTATGGCATCGCTCCGGGCCACCGAGGTGGGGGGTGGCTGTGGCTATCCCAGACCTTGGGACCATGAAACTGGGCACTGTGGGGTGAGGAGCTGGATGGGAGACATCCCTGGAGCCTGGTGTCCCGACCTGCTGCAGGCACGGGGTGTTCAGGAACAAACAGCAGCTCCTGCTGCCCCTGTCCTGCTCCCACAGGCTGTCCCAAACCCCTGGCTCACACCCAGGCTGGTGTTCCCTCTGTTTGGTCCCTCTGTCCTGCACCTGTGCCCCATGTTAGATTCCAGTTTAGGATGGAAAGGAGGTTGTGCCATGCCCTGGTCTCCACATCCCTGAGCAGAGCGAGGTCTGATGTCTCTGCAGCTCATTTTTGTGTTTGCTCACATTGACCAAGAGGTGCAGCAGCTCCTGTGGCAGGTGCTGGAGTGGTCACACCACGTGGCACTTGGCACTGTCACCACCTGGGTAAGTGGCACTGAACTGGTGCTCACAGTCTGCTTTTGTGGCTCTTTCTAGGGTCAAATTCTTTAATCCTGACCCTCTAAAGTTTCTCTGGGGTGGTTTGAGCCCTCCCTGTGTCACTCTCCCACTCTGTGCCTGCCCTGCCAAGGCAGGGATGGGGCACTGGGGTGAGGTGGGCACTGGGGTGGGCACTTTGGGCCAGGCTGCAGTACAGGGGGAGCTGATGGTCCCAGACAGCCCCTTCCTGCACAGGCAGGCTCAACCTGCTCCTGTCAGGCACTGGGCTGATGGTTCCTGCTCTGGGCTGTTCTGGAGTGAGGAAGGTTTTCCCTTGCCTTTTTCCAGGCTAAATGGGGATTTCAGGAGCTTGTGAGACCACAGGGCTTGCCCTGCTGAAGGACCTGTGATCCTCTCTGCTCCTGCAGCTCCAGCAGAGCTGTTGGCTCCCCACTGCCAGGGCTGTGCACCCCAAAACTCACCAGGCTGGGGCTCCAGCACATCCTGTCAAGGTGGGAGCTCTCATCCCTCTCCTCCCTTCTGAGCCCTGGCCCAGGAAATGCTGCCTTGTGTAAATTTACATCTGACTTGGCACAATGGATGTTTGTGTCATTGCTGGCAGAGCAGCAGCCGCTCGGCTGCTCCCACATCGTGGTGGTAATCGAGGTGCTTGAGTTATAGCCCAACTTATTCCATTTTACAGCTCCTACAGTGTTAACAGATGTACGGGCGTCTGATCCAATCATGCAGCAAGACATTTTGGGGCCAGTTCTTCTCGTTTTGACAGTGTGGAATCTGGGAGCAGCCATACATTTTACAAACAAGAATAAACGACCCTTAGCAACATATGGCTGTGCTGGCAGCTCCGGAGCAATCCCAGATCAGGCACCCTGCGAGGCAGGAATGTTGCTGGGCGCTGGAGCCGGGCAGCCTGGACAAAGCATCTGCCTTCCCCCGTGATATTAATGAGGTGCAGGCACTGGAATCCCTATGCTGTACGGCTGGGAGGGCTGGGAAGAGACAAAGAGCTTGGAAAAACAACTGCCAGCCCAGAGCAAGGGAGCTTTATTTGGATTTAAAGCTGGGTTTTTGTTTCGGTCGCTCTATTGCTGCTGCTTGGCTTGACCTTGTGGGGTCGGGAGCAGGGGCAGCTCAGCTGCCCTGTGCCTCTGCTCCGGGCTGGTGAGGAGGGTGAACCAGAGCCTGAGGAATCACAGAATCCCAGGATCATCCAGGTTGGAAAAGCCCTCCAACATCATGGAGTCAACCATGGATTCCTACCTTGTTACCAGACCAGAGCACTGAGTGCCACGTCCAGGAATTCCTTGGACACCTCCAGGGATGGGCACTCCAGACCTCCCTGGGCAGCCCCTGCCAAGGCTATGAGGAAATTCCACCTTTTCCATGGAGAAATTCCTCCTGGTGTCCAACCATATCCTTCCCTGGCCCAGCCTGAGGCCGTTCCCTCTCCTCCTGTCCCTGTTCCCTGGGAGCAGAGCCTGTCCCCCCTGGCTGTCCCCTCCTGTCAGGGAGTTGTGCAGAGCCACAAGGTCCCCCCTGAGCCTCCTTTTCTCCAGGCTGAGCCCCCCAGGCTCAAGAGCCCATGGCTGTCAGAGCAGAATGTCCTGACCCTGGCCCAGCCCTGCTGAGCTGCAGCCTTGTCTCAACTCCCTCCTAAAGTCAAGCCCTGCTTAGTGACACATGAGGGTCACCCCAGCACCTCCCTCTGCCTCAGCCCTCCAGAAACAACTGCTGTGGGTAGAGAGGGAGGGGGCAGCTGGCAGCACCCCAGTAAATTTAATCTCTCCATCATGTTAAGTGTAGTAGCTTGATTTATTTCTCCTTGCAATGCAAACAATGCCAGCTTTGGTCCCAAAACAGCAGTGAGATTTCTTCCACCCAGCTGGAAAAAAAAAAGGAAATACTATAAATCCCTCCCCATGCTGATTTATGGAGCATTCATGAAGAATTTATACTGCAAAGGATTTTATTAAATTAAACTTGAAAAGCCTCTTGATTCCTGAGGTTCAGTCCCAGAACCAGAGCTCTCGTAAAACTGGATGGAGCAGGCAGAGGGAATGGCTGAGGTGACACTGCAGCTGATGGGACCATCCAAATCCAGAGCATTTGTCACTGGGATGTGTTCCAGGCTGAGGCTTGGAAAATTACTCCGTGAAAAATGTGCATTAACAAGAGCCATGAAATATCTGCCTCAAACCCAGGTGAGTGATGAGACAGGGGATCTGTTAGTGCTGGGCATTCCTCACTGGCCAAAAAGGGACACAGAGCCAGAGATTCTTTGGAGAACAAGTTTAAGGTTGGTTCTACTCTAATTAAACTGGGGAAGAGGCAGCATGGATTTAAAAGCTGCCCCACTAAAAGCACGACAAGCTGTGGATGGGCATCACCACCTTGCAGCTCACAGCATTCCCGGGCGAAAAATTACACCAGGGTTCATATGGATTCTTCCCAGTTTTATTTCCAAGCTGGAAGCAGCTTGGACTTGAGTGCAGAGCTGGAATTGTCTGTGTGATGTGGGTGTGAGCTTGCTCCAGCCTGCTCTGCTGAGGGCTCCGTGGAGCAACGTTCCAGGGTCAGCACAGACACCCTGGGAGGAACCCTCAGGGTGTTGCTCCTCATCCCAACCCCTTTTCCTGCAACCTCAGTGCCCTGGGTGCTCCCAAACCCTGGGCTCTGCTCCTCCAGCTGTTCCTGCAGCTGGAGGGGCAGCTGGTCCCACCATTCCAAGGGACAGTTCCACATGGAGACAACCCCAGCACCTGGACCCTGGGATTTGGCCTTTCCTGCTTCACCCCCCCACATCCTGTGAGCCCTGTTCCTGGCAGAGGATGCACTGGATTGTCAGCACAGAGACATTCTTCACATGCACAACAAGAGGCAGCCAGAGCCAAGGAGTTCTTGGTGCATTCCTGTAAATCTGTACAGCTCAGCTCCAGCCAGAGCTGATGGATTGGAAGGGACTTGGAGCAGCAAAACACACAGGGCTCGGTGTTAAAATGTGACAGTTTGTGGCCCTTTGGTACAAGGAAATTCACATTTATTATTTCAGAGCTGTGGACACAATTCCCAAATGCCTCCAGCTGCTGCTCCATATGAGCACTGTGACTTCAAAGGAGGAGCTGATTGTTTTCCCTTCATCATCCCTCAGAGTCCTGTCAGAGCCTTCCCACAGCACCTGCTGCTGCCCAGAGAAATGAAGGCATCTCCAAAATGTTACTGGAATTCTCCTGCCTCAACTCCCAGCTGGGAGAAGCAGTGACTCCAGAGCCATCCCCACATGGGATGTGTGGACCAGGCCCAGGGAATAAGAGGTGTGTTTGGGTCTCTTCCAACTCAAGATATTCTGTGATTCTGCTCCTCTCAGGATTTGTCAACAAGGTCCTGGTTATTTCACATGGAAATCCTTGGCAGCTCCAATTTCCAGTCCAGGCTTGTTCTCTCTCCCTTCCTTGATGGACAAAAGCAGTCAACTGGATTTAGTTTTCCATGATCAAGGAAAAAACATTCCATGCTCCAACTATGGATCAGGTTTTATGTAGATTTTCTCTTCCTTCCCTTCCTTCATTGCAGCATAACGTGCCAGGACAAAGAGATAATCACTGAGCGTGGAAAGCAAGGGAAAAGCAGGAAAACCAGTGATCTTAACCCAGAAAAGAAGCTTGTTGAGAAGCAAACCCCCCCAGTTTTAACCCCAGAACCAAGGGAATGCTTCAGTAGGACAGGGCAATGGTTTGGGATTTTATTTTTTTACCTGTTTAAATACTTGGCCACGTTTGGATCTGCTTCCCCTGCTTGGACTAAAGGGACCACGCTGGGAAAAGCAAAAGAAAATGTTGGTGTTTAATTTTCCAGCTCTGAGTGCACAAAGGCTAGAGCTTCTTCCCATCAGAAAACCTCCCCTTGGGTCCCCACTTTGACTCCTCCAGCAGTGAAGGATCTTTGCTTTCCAGAGGGATCTGGGAGGGTTAAATGATGCCAGAAATGTTTGTGTCTGTCCAGAAAACCCCCAGCCCTGCTCCTCCCAGGATACTCATCCGTGGCAATCACTGAACAGAGAGAAACTATTTACAAGGGCCTGGAGTGACAGGACAGAGGGAATGGCTTCCCACTGCCAGAGGGCAGGGTTAGATGGGATATTGAGAAGAAATTCTTCCCTGTGAGGGTGGTGAGGCCCTGGCACCAGGTGCCCAGAGAAGCTGTGGCTGTCCCTGCATCCCTGGAAGTGTCCAAGGCCAGGTTGGATGGGGCTGCAGAATCCCAAAAGGTTTGTGTTGGGTGACCCAGCTAAGGGGAAGGAAGAACAGAGCCTTTGTGCCTCCTGCATACCTGGAACTGGACTAAACAAACAAAAGCTTGGCTTGAGCCCCAAAACCAGCCCTGGTTTGCTGTCACTGGGGTGTCCCCATCCCCTTTTATCAGGGTGATCCCAGCAGAGCACTCACCACCGCTCAGCCCTGCGGCACACGGCTCGGGAGAAGTGGAGAGCAGCACTGCTCCTGCCTCCAGACTGGAACAGCAAGGAAACAGCACTGAGTGTCTGCACCAGCAGGGACAAACCTCCCTCCCTTCCCTGCGAGGGCTCAGCACCTCTCACACACATGGGACTGATCCCTGTGCCATGATCAGGCAAGGGAGGGATATCCCAGTGCAGCAGGGTGGGGAAATGTAACTCCCAGCTCCTTGTCTCTGCTTTTCCCTATGGAAATAGCAGCCTCCCAGGGTGTTTTCCTGTGGTAAGCAGTGGAGTAGGGCTACCCCTAGGAAGTGAAGGGCACAGGCAGCACCTACGGGCAGGATGAAGGCTCTGAGGGGAGGGAGCTGCTCTGAGTAACTGTCAATCCACTGCTCCAGCTCCAGGACAGGCTTCTCGCTGAACGATGTTCGTTCTGCAGAGAGGAAAGAAGAATCGGCTGAAAAAAAGTCATTCAGACAACAAGCTGAATCCTAATTTTGCTTTCTTGGATCAGCAAATCCTAAGAAATCAAATACATCCCTCAGCATCCCACCAGCACCCGTTCCACGCCGTGCCCAAGAGCTGCCATCCCAGGAAAAGCGAGACTTACTCCGGTGAGCCTCCCTGGCTGAGGAGAGCGGCGTGGCGAGGTTGGAGCCCACATCCTGCAGCATGCACTGGACCTGGCCAAAAATCACAACTGCTATCACTCCCAGCCGTGGCTTTTTGCATTCCTGTGCTCAGCAGAACTAATCAGCCAAACTCACAGGCTGCCCAGGCAGGACCTGTGGCACTGCTGTGCCCTCATGGTTGGTTTGTGCCCCAGTTTCAAACCTGGAGCTCTGTTACAACAAAACTTGTGATTTAAAATAAACCTAGAGATTAATCTTTCTGCCCATAATTAGTAACTTGATCTACCATCTTCCTTCTTGGTTAAAGAAATTTAGGTCTTATAGAACAATCAAGGGAGTCTTAAAGATTTATATATTGTAATACTAAAAATATTGAATTCCTGTGTGTCAGTGGGAACACTGTGGTTAAAATTAAGCAGTTCATGTTTTAATAGCACAGGTAAGGGACTGGATGAAGACTATCATTAATACTCACTTTATGAAGTTGATCAACAAACGTGTGGCCCTTTTCACTGCTAAACTCACCAGCCAGCCTTGGTTAAAGAAAAAAAACAAAACAAAACAGAGTTAGCTAGGAATGAAGAAATCATAACAAACATGATTTTCCATATGATTTGGATACTCCCAGCCGGTCCATACCCAATGGCCGAGCTCAGCTCATCCGTGGCTCCCAGAGCCTCGAAGATCCGGTCGCCCTTCGGCCGCCGCTCCCCGGTGAAGGTGCTGGAGAATCCTTTGGGAAAGGCAGGAGGCGCTCAGGGCTGGGGGGGGAAGCTCTGCCCGCGGCCCCCGGGGCCCCCCGAGCTCTACCTGAGTCTCCCGTCCTCGTGTAGATCCTCGGGGCCCGCTCAGCAGCGGCGCGGTCGGGGCTGTGGAGGCACAAACCGTGAGGGGACACCGGGGGGACGGAGAACACTGTGAGGGGGACACACCACGAGGGAAGGAACGGCACCGTGAGGGAGGCAACGGCACCGTGAGGGGAGGAACGACACCGTGAGAGGGTCCCAGCCCTCCCACGCTCACCTGCCCGCCCCGCTCCGCCACCGCCGTCCCGCCATCCCCCACAGTCCCCGTCCCGCCACCGCCACCCGCCGCCACATCCCTCCCGGCCGCCGTCGCACCGTGACCCCGCGCGGCCACCGTCCCGCCCTCAGCCCACACTGTCACCCCAGCGCCGCGCCACCCCGCAGCGCCCCCTTCCCATTGGCCGTCCGCAAGTCCCGCCCCCAAACGGCGCTCGGCTATTGGCTGGACGCAGGGAGGCGGGGCAGAGCGCGGTTCTGATTGGTGGGTGGGGCTGTCAGTCGGCGCGGGCTGTGAGGCAGCGGCGATGTGGGAACGGGAGCTGGCGGTGTCGGCGCCGGGGAAGGTGATCCTGCACGGGGAGCACGCGGTGGTGCTGGGCAAGGTGAGGGCACGACGGGCAAAGTAAGAGGTGCCCAGCTCGGTAAGGGCTGTCCGGCCCCGCTGACCGCCGTTCTCCGCCCGCAGGTGGCCCTGGCTGTGGCGCTGGACCTGCGGACGTTTCTCCGCCTGCGGCCCGGTGCTGAGGGCCAGCTGAGCGTATTCCTGCCCGGTGTCGGCGTCCGGAGGAGCTGGGACACCCCTGGGCTCCGGACACTGCGGGGGCGGATCGCAGGCAAGGGGCCGGGGGAGGATCCGCTGCCCCGGGGCAGTGAGGGGCTCTCGGTACTGTTCCGGTGACCGTGCTGGGATATCCCCGACACCATGAGGTGACCTTGCAGAACCCCCGTGGGTGACTCTGCAGGGACACCCGTGGGGTTATCTGTCCCCCCTGCAGTGTTTCAGGGCCTCGCTGTGTCTGATCTCGCTGACTGACCTGTCCCTGCACCTCTCAGTTACTTGTCCTTGTGACCCCGCTGATGCTCAGGTGTCCGTGCGTGGCCCTGTCCCCCTCCTGGTTTGGGTTCCAGGGACTTGTCTCTGTCCCCTCCTGTTTTGGGTTCCAGAAGCCTCTCTGAAGCTGCTCAGAGTTGGGGGCTCCTGGGCAAGTCAGGGATACAGGGCCGGTTTTCCTGCCTGCCTGTCCCACACCAGCCCTCACGGGAATTTCTGCAGCACCTTGAACTGGCTGGAGCCCCAGGATATCCCAGTTCCAAAATCCACATTTTTTAATGAAGAGTTTGTGACCTGTTTCCATGGTGGTTATGGATGGATGCAGTGGGAGGTGTAGGCAGGGAAACAGCTGGAGTGGTGGCGTGTGGAAATCCTGAGATTTCAGAGTGGCTGGTGGAGATTTTGCTTTTATTTTGTCACAAATCCTCAGGTAGAACCTGAAATTTGCCCCAGCTGTTTCTGCCTGCTGTAACAGAAGGTTTTGTTATAAATACTGCTCTCACTGTGACAGTTCTATATTTTTTATGTATTTAAACTCTCCCCTGCTTGCTTCCATAGCTGACTTTGATGAATCCAAGTCCCCCAGCATAGAACAGCTGGATGCACTGAGGGAGTTTGCTGGAATTGCTGCTGGAGCCTCAGCTCCAGAAAGCCTTGCTACTCTTGCCTTCCTATATATGTGCCTGGCTATTTCTGCTAAGTATGGGTAAGGCTCTGCTCCTGCCCCAAAATTTTGGTGGTGGGTGGGTGCCCCAGGAGAGCTGGGAGTCTCTGCTCTCACTTAGTTTTGAGGGCTGAAACCAGAGCAGTTCATGCCACAGTCACAACAGAGACACCTCTCTCTCCAGCAGGCAGCTCCTGTCATAGGCTGGAAAAGCAGAAATAAACTGTGAATTTATTGTCTGAACTAAGTTTGATCTGTTTGTGGGCTGAATCTCCCTCAAACTCTGAGAACTTGGGGCTGTTCTAGCACCCTTGATGATCTTGATGTGACTGGATGGGTGCTCAGGGTAGTGTCAGAAACTAAAGCAGAGCCCAATTCCATATTCTCATCCAAGAAATCCAAGGGTAAAGACCTGGGATGAGCAGCTGGGTCGTGTTTTCCCTGCAGTTTCAGGGTGGCACTGAGACTGTCACTCAGCAGCTCCTGGGCTTGATTTTGGGGTCTGTAACACAACCCAGGTTTGTTCAGTGGAGCAAAGGAATGTGGATATGTCCATGTTCCATCTTCCCCACCAGCCTCTTGCTCCAGTGGGATGTCACTGTGCAATTACAGATTTGGGATTTATTTAGATTTTTACAGATTTATTTAGAAATATTATTAAAATCCAATTTATAAGAATCTCTGAAGGGGTTCTTTATGGTGCTGCTCAGGTATTTAGTTACCAAGTGCCCCTGCTAGCAGCCTGACAAGCTGTGCCAACCATGGATCCAGTTCAAGAAGGTTTTATTCCAGCACAAAGGCTGCTCCATTCGGGAGTGAGCCCTCCTGAAGCCCCTGTGTGTCAGATGCATGTGCTGATGTTGCCAGTTCTCAACCAGCTTTCCCTGTGATCAGTCCTAATCAGCTTCCTTTGCCTTTTTAATGTTGCTTGGAGGTGGAATTCAGGGTGGTTGTGTCAGTCCCTGTGTGTGTGTTTTTGCAGGGATGTTCCCAGCGTGGATATCGTGGTGTGGTCGGAGCTGCCCACGGGAGCAGGGCTGGGATCCAGTGCTGCCTATGCTGTGTGCCTGGCTGCAGCCCTGCTCATGGTGTGTGGAGCCATCTCCTGCCCACTCCAGGAGGGAGAATCCACAGCCAGGTAAGGAATTCCAGCCTGGGATGCACAGCTCTGCTCCCTGTGCCCCACCTTTCCATTTGCCTGCACGAATTCTGGCACTGCCAACTCTGCTGGTCTCTCTTAGCTGTCACCACAAGTGACACCCTGAGCCCATCTCCTGTCCCTGCCCAGTGTTCCCAGCTCTGTCCCAGACTTTGTAAAACTCTCCCTGTTTCCCTAGTCTAAGATCAGACAAACATACCTAAAAAGGGGGGGAAAAAGCTTTATTTTTTCAATTGAATAAAACACTGAAATTTTTCAACCTCAATTTCCTCTGTCTCTGAGCATCTTCCAGGTTTTGGTTTGAGTCCTTGAGGATCCTTTCTGGGTTTTTTTTTTGCATTTCCTATGAATTCTTTTGTGCATGTGCTACTTTTCCTCCTGATTTCCTGCCTGTCTTTCCCTTTTATCAGTACCTGGTGAAAGAGAGTTTCTTTCCTTCTGTTCCCTTTTGGAAGCCTGGAATGCTGTGCCCTTGTGAGAGTGGGCTCTGTATGAAGCTGTTAAAAATCAAAACTGGAGGGACAGAACCTCTGTTGTATGGGATTTTGTATGGGGCTGAGAGTGAGACAGCAAGGGGGGGTGGTTGGGAGCACTTTGTCCCCTGTGCTCAAGCAAATCTCCCAAACTGGGAAATGAAAATGCAGCTCCAAGCAGTGCAGTGAGGACTGCTCACCCTCTGTGGCTTCAAGCATGGATTCAGCATAATTCCTGCCTTGCAGCTGGTCTGCAGAGAGCTGGGAGTGTCAGACTTCAGAAGGGTTTTGCTTCCCATGGCAAGAAAAGAACAGCAGGATAGAAAGGCTCCTGTGTCGTGAGGAATCACAGCCTCTCAAAGAGGATTAAAAACAAGTGGTTTACTCCTGTTCCTGAGCCTGCTGGTGTGAGCTGTTTGCTGAGTGCTCCCAGATTAAATCCTGGCAGGTGGAATGCAAGGTGTGTGGACATGGATAAAGACATTCAGCTGAGGCCCAGGGAAGCAGGAGTGAAGGAGAAAGGTTTCTGGATAGCAGCTGGCTTTTGGAATTTCTGCCATGCAAGACGCTGCAAGGCTTTTCCAAAATGTGGATTTGTGCCTCTGCTCTAGCATGGAATATGTGTTGAATGGATTTGTGGTGTGCAGGGAAGGTCAGAGGTGTGTTTTTGTGCTCAGACTGAGAGCAGGGTTAGATGGGATGCTGGGAATTCCTACCTGTGAGGGTGCTGAGGCCCTGGCACAGGGTGCCCAGAGAAGCTGTGGTTGCCCCTGGATCCCTGGAAGTGTCCAAGGCCAGGTTGGACTGGGCTTGGAGCAACCTTGGATAGTGGAAGATGTCCCTGCCCTACCAGGGCCTCACCACCCTCACAGGGAAGAATTTTTTTCCTGCTATCCAACCTGAACCTGTCAATCTCTGTCAACTTAAAGCCATCCCCCCTTGTCCTGTCATTCCAGGCTCTTATAAATAGTCTCTCTCCACGTTTCTTGTAGCCCCTTCAGGCACTGGAATTACGTGACCCCCAAAGCTTCTCTCCAGACTGAGCAATCCCAACTCCCTCAGCTTTTCCAGTGTGTGTGGTAACACACCCTGTTTGGTGTGGTGGGGATGAGTCTCGACTTGAATTCCATTAAATCTGATCTTCACCAGGCCAGGGCTGGGATCTTCCCCCTGAACCTGATCCCTCCCTATCCACTGGTTTGGAGTGGTTTGTGTTGGAGTTATTTCCTTGCCTTGCAGGTGGACAGAAGAAGAGCTGACACTGATTAACAGCTGGGCCTTCCGAGGGGAGCAGGTGATCCATGGCAATCCCTCGGGTGTGGATAATGCTGTTGGCACCTGGGGTAGGTGTGTTTGCTTCTTCCCAGGCAGAAACTCCCAAATTCAGGTCCCTGTTTTGGCCTGAGCACAGGGAATCCTTCCCCTGTCTCAGTTTGCCCCCCCTGTGAGCTGAGCCTGGAGCCAGCTGGAATGTTGGGAACTGGCTGCAGGAACAGCAGAGCTCTGTCCCAACCCCAGGCAGGTGCCACAGGGCAGAGACCTCGCTGGAAATAACTGATACTTAAACATTCTGCAGTGAACAAAGAAACCTAATCCTGTCCCAGGGATAATGCAGGGGAAAATGCAGTTGGACAGCTGTCATTTAGTTTCAATTAGCAGAGACTTCCCAGTGTTTTGAAAATGTCCTTGGAGACTGTTAATAATCTTTCTAATGAGACCTAATCACAGTGCCTCTGTGAGGGTAGGAGCCAAGTGAGACATTCCTTCTGGACAATGAAATTCCATGCTGCAGGATGGAATGGCTGACACCAGTGCACACGTTCTTGGAATCCCATGTGCTTGGCCCTGCTGTGGGGAATCACTGCTAGATTCTGTTTTCTCAGGGAACTTTTCATGCTGGCCCAACTCTTTGCCTTTTCAAAAATTATTTCATGTGGTCCTAGAGGAGAGGAGAGCAAAGGGAAAGGCCTTGGGTTGAGCACATCCAGCCAGACCTTTCCATTAAGGCAGCAGGGTGAGGCAGGGCCGTGCTGCTGGAGAACATGGTTCATTTAACTGGTGTTTCTTGCAATTACTGTCAGAGGCTCTGGGTGAGGTTCTGAAGATGAAAGATCTTCTGTGTTATCTCTCAGCTCGCTCTGTACTGAGACAATACATGTATTTTACTTTAGGTGGAGCCCTGAGATACCAAGCAGGAAAAATCACACCATTAAAGAGGTAATATTGGAGTTTAAAAATAACCCTCACACACGGTGGGTGGAACATGTCAGAGAGGCTCTGGGTGGGTGTTTGAGGGTATGAGGATGATGGGAGATGGCTGGAGTGTGGGAAGGGCTCTGCAGCCCCATTTTGGGTGTGGGCAGCCTCAGTTGTTGGGGTGGATGGGGACAATAAAACATTTGGTTGTTATCTGACATTAGATGAACACAGCAGAAAGGATCAATATTAATTTCATGGCATTATGGGCAGCAGGAATGGATCTGCTCCTGGCAGCAAATGACATTGTGGGGAGGGGGAACTTTGTGCTTACCTGGTGGTGGGAAAACCCATTGGCAGAGAGAAATCTGGGTGCTGTGTGTTCCCTCTGCCTCCTGCCAGAGAAGTATAATCTGACTCCATTAAAATCTTTCACAGTGCATGAAATTGCTCTATTAGCAGTTAATGGCCACTGCTGGCTACTCTTGTAGAGAGTATTTCAAAGGAAAATTTGCTTGAAAAACATGGATTTTAGTAAATACATTACAGTCCTATTTATAGCTCTAGTACGATTGTTCCTTGTATCCAGGAGGAACAAGCCTGAACCCAGCCAGCACTGAAACACCTGCTGAAGTTTTGTTAAATAAATGGGACTCCTTATTTTGGGTTCCTGCTTAAAGAGGCCTTTTGAGGCAGAATAAGCTGTAGCCTTGGAGAGTGTGAAGGAAAGAGGCCAGGAGATGTTCCCTGCCCATGGCAGGGGGTTGGAATGAGATGAGCTTTAAGGTCCCTTCCAATCCAAAGGGACCTCTGGGATTCTCTGTCTCCTGTTGCTTCCAGGGTGCCCACACTGAGGATCTTGCTGACCAACACAAAAGTCCCTCGGAGCACCAAGGTCCTGGTGGCTGGTGTAAAGGAGAAGATCTTGAAGGTGCAGGTGGTTGTGGGATGGAGATGTGGGAGATAAGATCCCCACCCAGGGATCTTTTGGGACATCTCTCCTGTAGCCACTGTATTTCCGTCTCCCAGCTTCTTGGGAATGAGGTTTCAGCTCATCTCCTCCCTTCCTCCAGTTTAAATCCATTTTTGAGTTAAAATCACCAGTTTGCAGTCATGAAAAGTGCAGTTCCTTCCTCTGGCCTGTTTCCTTCTCCTCCTCTCTTTTCTGCAGTCAGGAGCAGGTTACCATCACCCTGCTCCGGGAATGAGTGAGGAGTTGCCCAGCTCAAAGAGACTGGGACTAGTTTCCTCCTAGTGGTATTGGAAGAGCAGCAAGCAGGCACCTCACATCTCTCCTTCCCCCTTTCCAGTTCCCTGCCATAATGAACCCGGTGCTGGACTCCATCGATGCCATTTCTCAGGAGTGCCAAAGTGTTCTGGAAGTGATGCCTGCAAATCCATCACCAGAGCATTACCCTGTGCTGGAGGTAAGGGGATTGCTCACCAGTATTTTTAGCCACTGTTACTGTTGAACATCAAAATGTCATTTAAAGAACATTAAGTCTGAAAAAAAAATGTGATAGCAGGAAATGTTCAGTTCCAAGTGAAACGGTGGTCTGGGTGTGCTGCTTTTAATGCCCTTCCTGGAGCCAGGACACAGAAGCTGCTGCTGGTGCCTCTTCCCAGCTGTGTGCAGGGAGGGAGGGGGCAGGCTTGGGGCTCTGGGGACCTGAGGCTCTGGAGGGTTTGTTTCTCTTTCATGGAGTGCCACGGCTCTGGCAGTCACTGCCTGTGAAGCAACTGCTCTGTCACTGCCAGGGCTGGAGTGAGGAGAGCCCAGAGTCACTGGTTTGTGATGGACTGACTGGTTCCCAGCCAGCTCCTGGTGCTCCAAGCTCATCCTGGCTCCAGAGAGCCACAGACAGAGCTGTGCCCAGAGCTGACCTGACATTGATGCACGAGGTGCACACAAAGATCTGTTTGTCTTGGCTTTGCTCAAAGAGCAGAGGCTGGGGAGGGGGGAGGAACAGGATTCCAAGTGGAAGAAGTGCTGAGAGTGCTGTAATGCTGCTCCACAGCACCGTGGGGGAGGAATGTGTGGCCATGTACCAGCTGTGGCAAACCTGGCCTGGCCCTGGGAGCCAGCTTGGACACTCAGGAACCATTTGGTAGCAGTCCTTGTTGGCATCTGGATGCCTCTCCTTGGCTCTCAGGAGGACCTCTGCTTGTCCTTGCTCTTGCTCTGGGTTGTTCCCATGGGATTCATGAGAGTCCTGCTCCCTTTGCACCATCAGCTGGGGGAAGTCTGCAGTTGGTTCACAGCACAACTCCACACAACTCCTCATCTTAATTCCACATCCTCAAGCTATCAGAAGTGCTGGGGGACAGGGAAGAGGGGGGATAATTTGCGTTGTGCTTTGAGATCCTCACATAGAAAATGCCAAAGCACCCTTATGTCCCAGCACTGCAGTGAGCAGGTTCCTGTCTTGCATCTGGTTGTTTTATCTTGTGCTTGAAGAGCCCAGAGAGGCCCAGCTGATTAGATGCAGCACACAGATATATAAATACATCTTTTGGGCTGTTTCTGAAATGTGCAGCTCTGGCCAGCACTGTATTTGAACCATGGAACTAGTCTAGTGTGTCATAAGCTGTCATGAGATTCCTGGCAGATTTTGGATCAGGAGATGACAGGTGTCTGGGATCATCACAGGCAGTGCTGTGCCCTCACTCAGGCATGTAAAGAGGCCTCTGGATGGACGTGTGTCCTGCCCAGCCTGGAATGGGTGGTGGCTGAGCTCTGCCTGCTGCCCACTCCTTCCTCTTACCACAGTTCCTTAAACACTAGACAGAAATGCTCTGGAGGGAGGAGAGGGATCCTTTCTGCAGTGTCCCCTCCAGTGTGGTGTTGGCAGGATTCCCAGGAGGAGCTGAGGGAGGGGGATGTGGCTGACACCTGCCCTGCTGCTGCCTGTGCACAGAGCCCCTCCTGGCTCACCGGGAGCTGCAGGCGGGGAAGAGCTCAGTGCTGCTTGCTGGGAGAGGGAGCACAGGACTGCTGTTAGGGAGCCTCTCTGCCTCTGGTCCTGTCCTGGCTTGTGACACTCTCTGGGAACAGGCACCGAATGCTTTGGAGGTGATGGAGTTGGGCTGTCAGACCAGTGTTGCAGAGAACAGCCTTCCTCCAGGGCTGATGCTGATGGGCTGGGAGGGCCCCATGGTGCTCAGGGAGCTGGTGTCTGCTCCTGGCCCTGCTCCAGACTTGCTCCAAGCCTTTCCCTCTGCTCCTGAATTCCTCACCTGTCCTGCTGGGAGTGGAGAAACTCTAACTTCCTCTTCTGTGTGGTGGTGTCCATCCCTTGGGCTGTTTGGACCTTGCTGCTGGGGCAGCTTTCTCCAGGAGTAGCGGGTCTGGCTGGCAGGGAAGTGTGGCAGGGCTGCTCCCACAGCTCTGCCAGGAGCATGGGCTCCCTCCAGGAGGGGCCTGTGCTGCTCCCAGAGGGAAGGACCCTCTCGACCCCACTTGAGCTGGGTGCCAGATTCCCAGCATGGTGCTGCTGAGAGGCTCCTTGGCTCCCAGCCCTGTGAGGAAGGAGAAGTGCTGCACAGAGCAAACAAAGAGAGGTCCCTCTGTGTCACCTCTCCAGTAGTGCCTCAGCCATGTCAGAAGTCCCTGGATTTGGCTTTGCTGGATGGATTGCAGAGCAGGGCAGGGTGACAGCCAGGAATGAGAGCTGCTGGCTCAGTGCCCTTCCCACGGCCAGCGAGGGGCCTTGCACAGCCTCCTGCTCAGCACTTGAGTGACAGGGCAGAGGAGAGGCAGTCGGGAGGCATCAGAGAGCTCTGGAAAAAATCCCTGCTGGCAGCTTGCAGCGATCAGGATTTTCTTGGAAGGTGCAGGAGCTGTTGTACCCGTGTCACTGTGCAAGTTGTGGTAGAGGACAGGGGCACGTGAGCAGCCCAGAGCTCAGACCCTGGCCTGACCTCGCTTCTGATGCTGGTGGCCAAATTTCTGTAGAAATGAGGTGGTTGTGAAGGGGTGGCTGGGAAGGCAGGGCTGCCACTGCTGTAAAGAGCCTCTATCTTAATGTGTGCTCATCTCCTCTATTTGTGGTTGCTTTTAGGAATTCTTTGACATAAACCAACACCACTTAAACGTGCTCGGAGTGGGCCACCCCTCCCTGGACAGGCTGTGCCAGGTGACAGCATCCCACAGCCTGCACAGCAAACTGACTGGGGCTGGTGGAGGTGGCTGTGGCATTACCCTGCTGCCACCAGGTCAGTACAGCCCCTTGGGCATCTTCCTCTTCCTCACAGCTCTGGAGGGGTCAGGTTTGAGAGCAGAGGAATCACTGCCAGCCCTGGTCTGGCTCTGGAGGGACAGGTGGGATGTGTCCCAGCACTGCCTGGCACTGTGGGTTGCAGTGTGTGATTCAGAGTGTTCATTTATGTGTGTCAGCCCCTGAGGGTGCTGGCCCTGTGCCAGGGGCTGTGTTTGGAGGAGCCATGGCCCTCTCCCTCTCCCTGCAATGGCCGAGCTTACTCGCTGGCTGCTCTTGCCTTGCTCTTGGCAGACACCTCCCCGCTGGCCGTGGAAGCAGCCAAGCAAGACTTGTGTGCCTGTGGATTTGAATGCTGGGAGACCAAGATTGGGGCCCCCGGGGTGACCCTGCACTCCTGCTCCTCTCTGAGTGCCCAAGTGCTGCACGCGCTCGCCCAGAGCTGAGCTGCTGCCTCTGGCAGGGCTGAGCTCCTGGCACCACGTCCTCGGAGCTTTGTGTGCCCACATGACTGGAAACGTCTCTCCCCTCTTCTGTGTGGCTGAGGGCCTCCAGATGTGGGTATGGAGCCTGTTTGGGGCCTGGGATTTGGGGCTGTGATGGGGACCTGGGAGCACCTGTTCAGTGGTGTTTGACCAAGGCTCTCAAAATCCTGGTTTGAATTTCCTTCCTCAACTGCTGGGCTAATCCCAAGGGGCAGGAGGAGAGGGGCTCAGCTGGATTCCAAGGTGGATAATGACACTTTGCTGCTTCAGATGCATGTGGTGTCTCTTCCCTCATCCCTGGTGCCCTGTAGGGGTTGGCAAGGTGGATGTGCACAGTGCTTTGACATTTTTGGGTGAAGAGTATCTTTGGCAGCTCAAGGCATGGTGCTTGGGTCTCTGTTTCTTCTGGACTACATTCCCAGTGAAGAGGAAACCTTTCATACAGCTCTTACCTGCTATTAATTAAGTGTTGGGTAATTAAAATGCAAGATAAAGCACAATTCTGGTGAAATTAGTGGTTTTCACTCTTTTCCATAATTTCTACCTGGGCTGATAAACAGAGTCCTGTAGTCAGGCTCTGGTTTTTATTCACATGTGCAAGGTCTGGCTCAAACAACACCTGCAAGGAGGGCAGCTCCAGGCCAAGGGCAGGCTTAAAATTCCTCCTTGTAAAAGCTGTTCTCTCACACTTCAGTCTTGAACCAGCATGGCCCTGACCCTGCCTGGTGTTGGGTTTGCTTTGGTGTAATTAAGTAGGGAAAAGAAACCCAAACTATGTCCTCAAAAGCTCACCTTAAGTTGAGTTGACAAACTCTAAAACCTAAATGCATTTAGAATTATTACACAAATGTAAATGCATTTTTTACTCCTGAAATTTTAATGAGCTGTGCCACAGAATGAAAGGGAAGTGGCTGAGGCCAGAATCTCTGGGAATCATGAGCTGACTCTGAGGGACTGTGGTCTCTGCTGTACCTGCCAAAGGGGTTTTATCATCACTCTGTTTGTCTGGGGTGGGTTTCTTTAGTGGGTTTTTAAGTGTAGCTGTGTTCAAGAATCACCTCACTCAAAGCTGAGTAATGAATTGGCAGAGGTGAGGAACTTGCCTTCCCTTTCCAGCCCAGGGATAAAAAAAATCAAGTGTGAGAAGCTGAGATGGTCTAGCTTTAAACTCCCAGCATCATGATGACCAGCTGTAGTTCCCTGATTCCATGTAAAACTGTCTCTGGTTTTAATAAATCCATGTTTTTTTAATGTGCAAAGTGTTCTTTGATAATTATGCTGGATACAAAAGGAAAAAAGCACCTTACACTGCTTCAGGAAAGCAGGTCTCAGATGCTGCCTTTCTACATGTCTAATTACAATTCCAATTTGCATCTGAGAGCGGCTTTACACTAATCACAAGTCAGAAAGGCTGATAAATAATTTACCATTTTCTAATACAGTGTAATCAATGTGAGGATCTGGGAGCGTGTTGACTTTAACCACTTACATGTGTCGACTTTGTGATGTTGGCACAAAGAGATGCCAGATCCAGCACAGGGAACTTCCCTTCAAAACATCGTATCTGCGGCTGAGCCGTGTTGGCTCTGAGGGCTGGGGACTAGAACTGAGGGGAAATTCACAGAATCCCAGGATCGTTCAGCTTGGGAAGGTTTCCAAGGTCGTCAAGTTCAACCTGTGACCAATCCCCACTTTCCCACTCAGTCCAGAGCACGGAGTGTCACATCCAAGTGTTCCTTGGATGCCTCCAGGGATGGAGACTCCAAACCCGCCAGGGCAGCCCCTGCCAAGGCCTGACCACCCTTTCCATGAGGAAATTCCTCCTGATGAACCAGCCACCTCTGCAGGGTTCCTCCAGCAGCGCTCATGCCGCTCTGCTCCGTGGCAGGGTGGAAGTGGTGACATTCCGGGGCAGGGAGGGAGGTGGCCATGTCATGGCAGGAGGGTGACCCATACTGGGGTCTGTGGGAAGGGTCCCACAGGGTGACACAGGCACTGCTGGGATCTGCCTTCCCTGTGCCACAGAGACCAGATCTGCCGAAGTCAGCAGCTGGAGCCAGTCCCACTCTGGAGTGAGCACAGATTTCACATCCATCTGTGAGCACGGGAGTGCCCATTCTCTCCTTTCCAAACTCCTCCTTCACCAGCTCCATCAAACCCTTTGCAGGGGCATTGCTGCACCCAGCGGGATAACCCGAGGGGTGGCTGGAATGTTCCTGACCCCACCTTCCACACGGGAATCACCCCTTCACTTACACCGAGTTACAGCCTCCTGCTGTGACCCCTGAGCCCTGGGACACACGGAGCCATCCCTGCCCCTCCTCAGCAGGAGCAGCTGCTGCCGTGGGACTGATGCCCCACGGGGACACAGAGTGGGGCAGAATGAGGCACAGCCCTGTCTCTCTTGTGTTTTGCTGCTTTGGAAGCAAAACTGAAGCCTGTGGAGCGTGTTGTCCCCACGGATCAGCCCCTCCTCTCCCAGGCACCCCGCGGGACGGATGTGCAGCAGGGCAGCGATTGCTGCTGAAGGATTAGCCTGGTAATTTGGCTAATTTTTCTTGAGCTTCATTTTTCACATTACGAGCTCTGCAGCAAGACTAACGAGCCTGGCTTTGCCTCTAATAGCCAGCACAGGGATGGGGAAGGGAGGCTGTGCTCCAGCCTAAAGGAGGGATTGAAGAATTGCAGAGCATGGGGGTCCAGTGAGAGCTGGGGGTCACCGGTGTTTAACGACAACAAAAAGGAAAACACTTTGTATAAAAATACCTTTTCAAATCTTCCTCGTCCTTCGCAGCCAGTGCCTGGAGCAGCATTGCTGCCGGGGTGTCTCTCCCGTTCCTGGGGAATATCCCGGTGTCCTGGGGGGCTCCTGCCCCCCTGAGCCGGGACCCCGGCGCTCCCGCCCCGCCCTGGCAGGCACAGATGGTTTTATTGTTTGTTTGCACTCGGTGTCAGCAGTGCCTTCTTTCTGCTCCGCTGGGTAGATGCTGAGGAGGCAGTGACATTATTGGAGATCACGGAGAGAGCAGGAACAGGGTCAGGGAGAGAGAGGAAATGTCAGCGCGCACTCAGCGGGGGTGGGGGGCTGCTCACACCCCTGGGGGGCTCCTGCTGCTCCACGGGTCCCTCCTGGGGACAGGAGGTGGCACTGGGACTAGCTGCACAGCCTGCAGGGCCAGTGCCATGTCCTCAGACACACCTGGAGGGTTTGGGGGGTGTGGGGCGAGTAGGGACCCCCCTCCAGAGCCATTTTATGGGTGATTTGTGCATCTGGCACCTCCCTTGCCCCTCTGCTCCCCATTCCCAGGGATTTTGGGGCTCTCCCCAGGGCTCACAGGGAGCCCGTCCCCCCTGTCCCTCCCTGTCCCCCCCATCCCTCTCCCCTCCCAGCACGCTGAAGGTTTTGAAAGTTAAGTATTACCGTCTGCTTTGTTGTTGCCTAACTACGACAGACAAATTGAGAACTAGTTGTCAAAATGTCAGTGCACAACAAATCAACATTCAAAATGAGTCTCAGCGCTATGTGGTGTATAATTAAAGAAAAATCCTTTTTAGAAATTTCAGCAAGCGTTGGCTCTGCTTTATATTTGTCTGTGTGATTAATAAAGGCAGCTAATTTTCAGACTTTAAAAACAGCTAGAAAATAGCTCCTAATTACATATTAGGTTCCAAGCGGCCCCCGCTGAGCAAGGCTGGTATTGGTGGGCCAGAGAATTTGGCAGGGGCTTAATTACATTCTGAGCATCATCTAATTTTAGTTAAATGTAATGTAATCAGCAGCAGATGTCTGAAATAAAATATGAATTATGAATATGATGAAATTTCATTCTTGAATAAAAAAGTAATTTGCTATTTAGTTCATTAAAGTCGCAGAGGTTTATTAGGGAGCAGGTACACGGTGTGGCTGGGTTCTATTAAAATGATATTTCAGAGGGAGAAGGAAATTGCATTAAAGGTGCTAAAATATTCTGCCAGGATGCTGTGCCTGGTGGGAATGAACGTTTACAAAAATAACGGAGCCCTGGGCCAGTGCCAGCCCCCGGCTCCAGAGCTTCCGTTTACGCAAGGTGACGTCCCCTGTCCTGAGGGGACCTGGGATGGGCTCTGCACCCCCTCAGTGTCCTGAGGGCAGCTGGGCTCTGTCATTTCACAGAATCCCAGGATCATCCAGGTTGGAAAAGATCTCCAAGAGCATCAAGCCCAAGCTGTGCCCGATCCCCACCTTGTCACCGGCCCAGAGCACTGAGTGCCACATCCAGGACACCTCCAGGGATGGGGACTCCAAACCTCCCCAGGCAGCCCCTGCCAAGACCTCACCACCTTTTCCATGAGGAAATTCCTCCTGATGTCCTCTTGACCCTCCCCTGGCACAGCTTGAGGCCGTGGGGACAAGGCTCCCCAGCACATATTGAGCTGGGATCTGTGTGCCTTATTCCAGCTTGGCCAGGAAAACGAAGCCTCAATTCTCCCATCAGCTCTGGGACCGTGGTGGATCCTCCTGGGACACCGTCTCATGGACACTCTCCCTGCAGCATCCTCTGCTGTTTCAGCTCTGGAGTTGAAATTGCTTTTCTCTATCCCTCAGTGGCCTGGGCTGACAGATAAGCATCTCCTGGCGAGGGGGAAGGATGGCGTGTTCATTATTTCCTTGTATTACAGATCCTGTCATTTTAATCCCTCCTGGATGCTGGGCACCGGCTTCCAGCCCTGCCCACTTCCAGGGTGCACTCCAAGAAAACTCCGTGGCCGATCCATCCTGCATGGCAGGAAATCCCAGGGCACATCCCAGCAGCTCTGGTGATGCTCTGGCACGGTCCCCGTGCTGGTGCCATGGCACAGCCAGGCTGCCACGCTCGCTGGTGTGGGTTCACCGTCCTCCCTCTTCTATTCATCAAGGGCATGACAGCTAAAATTCATTTGAAGATGAAGAAAGTGCCGGCTAATCCTTTCTGGGAGACAGTGATAGACTGGCGGCTCGGGAAGAATTGCACAGCAGTAATGAAATTAGGCTAAAACTGCTGGCGGATAGCAGATAATTGCCCTTGTCTGTCACGAGGAATAACATCTCCCAAATCCAACACAATGATTGTTAAAGTTGCAGGAATTTATTTTATTTATTTTACGGGCTCGGGGTTGGCTTTCCGAAGGTCTTTCCCAGGAAAATAAAGGAGCGGGAGCTGCGCTCTCGCCTCCCGCCTTCCCCGGGTGCTTCCACCGCTGCAGCAGCTCGTTAGCCCTGACGAAGCAGCATCACCACGATGACAGGGACACCCCGCTGGGGCCACTCCCGGGGAGCAGGAGCTCAACCAGCACTACAAGCTGCTTGGAGGAGCTGCTGGAATCACCAGTCCATCCCCAGCTCCCGCTGACCTTCTGGTGCTTTCCAAGAGGAATCCATCCACCAACACCCGGAGCCTGCCTGGTGCTGGGGCGAGTCCCGGTGTCACGGTGGCCAGACAAGTCCTGGTCCCGTGTCCAGGCCGACCAGAAGCCATTTGTTTTGTAATTGATGGGGCGGTGGTGGCCCAGCGCGGGTGAGTGACTGCACCGGCCGGCGACGGCGATGTTTTATCCGCCGGGGCTGGCACGGGTAATTTACTGTGCTCGGCAATAACATATTTCACTTCCCGTCTCCCAGATGAAGATTACTTGTGTTTGAAAGTGCCTGAACACACACTCAATTCTGCTTAAACGCTCGCAGGCAGCCGAGCGCGGCTTGGCGTGGCACAGGGATGAGGATGGGGACAGGGATGGGGACAGGCATGGGACAGCCCGTGCTCCCTCTGGAGCCACTCACAGCGCTGGGGAAAACCCCCCCAGCACCCGGCTCAGCAGCTGGAAATATTCCATCCACCTTCCCTGACATTTCGTCTGGCCGGGTGAGCAGCTCTGTGGCATTTCCGAGAGGGACTGGGGAAAGGTCAGGGGGTGGAAAAGGTCGGCAGGGTCGGTGCTCCTGCCTCATCCTGAGGCTGCTCCTGACCCCCCTGGACAACTGTGCCACGGGCACTGCATGGGCTGGACATCCCTTCCAGTGCTGGGATATCCCTTCCAGTGCTGGGACATCTGGGACATCCCTTCCAGTGCTGAGACATTCCTTCCAGTGCTGGGATATCCATTCCAGTGGTGGGACAGCTCTTCCAGTGCTGGGACAGCCCTTTTGGTGCTGGGAATTCCAGTGCTGTTCTGGGATGCCTGAGCCACCTGAGAGATGAGTCAGCACCACCAAGGGGGGTTCTTGTGTGTACCTCCAAAAACTCCCTTTGAGAGGCAGGTGTGAGGGAGGGCAGGAGCTGGGGCTGCAGGGGTGAGGGGCTCAGAGCAATGGGGACCTGGTGCTGCCAGGGCTGGATCCCATCCAGGTCCTTCTCTTGCCAACACCTCTGGGTGGGCTCTGGAGTTGAGCTGGGGATGTGGAAGCCCAAGGCTGGCCCTGCTGACCCCCTGTGACCCCTGGGCTCCCGGGTGGAGTGCTGGTCTCAGTGCTGCCACTCCTCCTGCTGGTGCTGGCACATTCCCAGAGCTCCCAACAAGGCGCTGCTGGTTATGGATGCTGATGTGTCACCCATGTGTCACCCAGCCCATTTGTCTTCATTTGCTGCCAGCCAGCGGTTGCAGGGACAATCCAGGGCTGGGCACAATGCCCTGGAGCCACAGCCTGGCCCAGCAGCAGGGTGGGGGACTGGCATGGCCAGCACAACCAAAAGTGGATGTTGATATCCGTTCCCATTCCCAGTGAGAATCCCTGGTCGCTTTGGAGGCAGGGACAGCCAGCCTGAGACCCTGGCAGGGCTGGGGACACCCTCCTTGTTTGTGGCACAACCTCTGTGTGCCACCATGCCTGCTGAGCCTGTATCACAGGGGAGATGGGCATAGATTTGGGGCACAGCCAGACAAGGACAAGATGGGCTGGCCCAGAGATCCCTCCAGCTCCCCAACATCCTCCCTCAGTGGGGGATGGCACAGCCACCACTGTGTCCCGCTGGATTCCAGGATGGAACCTCTCCTCTGGAGCTGGGTACCTTCTGATTAAGGATTACTGTACCATTGGCTTCGGTTTGATTGCAGATGTTTTTAATTATATCGTATAAGATCGTATTATGTAATTGCATTTATCTGATTGAAGCCTTAATTGTAGGATTTCATAATGGTTTGACTGGGTAAATACACCGTCGCGTCTGTTGTCCCCCACCGAAAATTGGGTGCTTCATGTCTTTATTGCATTATCCTGGAGAGGAGCTTAAATTGAGAAGGAAGGAGTTAGGAAAGAGAGAAGAAAGGAAAGGCAAGTTTGTCATAGGATCACAGAATCCTGGAATGGTTTGTGTTGGAAGGGACCTTAAGGATCATCTCATTCCGGCCCCGTGCCATGGACACCTTCCACTAGAGCAGGTTCCTGTCCCATGGGCAGGGACAGCTTCTTCTCTTCCCAATCCCAGAGACCATGGTCCCCTTCCCAGCACAGCCACCTGGCACCAGCAGCCACCAGAGCTCATCCCAAACACCCCCTCCAGCTGGGCATCCCAGGGGCAGCCACTCTTCCAAAAGCAGATGAGAGATGGCAAAAATTCCTATTTCCATTACTGACGGTACACAGCAAAATAATTAGAAAGCTCTCCACCTTAATTCCCTAAAAAAAAGCAGTAATGAGCTGCTGGCAAGGGGGGTCTGAGCTGCAGGGGGGTCTCTGCGCCTCCCCCTGGCAATTAAAGGGAGTTTGGGGTTTTTGTGGGAGCCTTTTTCCCAGCTGTAATCCGCAACATGTGGTTTGCAAGGAGCCTCCTGGCTAATGGGTTTAGGATTACGGGAATATGCACAAATCCAGCGGCTTGCTGTCACTCCGCTCGGCGCACTAAGGTGATTTCATTAGGATTTAGGTTTAGAGAAAAGTCTCTCTCTCTCTCTCTCTCTCTCTCTCTCTCTCCCCTCCCGCCCCTTCTCTCCCCTTAATATTATTTTTATTCAATTACATCAGCAATTCATGAAACTTCAAAGCTGTTTCATCAGCGCAACCCGAACGCTGCCGGATTGCGTTTGAAAGGGGGGAAGAGGAGGAAAACATAAGCTGCTGCTTTAATGGAATTACTGAAAGGGGCTTTTTAATTAAAAACAAAGGTTGGGCTGAGGTCTATCCATAATTCAGTGCCGCTGGATGTAATATCTGCCGGTGGTTTAATTTTAATAAATGTATGTATTATTAACGGTGGGATCTATATTTTCCAAGCCCAAGGAAGGCCCAGCTGTTCCCACAGGAACAGGTCTCAGTGCCACGAGGGGCACGAGGGGACACTCGGTGGCCACGGGGCAGAGGATGGGGATGGGGATGCTCCTGGTGATCCCCGATGCCACAGGAGCTGTCACAGCCCTGAGTTAATTACCAGCAGCACCTGCGTGGGTTATTCAGACAACTCCAGCCCCTCTTTTTGATGATTTACTCTTAATTAGCCTTTATTAATGAGATGTGACCTCGTCCAATGAGCTGGTTCCTCAGTGCCATCTGCCTGTCCCGCCCTGGGGTGGGGACAGTGCTGTCCCCAAGGCCAAGAGCAGCCAGGCAGTGGCTGAGGGGACCATGACATGCAGAGATCCAGGTGCCACGAGGGATCCTCATCCCTGCGCTGCTCCAGCGGGATGGCACCCACCCCCACCCCCTGCCAGCCGCCGCCTGCTAATAAAAACAAATTAACTTGTAGCAGCGTTAATTTTCCTGCATCCATCCATCCCGGCCTCATTACCAGGGCGATCCCAGGAGCCGGGGGTTTGGGCAGATTGTAATGAGGAGCATGCGGTAGTAAAAGTCCTTCTAATAGGATTTATTTACTGTAATTGTGATTCGAGGCACAGTGCCATCCCCGGGCAGCGGGGCCGGGAGGAGGGGGCGTGGAGCTGAGGCTGGAGCACGGATGCAGAGGAGGAGCTGGAGCTCCCTGAGGGGTCTGGAGGGTTCCGCTGGACCTGGGGCACGGAGCAGGCACTGTCCTGGCACAGCCACCCCTGTTCCTCGCTCCAGTAGATGTTTCCCGGAGTATGGACACCACATCCTGCTTCCCAAGCATCCCAGCAGGAGCTGCCAGGCTGGTCGTGTCTCATGCTAGGGATGGGGTCACCCATTTCAGGGCTCTCAGGGGCTGTTTCCATGGCACATCTCCATCCTCCTGAGCAGAGGCAGCTCAGAGATTTGGGAAGCGAGGCTGCTCCGTGGGATGCTCGGGTGATGCTGGGGTCACCATTCCTCCTCTGGTTTGCCTTCTCAGCACATGCAGCACTGGCACCCAGATCCCCCTCTCCCATCTGATCCCAATGCCAGGATCTGCAGCAGCTCCACTCCCGCTCCAGCGCTCATCCCGGACACTTGGAATGCCTCCTCTTGGGGTCCCCAAACCGGCTGGGAGTCCCCAGAGGAGGGAGCAGAGCCGGGAGAGCTTTTCTCTCGCTCACACTTCATTATTGTTGCTAAGGAAACCTCTTCCCAGGATCTCGCCTGGAACATGTCTGCTTCGGCGGGGCCGCACATCCATCTCTCCCAAAGTGCCCTGAGAGCCGGAGCCGGCGCAGACAAAGGCGGGGATGGAGGCGGAGGCTGCTCCGGGACCACCGCTGCGGCTTTGAACCGCCCGGCCCGAGCGGGATGAGCCGCACGGAAAAGTTCTAGGGGATCTTACAAGACAAAAAAAAAAAAAAAAAATCCAAAAGGAATTTGGAATTTGCTCCGATAGGTAGCAGGGCCAGGAGTTTGCAGCCATGCTCCGGGGGCTGGCACAGTGGCAGGATGAGCAGGGACACCGGGATGGATCATCCCGCTCCCGTTTTAGCTCATCATTAATTTTGGTTCCTGATTTTATGGAGGGGACTGGTGCTCCCGGCCCCGTGTCCCCCCCGTTCCTAGCTAATGCTTCCCACTGTAGCGAGACGAGTTCCCATCGTTCAGAATGAGCGATTCCCGCATTGATTTGCAGCTTCCTTTTGATGCAGCAAGAATTTATTCCTCGGGAAAGCGCTTTCTGTAGCCATCAGGGATTATTGATGGTGTTGAACTCACTCGCTGCCCTCTGGATTGCAGCCGGCCCCGGAGCGCTGCGGTGCCCACGGGATGGGGGGGAACAGGGACAGGCACTTTTGGGGGGATGCAGCTGGGGTCTCCCTGTGTAAGAACTGCTGGGAATTGGGCAAAATATTCACAAGGCCGGGATGGCCCCAACAGCAACGTGGTGGATGCAGCACTGATCAAACACGGTGCTGCTGTGGCACCAGAGTGAGCTCACGGCACACGTGGCTCCATCCCTTGTCACTGGTCATGGCATGGGCTCGTTGTGTGTCCCACACAGCTCTGCAAGGCCCTCATGACATCTGAGCACGACTTCCAGGTGGGACACACCTGGAATGCCCCACATGGCACTGCCAGCCCCTTTCTCCAGGTGCTAGTGGCTCCTACAGCCCCCCAGGGATGGTCCCAGAGCCTTGGAATGCCTGGCCCCAGCGGGGTCCCCTCTCTCTCCTGGACTGGGTGGTCCCACAGCAGTGTGCCAGCCCAGTGCCCTGCACCCTCCAGAACCCCACGAGACAGAGGTGCCTTTTGTCCCACCCTTGCCAAGCCACTACCTCCACTTCTCCTCTTTCCCCCCTACATTCCTCATTAAAGAGAAGACTACAGATTTCCCAGCCTGTCTCCCGGTTTTATATTGAAAAGGCTAAATGATATGCTGACACCTTAATTACAGCCCATTGTCACAATGCAGCGTGGCAGTGGTGTGAGTGATATGAGAAGAAAGGGCTGCGGCGTGCGTGGCAGATCCTTTGATTCGCGCTGGCAGGTTGGGAGCGACACAACCGGGGGCTCGCGCCAGCGTCACCCCCAGCGCGTCACCGGCGTCACCCCTGCTGCAGGATGGCTGCTTTGGGGGGCACGGCGCTGGCACTGCCACGGGAACGTCCGAGGTTGAGGGATTTGGTCAAGCCTAGACGCCGTGGGTGGCCGCAGTCGTCCCAGCCTGTCCCAGCCTGTCCCCACTCTGTCCCCACCGAGGGCACGGGAGGCCACGGCTGCTGCCGGCAGAGCCGAGGTTCCCTCCTTGGCAGAGACCCCAGCCAGGCAGAAATGTGCCAATTAAGCACTGGCTGCTGATTAGGGGGGGCTGGGGAATTCGCTGTGCCGGGGGAGCGTCGCCCTTCGCTGTGCTCCGTGTTTGGGAAATGAGCGTCACCCGAGCGCTGGCAGCGCTGGCTCCTGGCCATCCCCGCCCCCTCCATCACCCAGGGGCTGCCAGGCGGTGACAGTGACGCCAGTGGTGGTGGCACACTGTGCCCAGCTAGAAATAGTCCCCTTCTCCTGTTGATTTCCCTGTTGGCGTTGCTGTCACACGTTTGGTGGCTCTACGGCCCCCATGGGTGTTGGGGTCCCCAAGGCTGGGTTGGGGTGCAGATGGAGCCTGGCTGTGCTGGAGGGGACCCCTCCAGCTCTGCAGGACCCTGGAAGAGCAGCTCCCTTCCATGGTGGTCTGGCTGTACCTAACAGGAGGGTGCAGGTGACACCCCTGTCCCCTGGCTGCCCCACTGTCCCTTTTCCCTGCCATGGCTGAGGGGGTGAGCTTTTCTCCCTGTGCTACCTACCCACAGTCGGGGTCAATTCTCCTCCTCCTCACTGCTCTGAAAGTGGCACGTGGGCAGCGCTGGTGGCACATGGCCTGTCCCCTGTCCTGTCCTGCATCCAGCAAGACTGGCACAGAGGAGAGGGAAGAGCCAGGCAGTGTTTCCCATTAACAAAATGTTGCCTTTTAAAATGACACGATGTGGGAACAGACATCAAACAGGCAGACGGATTGCCCGGCACTTCCCCATATGCAGCCAACAAATGCGTTTGTTTTGGAAAATGCCATCCCAGGGGAATGCGGGCGGGAGCAGGAGCGTGTTCCAGCTACTGGAAAAGCCTTTGTAGGATCACAGTGGGGCTGCTCACACGGCTGGGCAGCAGCACCAGGAATCTGTGTTCACACTGCTGGACTGGCAGCTTCCCCCGAGGGCCCTGTGTCCCCACATTCTGTCCCAACTCTCTGTCCCCACTCCCTCTCACTGCTCCATGTCCCCATTCCATATCCCAGCTCTGTGTCCTTGTCCTGTGCCCCAGCTGCATGTTCCTGCCCTGCATCCCTGTCCCATGTCCCTGTCCTGTGTCCCTATCCCGTGTCCCAGCCCTGCAGACATTGGTGACTCAAACCAGTTACTGCAGACAGAGGAGAGATTCGTGTCCCAGCTCCATGTGCCATCCTGGACAATGCCGTGCCGTGCCAGGCCATGCCGGGGGCACACAGACCTTCCCAGGGCAGTGGGTGCAGACTGGGAGAGCCTCAGGTGGGGCCAGACCCGAGCCGGCACCGCCGGCAAGGACCCAAGCGCCAATTTACATGCAAATGTCCTTTTAATCAAGGACAAGAGGAGGAATGAGCAGAACCCCTCCCAGCACAAGGGCAGAGGCTTTTTCACCGGATGCTTTTCAAAGTTGCTAATGAGCCATCAGCAGCTCTTTTCAGAGCCAGATTATTTGCTGTCTGGATTCTCCGACGATCCCGTCTCCTCCGCTCCCAGAATTACCCATCCTGTCCCCAGCCTGTCCCAGCCCAGCCCGGCTGGAACATCGGGAACTGGAGGAAAACGGGAGCAGGGATGTGGCGGCCCTGGTTGCAGTGGGAGGATAAAGCCCCCGAGCCGGGAGCACCTGAACCTGCTGGCTGGGTCCTGCCCCGGGGTCACTGTCCCCAGCGGCCCTCCCGTGTCCCCACCACCCCTGAGACATCCCTGCATCTCCTCCTGTTGGCAGGAGCGCCTGGAAACCCTCCGGGAAACCCTCCGGGCACGGCGGGGCCGCTCAGGGAGACTCGGTGTCCGTCTGTCCTTGTGCCTGCACACTGCCCGCTGTGGGACAGGGACCCTGTAGGGGACATGGGGCCATTCCCGGGGCGCTTCCATTGGCCCCATCCCGCTCCGCCGTGTTTATTCCTGCGCGGGGCTTTGTCTGCTGCCCTTAATCTGATTTCGTGCAGTTCAGGCGTAGGAGCCTTTGCAGGGGAGGGGGAGAGCGAGCCGGGGGGGCTCCAGGGGGGTCTCAGAGGCCCCGCTGCAGCGCCCGGGGGGGCAGAAACCTCAGTGCGTGCTTTGGGGGGGACCCCCGGGGCCGTTCTCACAATCCGGTGAAGTTTCCTGGTTTCCACCCTGAGATGGAGGGGTTGCAGAGGGACTGGGAAACTGGGACACGAGCTGGGGTTGCAGGGCACCCACCCCACTCCCAGCCCACCCATGTGCCACTGAGGGACCCCAACCAGCACATCCCTGTCCCTGCTGCCAGCCCTGGAGGGGGATCTGCCAGCTGTGGAGGCAGGAAGGATGTTGGCACCTGGCACAGGGGCTGAATCTGCCTGCAGTTAGGGGCTGGGGACACTCAGGGCACTGGGATGCTCACCTGGCACTTGCAGGGCAGCAGGGATGGCTCTGTCCTCACTGAGGGTCCCATCCCTGCCCTTTGTGCCAGCCTCATCCTCAGGTGCTGGAGAGAATCCAGGAGCCAGGATTTCATGGATAAAACACTCCACGTCCATCCTGCTTTCCTTGCCTTGCTGCGAGGCAGAGCCAGCATTAAAAACCACTAATAGGACACAAAAGTCATCAAAATAAAATAGACTTGTTGGGGTGACTCCCCCTGCACAAACAAACGCTGCCTGATTCAATTAACGGGGCAGTTAAGCAGATAATATTGTTAAGCAAAGCAAAACAGCCTTTTGATGTGTTAATCATCCTCGTGCCTGGAAAAAGTCACCGAAAGCAAAGAAATCTCGGCCCCCATTTGAGGGGAGGCAGCGACACAGGGATGGCGGGAGCAGGGTCGGGATGCTGGGGTGGGATGGGGATGGAGCGGGGCGGGAGGGGTGGAGGGGGACCCGTGTGCCATCGCCCACCTTTGCATGTCACCCACGTCCCTGATTTTATTTCGATTTCATTTAACTGAGGCAATTTTTGAGCAGCTCTGGATCTGTGGCTTCCAGCGCTGGCTGCGTCGTTTCTCCGGAATTTTATACAATTTCCCAGTGGGAAAGAGCCAATATTGGAGGTCTCGGGCAAAACCAGCCTCTGGTTTCCTCCANGATATTTCAGCCTCAGTGGGTCCTTTGGCATCTCCCTGGAGCATTCCCACTTATTCCTTCTCAATCCTACCGGGAATCTCAGCCTTGGGAATGGAGGAGGCAGCAAGGCTGAGGAGATGCACGGAATCTGGGATTGTTCCTCTCCTGGGAATGCTGCAGTGGGCTCACCCCACAGCAGCCCCCAGAGGAGCTGGGGGTGAGCCCTGAGCCCCTTTTTAGCACCTCCAGAAATGTGATTTATTTCCCCCCACACTGGCTTCCAGCACACCGTGAGAAGAGCCCCGCGCGGACATGCCCGGTGTCTCCAGAGCCAAAACCGGGGACAAGTGGTGCTAGCCGGGCCTGGGGCTGTGGCTGCTCGGTCCCCAGCAGGGACAGTGCCATAAATCACGGTGACACCTCCTCGGGGCAGCACGGGCGATGACAGGGACCATTCATCTGTGTGACACCGCGCCGGGGCACAAACGGGGCGGGAGGGGGTGGCTGATGGTGGCATCCACGGCAGTCCCTTTGCTGGTGGCACCCTGGGACCAAGACCCTTGGGGTGATGGTGCTGGGAGTGGATTTTCCCCCTGGCAGTGATGGGGAAGCTCTGGAGCATCGCCCTTCCCTAGGGCTGGGATGAGGTGGGGACAGGACCCTGGGCATCGCTCTCCCGCCGCTGTCGGAGCCACAAAACAAGGTGGGTGGATGCCAGGTGCTGGGCTGGAAAAATTGCTGGGAAAATTGCTTGCAAAGTCAACGGAAAGTTTATTCAAATCATTCCCACTGCAAATTGCCTCTGGAAACGAACTTGTATGTAGGTGTGGAGCAATTCACTGATTCCACAGGAGCCAAAGGCACAGGTTAATAGGATCAAAGGGATCCCATGGGAATCAGAAACCCCTCCAGGGTGGGTGCTGCTCAGCGCCAGCCACCTTCCCATCACCCTCCCAGCAGCAGGAATTGAATAATTGATGCAATTTGAATAACACTGGGATTTGTAGCCATGCCTAAACTCGCAGACAAGAAGGTTGTAATCAAAATCTGATGGCAAACTGTTGTTTCTGTGCAGGTGCTGCAGGGATGGGGATGGTGCCCATCACTCCACCAAGGCTCTGGGGCTGGATTTTGGGAAGCAAACTGCTCCACCCGAGCACCAGGACTCCTGCCCTGCCTCGAGATGTATTTGCTGAATGATTTCTCTAGGAATCACATTGAGCTCAACAATAAATTCTTCTCAGAGCCCCCCACTCCTCCCCAGTCCTCAGGATCCTCTGAAGATGCTACTGAGGAGTCGGTGATGGAGGAACAGCATTCCTTTTGGAAAAGCCAAGGGAGGAGTTTTTCCTGGTGGTATATATTAGCCCTCACATCCATCTACACCCTCTTGGCTTCATCTCCAGGATGACGGTGTGGGGCTGGAGCCCTCCCAGCTCCACTCGGGAGCACCGGAGCTGCTCCTGCTCCCGGCTCCATTTAATCCCCGCGGTAAATAATGGCACAAAAGACTTTGTGAAGTTCCCGGAGCCGCGTGTGCCGAGCAGCCTCGAGGCACTGTTTGTGAAGAGAGGTTATTAAATTGATTTTTTTTTCCCCTTTACATGCTCAATGAACATTAAAATTAAAGTTCTGCTCAGTCTCCCCCCCGGGGGCGAGGAGGGGCCGCGGTGCAGCAGAGGTGAGCGGTGTCCACGTGCCGGGAGCTGGAGCGGCTGTGCCTCCCTGGAAGGATGATCCCGGCATCACCGAGGGGCGTGGGATGGGGATGGGTGGGGGTGGAGAGGAGACATCGTGGCCCTGAGTGCTCCCAGAACCAGCAAATGTAAGAAAATACTGGGAAGAGGGATCCTGCCCCGGATGGAGGAGCAGCTCCACCCCTTGAGGGCTGTGACACAGGGGTGGCAGTGCCAGGTTATGGGGTGGCCATGGCTGGAGCCTGCTGGCACGGCAGGGAAGGGGTTACAGCTGCCCGGTGGGGGCCAGGGTGGGTGGCTGGACCATGGATCTGCTGCTGGCCCTGCCACTGCAGCACATCTGGCACTGAGGACACATCTGGTGCTGCTCAGGGCACGTTTTGCAGCATCAGGAGCTCAGGGCCCATCTGGGCACTGCTCAGAGCACATCTGGTGCTGGGGCACATCTGGGAGCAGCTCAGGGCAGGTTTTGCAGTGTCAGGAGGGAGGTGAGGGGCGGCTGCAGGAGGTGACAGTCCCCTGTCCTGCTGAGGTCCTGGCACCTGGGCCGGGGGGGCCTGGAGGAGGATCCCCATGGCCACCCCTTCCTCCTGCTCAGCCCCATCACTCCTCCTCCCACCCCAGCCCCAAGGACTCGAATCATTGCCTAATTTAGAAAAATGACAGGGAGACGGTTTTCCACTGACACAGTCACTACTGAAAATTTACTTCAAGGTTCATTGTTGGCAATGTCAAAAGTGATGAAAACCAATAAAAAGAACCAGCACAGCATGAATGTCTGGGTGACAGCACGCGGGGGGGGGCCCGCCCCAACCCCCTCGCCGCAGCCTGAGCCTGTACAGATAAAAGGTAATTGAAATGTTAGTTCCATTAATATTTCAGCGTGCCCCATATCTGACAGCCGCGCTCCTCATGCGCTCCCAGCCCTGTCTCTTTAGCTGCTGGGGGTGGAGGTTTCCCACAGCCCCGGCCCGGCGTGGGCGTTGGGCAGGGCTGGGTGGCACCGAGGGTGTCCCTGAGTGGCACCTGTGTCCCAGCACGTGATGCTCCCGGTGCAATCCCGGTCCTGCAAGAGCTCGGAGTCACCCTGGCACTGGTGCCAGGTCGGGTCGGGGGTGGGAGGTGGAGGTTTCTCACAGACCCAGCCCGGTGCGGGCATTGGGCAGGGCTGGGTGACACTGGTGGCCCCTCTGCCCTCGGAGCTGGGGGTATTTGGGCATCCCAACAGGATCCCTTGGGATGAGGTCTTTGCACCTGCCCCAGCCCCGATGCTGTCACAGCCTGGAGTCTCACATTGCCCTGGCCACAGAGAGTGTCCCTGAGTGGCACTGGGTGTCCCTGGGTGGCACTGGAGTGGTGTCCCTGCACCACGTGAGGCTTGTGATGCAGTCCCGGTCCTGCAGGAGCTTGTGGTCACTTCCCCAGGTCGGAGATGGGCAGAGCCACTTTTGGCCACCGCTGGCACCTCTCTCACCGTGCACCAGCACACCACCTTGGCACACCTCACATGGGCACATGTCACACTGTGCAGGGCACATCTCACACGGGCACACCTCTCAAGGGGACATCTCTCACGGGCACATCTCTCACAGTGCTCGGCACATCTCACACGGCGCATCCCCCCCGCCTCCGACAGCGCGTTTCATCTCTCCCCGCGCCCGCCTCGCCGCATCCTCATCTATATCAAAGCATCAGGCAAATTAAATTGTTTGCAAAGCACCGTCTGCGCGTCTGTTTTATTCCTGCTTTGGGAGAACACGACGCTGCCGCCGCGGCTGTGCCATTTTGTTGAGTTTTCCCTGTAATTCCTGTTCAAAGCGGCGCCGCGGCCCCGCGCTCCCGCCCGCCTCCCGCCGCCGCCGGCATCAAAGCCCCTCCGGGAGCACGGGGGGGCTGGATTGGGAATGGGTGGGAGGGTTCTGTGCTTCTCCTTGGATTTGAAGGCCTGGGATGGAGAGGATGGGGAGAATTCCCGAGCAAGGCGTCCCCTCCGGGTGACAGTACGGAGTGGGTGTCAAGGAGAAGGAGGAGGATGCTCCTTGGGGATTTAGGAAGTTCCAGCCGTGGCTTGGGCATCCGCTGGCCCACCTGCTCCCGGAGCTAGAGAAATTGGGATTTCCCATCAGGATCCCTCGGGATGAGGCTCCTGCAGCCGTCCCAGCCGCTGTCACATCCCAGGGCCGCTCTCACATCGCCCGGGCCGCCAAAGCAAACAAACAAACCCAACTCTCGCCACCAAATTGTTTCCCATAAATCCTCCGCTTCCCGCTGCGCTCCGGAAAAAGCTCTTTTTCTTCTCCATTGACTGGTGGTGGCTGGAAACCACGCCGTGTCCCAGTGCTCGGGATGTTTGTCCCCGGCTCCACGGGAGCTGCAGCAGCAGGGAGAGGCCAGACACCAAGTCACCTTTTATTGAAGCTGAGCCCTTCCAGGCTGTCCCCTGCTGGTTTTTCACTCTTTCCCACTTTTATGGCAAAGAATTGAATTGAACTCGATTTTTTTTAATGGGGTGGCAAATCCAGCGTGCACCCAAAGTGCCCCTGGGGTGATGGGGAATGCCTGGATCCAGGCCTTGCCCGGGGGCACCTCCCTGCTGGGGGCTGGGGGATTATTTGTGTTGGCAAAAAAAGCAGATTAAAAGCCCAGAGAGCAATTCTTTGCCGCTGAATTGCAAACGTGCTGTGTGCAGCAGGAGCTGCTGCAGTTGTCTTGGTCCTGAGCCACGGTAATTGTATTCTATGAAATATTTATTCATTTTCATTTCAATTTCATTTCCAACATGTATTTCCTATAAAATGATGTGGGGGGAAAGAGGGAAGAAAAAAAAAAAGGAAGAAAAACCCACTCTGGATGCATTTATCATCATCACAGGTTCCTTGCCAGAGCTCCCTGAAGGGGCACCGCTGGGCAGGACCACACAGGCTGCCAGGGCTGCTTTTTCTGAAAGTTTAAATCCCATTTTTCATTCTGTTGGGAGCTCATGGGAGCTCTGGAGGTGCTGGACATTCCAGAGCCCGGCTCCTGGGAATTGCATGGCACCGAATGGAGCACAGGTGTGCACAGGAACAGGCACCTGTGGGTGATGAAATGCCCCTGTGCAGAGTAAAATACCCCTACACACCCTAAAATGTACCTATAACACACAGAAATATCCCTGTGCACACTAAAATGTTCCCATGCACAGTGAAATGTCCCTATAAGGATTAAAATACCCCTATGAACCCTAAAATGTACCTATAACACACAGAAATATCCCTGTGCACACTAAAATGTTCCCATGCACAGTGAAATGTCCCTATAAGGATTAAAATACCCCTATGAACCCTAAAATGTACCTATAACACACAGAAATATCCCTGTGCACACTAAAAGACCCCTGTGGTCTCTAAAATACCTGTTTGTATCTTAAAATACACCTATATATACCAAAATAGTCCTGTGCAGAGTAAAATACTCCTATACACCCCAAAATATTCCTGTGCACCCTAAAATACCTAGCACCTAATACTCCCGTGAACCCCAAAATACCCCTGCACACATTCAAATATCCCCATGCAGAGTAAAATACCCCTATACACCCTAAAATATCCCTTTAGACACCAAAATATCCATGTCCACCAGAAAATCCCTCCCTGCAGACTCCCACCTCGGTACCGGGTTACACACCCCAAAATACCCCTATACACACCAAAATATCCCTTTACACCCCAAAATATCTCTATACACCCCAAAATATCCCTTTAAACACCAAAACACCCCTGTCCACTATAAAATCCTTCCCCTGCAGCCCCCGGGCTCGGTGCCAGGTTACACACCCAAAATACTCCTAGACACCCCAAAATATCCCATTAGACATCCCAAAATATCTCTATACACCCCAAAATACCCCTATACACTCCAAAATATCCACCAAAATATCTCTATACGCCCCAAAATATCCCTTTAAACACCAAAATTCCCCTGTCCACTATAAAATCCGCCCCTGCATCCCCCGGGCTCGGTGCCAGGCAGGTGCCCGCGGGCATTTCGGTCACCTGCCGGTGCCACCCCTGTCCTTGCCCCATCCATCCATCTCCTCCAGCTGTTCCCAGCTCTTCCCGGGTGATTATTCCCAAGCTCGTGGCAGTCCCCGCCTGATAAACAGCTGATTACTTCTCCTCCCAGCCCCGTGCCCCATTTGCATACAATAAATATCGCCCTCGGAGAGCCGAGCCCGGCTCATGTCTTATTTATGAGGGATAAACCCGGGATCGAGTTTGCATAATCAACACGTATTTAATTTGCGAGCTCTTCCACGCGGGTTCGGGCTCTAATCAGGGTGGAAATATCTTCATTATGGGCTGGCAGGTTCCGGAGCCGACGGGAAAGTGCCAGACCTGGAATGCCAGACCTGGAATTCTCCCCCACTCCCAGGAATTTCCCTTTGCTGCCTCTACACCAGATTTTTTTTTTTTCCACTCTAATTTGGTGACTCTCCTTCCTCCTGCATGCTAATATATGCAAAAAACCACCGGGGCTCCTATTAAAATGCCATGAAAATCTAATGAAATTAATGTTGGCAACAAATATTACCTAATGGAAGAGCCTCCGGGAAAAAGAAGAAAAAAAACGACCGAGTGCAAATATATATTTGCACATATTTAAAGGCCTCTGTCAAGTAGTTTAGCTTCACAATTTGGATGTTATTAAAAAGGAGGGGGAGGGAGCTGGGTGTTTTCCGAGCCCAACACAAGCAGAAGGGCTTCCATGAATTATATTTTTAATTTCAGGAAAGTGGGGCTGATGTGGCTGGGATGTTCTGGGTGCTGGATGCTCAGGTGGAGCAGCCCAGGGCAGAGGGGGGAGCTGGGCTGGGAAGGGGAGGTGAGCAGGACACGCTGCATCCCATCGTGTCCAGGAGGAATTGTACCCTGCCTGGTGGGCATTCCATGTGTCATGTGGGAGAATCACATCCAGAGCTGTCCTGTCTGGAGAGCAGCCCATCCACTGGGTATCCCAGTCACTGGGTATCCCATCCAGGGGTTATCCCATCCAGGAGATATCCCATTCAGGAGATATCCCATCCACTGGGTATCCCATTCACTGGGTATCCCATTCACTGGGTATCCCATCCAGGGGGTACCCCATCCTCCCTGCTGAGTATCCCATTTAATGAGTATCCCATTTAATGAGCATCCCATTCAATGAGCATCCAATCCCATGAATATTGGGATGTCCACCTGTTGGACATCTCATCCACTGAGCATCCCAAACATCAGGCTTTGCATCTGGGCTGTGTCCCACCAACTAAGCATCACAACCAGGCACTGTCCCCTCCAGGGAACATCCCACCTGGAGAGCTCCCCATCCATCCATCCATCCATCCATCCATCCATCCATCCATCCATCCATCCATCCATCCATCCATCCATCCATCCATCCCCAGCTCTGGCAGGGATTGCAGGGACCAGCAAGGCTTCCCGAGGGAGGGGACAGCCAATTATCCCTGTTTACTAATTTGGGTGTTCATACTCCAAAGCCACCCGGCAGTGACAGCTCATTATGAGCTTATCTCTCACAGGGGCTACTCCTCATGGCCAATTACAGCACCTCTGATTAATTCCTCTTTAAAGGAGCCCTGGCAGCTTCTAAATTTAAGATTTGTTATAAAAACTTCAAGACCTGAGAGACAATATTCCCATTAATTATGTTACATTTGGTTTTTTTGACAATTTACAGCAGACATGGTGTGCTTTGCCTCCAGGCTCAGCAGAAGTGGTTTGAAAGTCTCCATAAAGACACGTCCTGTCCCAAAGTTTGGGGACAACCTTGGAGCAACCTGGTCTAGTGCAAGGTGTCCCAGCCCACGGCAGGGCATGGAACTGGATGAGCTTTAAGGTGCCTTCCCACCCAAACCACTCTGGGATTCCATGATTCCATCACTGATGGCTGGAAAACACCAGGATCCCGGGATGTGGTGTTGGGGGGTGGATGATGCCCACTCCTTTTCCCCATCACCATGGTCCCACCTGTGGGACTCAGGACACCACCAGCAGGAGGAGAAATGCCTTAAAATCCTGGGAAACTGAAAACTGGGCAAATGCTCTTGGACCACCCTGTCCCTGGGAAAAGAAACAACAGAGGTGGCAGCTCCCGAAGGCAAACGGCATGGGAGGGATTGATTCCAACCTGGGAGCACACGGGTTTTGTATTGAAAAATAATCCAGGCAAAAATTGTGAAAGGTCAAACCAACTCAGGGTGTTTGCTTGGAAATGTGAATACTTGGGATTTCTCTTTTTTTCTTTTTTTATTTCAAGTGAAGCCTTCGCAAAAGCCTCCCCGTAGTTATAGTCATATATAAAGCACTATTTTTATACTTATATCAAAATGAAGCTCGCTTTCAACCACCAGCACATCCAGAAAAAAAGCAGCAGCAGAATTCCACTCGGAATTCTGGATGAAAAGCTTTGAGCCACCTCCCCTTGGAGCCCCCAGACCTCCCTGGGGTGAGGGGTTCACACTTAATTTTAAAGCCCAATCCCCCCCTGCTTTGCCCATCTCTCTTCCCGAGTCCAAAATAGCTCCGGCAGTATCCGCTCAGCTCTTCCAGAAAGGATTGTTCAATATTTCTCTGCGAGCTGTGGGATGTCTGCTGTTAGTGAGCACATTAAACAGGGGTATAAATTCGTAATGAGAGCCCTGAAATGAATGGCTCTTATCATTTATGGATGGAATAATTAAAGATACTGTACTTGGAGGTTTTACATCGGCCTGTAAATTGTCAGCCGTGAAAGCAGAGAATCAGGAGAGTTGGAACAAGCTCAGGTTGGGCAGTGGAGGCGGCATTTTGGTGCACCCAGAGCTCAGGGATTCTGGAGGATGCCAGAGATGCTCTGGGGACATCCCCGTCCCTGCTTGTGCTCCCCCCTTCCTGGCTCCCAGAGAGAGCCAGCCCTGGCTGTCAGAATTTGAGGATTTAAGCTTTTTTGGTGACTTCCCTGCCCTTGGAAATCTGTTGGCAGAGTGGGACTCCCACCTGCTGCTCCTCCGCGGTGCCCAGGGCTGCCAGGGATGCTCTGCTCGGCATCCTGGAGTTTTGGGATGGGATTCCCTGGCAGTTCCATGCCCGTGGGACACCCTGTGGGTGCAGGGGGACACCAGCCCACCCAAGCCCCCAGGATGCCCCAAGGGGCAGAGCCACTTCTGCCAGCACCTCGTCCTATTTTAACTCCGATCATCTAAAATACTGTAACTATGGCAACAGCTGCAGGTGAGACTCATTACAGTTAATCCTCTAATTACTAACTACCTCTTCAATCAGTTGTAATTACTTTGGGGACACAGTTAACCTCTCATTAGAAACGCATGGCCACGTTTTACCAAAAGCACAAACAGTGACATGCCTGGTAATTTAGCACCGCGGCACTCAAGGCCACTCTCCGGCTTTTATGCCGGCACAATCTCATCCCTGTCATTAACCAGGAATGGTTGTCATGACAATTAATCATTCAATCCCTCATCAGCAACTTTTGCCAAATGTCACCCTGCTCTTGATCAAATGAGAAGAGAAAATTAAATGAATCAATTCAGCACCTTGGCATTTGTAACTATTTTTTTTGGGGGGGGTGGGGTGTAAGTTGGCAGTGGCCCAGCAGCCACAGTGCCACGCTCTGCCCACGTGTGGGGGGTGTGGGAGCCTGGCCTGGGGCTGGGGGGCCCCAAAAGGAGCACCCCAAGAGCTGGGGGTCACTCTGCATCCCTCGGGGCTCATTGACCTGATGGTTCAACCCTGTGGCCATTGTGGCACTGCCAGCTCCTGCCACGGCCACCCAACTGTGCTGTCCCCAGATGTGCAGGGTGATGGCTCAGCCAGCCTGGTGACCTCCAGAGCCCAGCAGAACGTCCCTTCCTCTGCCTCCCTTCCTCCGCCGTGCCCCAATTTTGCAAACAATCCTCTCTCCGATCGTTTTCCTTTTAAACCTGTAATTAGCTGGAGTCATTTGCTGCATGCAAATCCCAGCCCTTAATTACCAGCACTAACCTTGAGCTGTGCTGGGGTTCCCAGCAGGCTCAGCCTCATGGCCATGCCAGACCCCCCTGCAGCCCCCAGCCCTGCTTTGGGGTTTACATGGGGTCAAGGGGCTGCTGTGGCTTTGTTCCCACAGAAAAGGTGTTGGGATCTCAGCGCTGTCAGTCAGTGACAGCTCTGCACCTTCCCCTGGGCTCTGGGAGAGGTAGTGGAGCCTATTTGGGGTACAAGACTCCCAAATACCCATGGCACTCTTTGGGGCTTCATTTGCAATTTTGGGGGGCTGGGAAGGCAAGGGGTGCTCATCCAGCTGCAGGGACCCCGGGGAGGTGGACTGGGGACAGCTGTGGATTTGGGATGGCTGTGGGTTTGGATAGCTGTACATCAGCATGGCCATATTTTGGGGCAGAGGTTCATCAGTCCAGGAGGCTGGCAGAAGGTTGCCCCTGGCACCCCAGGGCACCCTGAGGCCACGTCTCATCCCAGAGGGGAGTTGACCCTCACGGAGAGCACGACTTTGGAGGGGATGCAGCCACAATCCACGTGCCCTGCGATGGGAGGGGAGCCTGGGGAAGGGGAAGTTTCACTGCCACTCGATTATAGGAGATTGTAAAATCGCATTAGGGAGGTTGGCATTTCAATCCTGATGCGTTTGGACAGGGTGTCTCTCCCCGGCTCGGAGGGATCGATTATCCATCAGAGGGACGGCGGGCTGGAGCTGGCACTGCACACATCTCCCAGCTCCCAGCAGCATCCACAGCCAGGCAGCTCAGGGATCCCCAGCCGGGGCAGGAGCAGGGACAGGGGCTGGGGCACCCCCCAGGGCACCTGGATCCTGAGCAGGGCAGGGACAGGGTCCCAGGGAAGGTGGGTGTCCCTGTGTTGCAGAGTGGGATCCGGGGGTGCTCCCATGCCCACAGCAGTGAACAGCCCAGCCCAGCGCTGTTTTAGTTGATAGCCCGGATTGTGAATTCCCATCCTGTTTGCTCACACACTGTGACTCCGTTCCTGCTCACAATCCTGCCTGGGTGACCCATTTGATGCTGAAAATCCCTGGCACCAGCACCAGCACCGCTTCCCTCAGTGCCTCCACTGCCATGGCAGGACCAGGGCCCTGCTTGCTCCCCAAACCAGGTGTGGCTGGGTGACACCACTCAGTGTCACCTCCCTGGGATGATGTGGGAGGCGTCACTTTGCCTTGGGCTCACTTTTTTCCGCTCCATGTCCCACGGCAGCCAGGATCTGGCACAGCTGGGGTGTGGGTGGGGATGTGGGGCTCCAGGGAAGGGAATGGTTGTTATATCGGGGTGTCCTCCAAGGGCCAAATCCCCCTGGTTCCAGGAAAACACCGGACACCTCCAGCATGGCTCCAGGCACCATCAGCAGTGCTGGGTGCCAGCATCACCCTTTCCACCCCTGCTGTCCCAGCTACCCGTAAGCCCCTGATTAATTCCCTGAAACCTGCAGTGTGCAAATGAGTAATAATCCCAGCAGTGCTAATTGGTGAGCTGTGTCCTGACAAATTGATTTGTGCTGTGTTAACATCGCACGCCCGGCCGGCCCCGCGCCCGCTGCACCGGGGTCACTCCGGGCTGCTGGGAGCAGATCCTGGAGCCACGGGATGGCTCCTTCCTCTCGGGGTGGGCAAAGACTGTGGGTGAAGCCAGAGCAGCACCCAAAGCCCCCTGACTTTCATCCTGTTCAGTCTCAGGGGGTCTGTCCTCTGGACAGCAGAAGTTTCCAGAAGCTGGGCAGGAGCCTGGGACAGGAACTGGGCTGGAGCTGGGAAGGAGCCTGGGGCATGAGCAAGGCAGGAACTGGGTAGGAACTGGGAAGGAGCCTGGGGCAAGAATGGGGCAGGAACGGGGCAGGAGCTGAGCTGGAGCCCTGCAAGAGCCCGGGGCTGCATCGCTGCCTCTCGCTCTTGTCAATTCTTTATGGCGCTGCATCTTTAATAGCTTTACAGAGCCCATTTAATGTGCTCCCAGACATGAAGTGCTGTCTAATCAGCACATTTAGGAGAATTGCCCACATCCTGGTCTCGCTGCCATAAAACAGTGCCCACAGAAGCATCTGTAATTAATGTTTTTTTTTCACTCACTCTCTCTCTCTCCCACTGAATCAATTTATAAAGCACGGACTTCCTCTGCGCTGGAGCTTTTAGGCTGTTTTACTCCGGCAGCCGAGGTGACTCGGCAGCGCTCGTCAATTAAGCAGCTGTGTATAATGGATGCTTCAGAGTAAAAAACACAGCCTGATTCCCAGAAATGATCAATGTGCATTTTTCTCACAAAAAAAACCCAGGCTCACACGTCCCCACCGGGCTCTGCTCAGCCTCCCGGGGCTCAGTGGAGCCACCGAAAGGGAAAGGGGGGGGGTTGGAAAAGAGCGGCTCTTTGCGCCTGCTTTTGGAATGGGAAATTAAAAACGGGATGAGAATTAAGGACAGAGAAAATTAGTGTCACCCACTGGACAGGACCTGCCTGTCCCTGGGGAAGTCACTGGGAGTCTTGTGCTGGGGGAACACATCAGTGTGGCCACAGAGGGTGGGAGGGAGAGTTTTGGGACCCCCAGGGGGTTCTGTGAGGTGTCACAGCCCCCAGCCCTGGCCAGGGAAAATTTACAGGTTTTATTGCCGGAGGTGGCTCCTAATTGGGAAGAAGGAAATAAAAGGGGAGTGAAAGTGTAGCTGGGCCGGCAGAGAGGGGCCAGTCACTCCCCTGTGCCCCGTTTTGGGAGACTTCAAAGCCTCCCGGCGCACAAAGGCGCTGCCTTTGCTCTTCGGCCGTGCGGATCAAAGCCCGCGGCGGGAGGGCACAGAAAGCTCAGCCATGCACGAGGCCCCCCGGCCCCAGAGCCCAGAGATGCCCGGCACCATCCAGAGCTGCCACCTCCTCCCTATTCCCATGGGATCCCCACTGCCATGGGATGCAGCAGGAGTCAAGGCCTCCAGCACCCTGTCATGGTTGTCAGCCCAATGTGGGTGTCCTCAAGGATGGGACAGGGACCACTCTGGTGCTCAGCACCATCCACAGGGATTCAAGGCTGTGGGAAGCGACCCCAGGGTGACAAGGTGGGGTCAGCAGTGTTCCTCCCACACAAGGGACACCCCAGGCTTTGGAGCTCTGCTGGCACCCAGCTCCAAACCACCCAGCAGGACTGTCCCGTGGAAACCTGCTCCAAAATGGAAAACTTATAATGGTGGTTAATTAGTTTGAAGCAAAACCTAATTGGGATTGTACGTCTGGGCACCGTGCTAGTTTCTGAGCCATAATCGGCCTCAAAATTGGGAGAGGGGGTGGCGTGGCTGGGCTGTGAGCAGTGGGATGCTGGGAGAGGGATGTTGGGAGCATGTTCCTGGGGACACGGTGCTGCGAGCTGGGTTCTGGGAGATGACTTCCAGAAGAGGAATATTTGGAGCAGAGTTCTGGGAATGGGGTCTGGGAGCAGGATGCCACAGGAGGTGTGGTGGTCCTGCCAATCCACTGGGCTTGGCAGCCCTCATGTGGGAGCCCTGCCAGGCTCCTGTTATCCTGGAACAAGGCTGTTGCCTGGGAGTGCTGTGCCTTTTCCAGGAGAGATTTCGGGGCTGGCTCCATGCAGAGCCCAGCTCGGGGGCACACTGAGCCTGATTTGCACGGTCCTGGCGTCACACAAAGGCGGAGCTGTGCTGATGGCGACGCTGTGCTGGCTCGGTCACTGAGACCTGGCTGCCTCATCCCCAGCCCCAAGCTGAGGATGGTGAGGATGGTGAGGATGGTCCCACAGAACAATCACAGCCCAAGCAGGGCTGGGGATGCCCCATGCTGCCAGCTGGGCTTACAGGGAAAACCAGGGTGCTGCAGAAAAAGCATTTTTTGAAAAAACAGGAGAAAATCCTGATTTAAATTGATCATCTGCCGTGGAGGCAATGGGCTTGGGCACACCCTGCTGAGGACATGGGCAGGTCCCAGTGCCAGGTAACAGGGACAGGGATGGATGGCGTGGATGGATGGCAGAGCTGCCAAGATGTCCCATTGCTCCTTCTCTGGAATAAGCCACGTAGGAACGGAGTTCCTTGTGCTCTCTGTGTCTCCATTAACCTTCCCTGGGTGCTGTGGGTCAACAGAAAGGGACCTCCAGATCCCAAGGAGCCAAAAGGGGCAGAGGGGACTGGAGGAGCTGAGCCTGGTGCTGTCCTGGCCACAGTGGCACGGCCAGGCTGGACAAGGGACAGAGACAGGTGTGGGCAGGTGACTCAACAATGCTTTCCCAGAGGTCATGGCTCAGTTCATGGAACCTGCATGGGTTTGCCTGCAGCAATGGGCCAAAAATTAACATGCAAATGGAAGGATCCTTCCCCCTGGAGCGGATTGAGTGAGGGGAACACAAACCCGGCGGCTGCCAAGGGAGACGACGCTCTTATCAGAGCAGCGACACTGACAACCCGGCTCTATACATTTTTAATAAATCATTTGAAATTCCTGACTGTCAGGAGGATTGAATCGGGTGCTTCCCTGGCTGAAAGGATGAGGGCCTGTGCCAGTTCTCCTGGCAGCCCAGATGGGGGGCACAGGGGTTCTGATCCCACTGTTTGGCATTGCTTGGAGCCACTGGGCGTTGCTTGGTGCCCTGGGCTCTGCTCTGTCCCACTGTGGAAGGTTCAGGGATCATTCACCTTCCTTCTCCCACCACAGTTGGTGCCTTCCACGGTGCTGGGGCCGCTGACAGCCCGGAAGAGCTGGGAGCAGCACAGGGAGAGGGGGAACCTGCTGAAACAAGCAAATTGCAACGATTCCCCTTTTCCAAATGTCAGCAGATTTGGAGGGGAAAGAAGCAAATAAGTTAAAGGTGAAGATCTCCTGGGAATCTCCAGCTCGCTCTGCTTTCGTTCCTGTAGCTGAGCTTCCTGGGGCTGCCCCCTTGGCAGGGACCACCCTGTAATCCAGGCTGGCAGCACATCCCAGCACTGCTCCATAAATGCAGTTAAACACCACAATGGAGACTTTTGGGGCAGAAGGAAACTGGCTAGAAAGCAATGGGAGGAAAATATTAGTGTGGGGGGGAGGTAGGGAACACCACGCACAAGCCCAGCAGCACCATGAGGCCTGGCCTGATCGTGTCCTCTTCCAGGAACTGGTCACTCACAGAGCAAAAAGGTTTTGCCAAGGAGCTGGTGAATTCCCTGTGAAGAGCTCAGGGGCCCTGGCACCCTGGGGACCAGCAGGAAAGAGGTGATGCCCACAGTGGTGAAGGACAACAGCTGTGCCCACCAAGCCCTCCCTGTGAGCAGCACCTTTGCTCTGCCCACAGAGGGTCCCCTCTGCAGCTGGAGCCTGGGGACCCCCCTGAGGCTTCTCGGCCTTGTCTCCACCCAGTGATGCTTTTGAGCACTCCAGCACAAAGAGGGACAGTCCAGTGCCGGATATGCAACATCCCCAGGTGAGATAAAACCAAATCACCTGTCAGTCAGCACCTTATCTCAGGTGGCATCAGAGCCTCAGGACTAACAGGGATAGAAAATACTCCACAGGCTGGAATTGGCTCCTCCTTACACTACCGGCCCCTCAAAGGGCTTTCACCCAATATTTTGGGTGAAATAGGTTGAATTTTGCACAAAATACCATCAGGAGGGAAGAAAAATGCACAGGATCTGCTTGGCCACTGGCAGGGCTGTGAGAGTGGAGAGCGAGGACACAGTGACCTCAGGATGCTCCTGGTCACTGCTGGGATGCAGAGCTGGCACAGGACCACGCTGGGGCAGGGCTGGGGCTGCTGTTTATCACCCTCCAGCCCCAGGAGCACGTGGATATTTCTGCACCCCACAGTGTGGGGGCTGTGGTGTCCCCTCGGTGCTTTTACAGGATGGGAAGGGTGCGGGGGGCTCTTGCAGGAAGCTGGACTCTGCTCCTTGTGCTGGAGCTGGGAAGACCCTGAGGGGAGTCGCAGGAACGATGATCCATCATGTGCCAGTGACCCGGACGGGGATATTTTTAAGCAGGGAATAAAAATAGACTCGGGCTGGCAGCGAGCACTTGCTCCCAGCATCGCTGTCAAGGGGGCTGGGGGCTGGGAGGGGGGGCAGGCTGGACCCCAGCCCCTCACCGCATCCAGCCCACCCCTCACCCCACACCCTGATCCCCCCACCACGGACAGTCCATCCTGTCTTGCTTTCGGGGTGGCTTTTATGTCACCACCTGCACCCTGGGGGCTGTCACCCTGCCCAGGTCACCCCCTGGCCCTGCAGATGCCAGGGTGGTGTTATGGGGCTGGCAGTGCCCCTCAGAAAATTCTGCCTGATGCACTGGGAGATGACGCAGGCACTGTTGGCCCCGGGACCCGGCTGGAATGGGGATTTGTTTCAGCTGAATAACTTGCTGAATCTATAAATAAACCAGGGGGAAGCAAGCACAGAGCATGGGAGGTTCTGCCTTGCTGACCCTGCAGCACCCAAGGCAGCTGCCCCCAAATGCTGCCCAGCTCCATCTCTGTGCTTACCCACAGCAGTGACACCCAGGGGGACAGCAGGGTGGATGCTCCTGGACACAGCTCCTTGCCCAAAGAGGAGCTTTCTGAGCCTGGATCAGCTGCCTGCCCTCTGTGCCCTCTGTGCCCCCTGAATTCAGCTCTCCCAGCCTGGCCCCAGCGCTCAGGGAGCTTCAGGCCCTGAGAACCCCAGCAAGGAGCTGTAAGGGACCATTTTTTCCCTGTGGGCAAATTCTGCTCTCACTCTGGTGAGATTTGGGATCCAGGAATGAGCCCATGCACTGGCACAGGGCGAGGGGCAGCAGATCCTCTGTGCCACAGCAGCAGCTTGGAGAGACCCCCACTCCTGCCTGCCTTCCTCCTCCTCCTCCTCCTCCTCCTCCNCTCCTCCTCCTCCTCCTCCTCTTCCTCTTCACGCCTGGCTGCCCCTGGCCGTCTCACTCTGCTCTCCATTTGTTTTCCCAACAGATGTTGGTGTCTCTCCTCTAACGAGCATTTTAACGCCGGAATCTCTCTCTCCCCTCTGACTGGGAAGCAAAAAGCTTCACATCTCCCATCAGCATCAAAGTCTCCCGTCCCAACACCCTGCACCCCACCCGTGCTCTGTGTCCTCAGCATGGTGCTGCTGGGGCCGCCAGAGTTTGTGTCCCCCAGGTGTCCTGTCCTTGCCTGGAGCCACCTCTTAGACTCCCATGCCCTGGAGAGCTGCATTTGGAAACAGCTGGGAGATGGGGGAAACCTCTAAGGATTAATGGGAATGAGAAGTGGGGTTGTGAGCCAAAAACCAGCCATGGGAAGGACCCACTTGAGTGATGACAGCACCACTGGCACTGATAAACCTCAGCGGGGTGAGTGGGTATGCCTACGTCCCTTGCTGTGCCCTGGTGCCATTAAAAACAGGCAGGAGCTGGCAGGGAGGTGAAGGTGCCATTTCCCCCTCCACGTCCTTCATCATCCCTTTGTGTCCTCACTGCCAGCACAGGAGGGCTGTGCGCGGGGCAGGAGCCAGCGATCCCAAATATCGACGGCGGCCCCGATCAATGCTATCTCCTCTTTCCATGCCTATGAGCTCATTGATTTTTTTTTTTTGTGTTGTTACCTCTGTGTTTATGTAATGTCTGAACTTTGCACAACTGAACCGTTTAATGTGCAGAAAAGAGCCCTGTTGCCATGAAAACGGACCTGCAAATGACAGCACGGATGCGGAGATATCCCTGTTTTATTGGGCCATACGGAATGGATTTTAACCTTGATAAGTCAATAACTTTTCGTACAAAAAGAACGAGAGCAGATACAGCTTTCAGAACCTTGAATGCATTTAAAGCAGAGAGTAATGGCCCGGTTTTAATCCCCGGGAAATCTCTCTCATTCTGAGGGCCAGGCATTGCCAGGGCAGAGTGACATTTTGGGCAAAGAATTACAGCGTACATTTGTCAGGATGAGAGATGGAGACACTCCGTGCTCCAAATTGCCAGTGCCAGTCAAAAATAATGATATTAAATTAAAGGGATATCGTTATCTGAAAGAGCACAGAATCAGAGAAGAATGGTTGGAGTTGGGATGGACATTAAAGCTCATCCTGTTCCACCCCTTGCCGTGGGCAGGGACACCTTCCACTGTCCCAGGTTGCTCCAAACCCTGTCCAGCCTGGCCTTGGGCACTTCCAGGGATCCAGGGGCAGCCACAGCTGCTCTGGGCAACCCCTGCCAGGGTCTCACCATAGATAAGAATTTCTTCCTCATTTTTAATCTAAACTTACTCTCTGCCAGTTGAAGCCATTTCCATTGTCCTGTCACTATAATCCTGTGTTATTCCATTCCTGTTTTGGGAGCATGGAAAACTTCGGGTGGGCTCCCCAGTGCCTCAGGGGAGGGACTCACCCGCCGCCACCCCAGACGTGCTGATGCATTATTTATTTGTGCTAAAGCAGAAGGACTTTTAAAAATCTCTCTCCTCCAGCTTCCTCCCTGCAATTCAATCCCTCTGGAAGTGGCAGCGGAGCTGGTCTCACTTTGCAGAGCTCATTCATTAGCAGATTAAGGCTCTCCTTGTGTTCCCAACATTGCTGGGGGAAATTTATGTTCCGGCAAAGTATTCACGGGTTCCCTGAATCACAAAGTGTTTCTCCTCTGTAAAGTCTTAAAAAAAAAAGAGAAGAAAAAAAAAAAGGAGAAAAAGGATGGAAATGGGGAGGTCAGAACTGCTTAATAGTATCTCCTTGAAGGCAGTGCCAAAACACCCACCTTTTGAAGTTTGCTATTCCGGGACGGATCTCTTCCCTGGCAAAGACACCGTCACCCTTTCAAGTCCTTGTGAGTGATTTCAGGTGGCTAAAACATTTTCTGAGAAGAATGAAGGCTCCCTTTTATATGTTTTTTTTTTTTTATAAAATAAAGAGCAATCTTTCTTCCTGCCTTCCTAATAGCTTTGATTAAATTATCTCTTAAAAATCTAAGTGCTGTTCACGAATCCGTAATGGTTTTATTCTTATCGCTGGCCTCTATTGCAACACGGGGAAGCAGATAAATAAGCTGCAGAGAAGGTATAAAACTGCACCAGAACCTGCCAGAGAGATGAGCTAAAAATGTTTGAACTGAAACAAATGAGCAGTATGAATAGCCCTGCTCCGAGAGGGAATTTATTCAATATAATGTATTTTCACAGGGAGGATAATACATGTTATAATTGCACAGAGGAGTCGCTCTCCTGAAAGCAGATCTAGCTATTATTTTAATTTCCCAACCTTCAGCATTTACTGGATCAGGAGTGGTGACTGGAGCAGCTTCACGTGTTTGGAAAATGGGCCCTGGGTGTCAGCTCTCCCCTTGCCAGCCCAAGTCATGGATGCCTGGAAAACTGCTGGTGCTTCCCTCAGCGGAGGAGGTGGAGAGGCCCCAGGAATGAGCCAGATCCGCTCAAAACTCCTCGAAACTCAGGAGAAGCCAGATTTCCCCGAAACTGGCCAAAGCTCAGGGCTGCGAGGCAGGAGGGATGAAGGGAGGTGATGAGCCCTGGAGGCGCACACACTGCTGAGGGAGCTGCACATGCCCATGTGGGACCATTATGGACCAGAGCTGCCCCTTTCCCACAGACCCTCGCACACGTGAAGCGGCAAAAAGCACCTGTGGCAGGGATTTTGGGGAAGCAATAATGGATACCAGCACTTGTGCTAACGGGGGCAGCCTCAGCCCCCAGCAGCGCTCACTCGGACCTCACAGTACACAGGGTTCAGGGGTGTCTGTGGCCATGGCCTTCGGGATCTCCAGGTGAGCTCCACAGCCTGGCTCTCATCTCCCGTTAGCTTCGGACTTGTCACCCGCGGAGTCCCCAGATTCCCGCTCCCCCGCGGCAAACCCCTCACGCCCACAGGACCACAACTCCCATGATGCCTCACGGCGCTCCGCAGCCCCGCGGCGCGGCGGCGACGCGCGGGGCACGCCGGGAAGCACAGTCCC
>VWZS01007474.1:600947-630051 GCA_013397075.1 Rhabdornis inornatus | reverse complement strand
GGGGTGGCGGGGGGTTGTTACGGGGCGGGGGCGAGGGGAGCGGGGGGCTCCGCCGGCTCCCGGAGCGCAGCGGAGGCGGTGCCGCCGCAGCGCGGTGCCCGGTGGTGCCCGCGGAGCCGCCGCCGCCGGGGCCCGGCTCGCCCGTCGCTACCGGAGAGGAACGGGAACAACTTTTGGTTTTTTGGGTTTTGGTTTTTTTTTTTTTCATCCGATTTTTGATTTTTTGTATGGCTTTTTGGGTCGCCTGGCTCATAAGTGGAAATAAAATATCCACGGGTGCCTCCAGGAGGAAAGCTGAGACACTTCCAGCGGGAGCCGACCGGGAGCTGCCGCCTTTGCTGCGACCCTTTTCTGCCCTTTTTCGCCTGGAAAAAAAGAAAAGGGTTTTTCTCCTCCATCCCGGGCAGGAAAGCGCCCGATCCCACCGCGACACCGGAGCGGGTGGTGGCAGAGCAGGACCCCGCCATGGACCCCGCGCCTGGTGTGGATCCCGCCGGTCACAAAGGAGAGGGAAGAAGGACCCACCCAGCGATGGTTTATTTAACACCCGTCTCCCTGGCTGCCTCCGCCGGGTCAGGAGGCTCTGCCGGGGAAAATCCCCTCTGGAAAAAGCTCCGCTGCGGAGCCAGCATCCCTGTGGCATCTTCTGGACCATCGGCGCTGGGAATACGATTCACCGGGGACGAGGCATCGTGGTCCCCGAGCGCTCCCGGGCAGCACGGCTGGGCATCCACCGGGGCGGTCGCCAGCTCCAGCCGGGGACGAGCGGGCTGTGCCGCCTCTCCGGCTCGGTCCCCGACAGAAATGAGGTGTAGCCGGTGCCAGCAGCTCAGCCCCAGCGTCCCAATCCAGCTCCGGGGAGAGCCGTCACATCGTGGAAATTTAATGGCTGGAGAGGCAGGGCCTGGACGCAGCGAGCCGGCGGCAGCACGGCACAGCTCTCGCTGCAGGGCACGGCTGCAACCGGGGCTCGGCTCCTGCCCTGCGGGGTATTTCCAAGGAGAGGCAGTGGCAAAGTTTTCCAGCCGTGCTTGGTGTTTGCCAAGGGATGAATTCATTGGCATTGGGCAGTGGTGGTTTGCCCGGCTCTGGTTGTTGGGATATCCGTAGGGAGGTTTTTGATACGTACTTACGTGTGTATATATATATATTTATATATGTATTTATATGTGCATCCTCCTGCTCGGGATGTTCTTGTCCAGAGGCTACAGGCAGCTTGCCCGGGTGGGTGATGAGCTTTGATGGAGGGCAGAGTGGCCGTGGGGCTCTGCAGGACAGAGCCACGTGGCCCCTCTCTCAACAAGGAGCGTCCAGCGTCGTTCTCGGGATTATTTAGTGGGATTTGGCAGTTTTACACCTTCTCATGCCCCTGTGGTGGGGTTTGACTGCCCGGTGTAGTGGGCACATGTCGCTGGTCAGTGGCCACACACGTGGACATCGCTCTGGTGGGACCCTGGCTGGCAAAGCTCTCACACCCAAGACGTGGTGCTGAGGGGTGAGGTGAGAAATGTCCCTGGCAGAGGGCACGGGGCACCCTGCGAGGGATTTTTCTTAGGAAGGATCCATGAAACTTTGAGGAGTGGATTGGGGGAGCCATGGTGTGAGCCGGGTGCGGTCGGGTCAGGCGGCCTCGGAGCCGCGGTGGAAGGAGAGGGAAGCTCTTTCCGCGATGTCTTCTGCTGACCTTGTGTGTGGAGCAGGGGAAGGGAAAGCCTTTACCCGGCTGTGGGAGCACGGCTTGTTTTCCCAGCTTCAGGAACAGCTTTCCTGCTGGTTTGAGGGTCGGTACCAGTAGGGCATGTTCTTGATGCCCGAGCAGCACCGGCTGTGAGCTGGGCCCTGTTTCAGCCAAGCGTGTCGTTAAAAATCGGGATATCTCGGTGTGAATATTTACCCTCAGGCTGGAGCAGGGAAGCCTATGGAAGGAGGACATGAGTGGCTGCTGCCAGGCTGCTGAGGCCATGTCACCTTAGTTTTTTAGCCCCTCTGATTGTCTGTTTTATTTGAGCCTGAAATTCATACATCCCTGAGCAGGCTGCGGAGGAGCCTCTTCCCTTCTGGGGCTGATTTTTAATTCCAGGCTGCTGCCCTGCCCGGGGACGCTCCCTGGCTCTGGGACCGAGGGTCTCCCGGTCCCCATGACCCCACGGGGGTGGTGGCCCCGAGCCGGGTGCCCGGTGCCCGCCGCCCGCCGCCGTCGCCGCGGTCCCCGCCGTGCGTGCGGCATTAGTGCCGGGCGTTTGCATCCCTGCCAGGCGGCGGAGTTAATTTTTGCCTGGAGCGGGTTTCCTGCGTGGCCTTAACTTGTGTGGGAAAAATCTGCGGCGGAGCCGGGCAGCCCCGCTCCCTCTCCGGCATAATCTTGCGGCACTGGGAGCTGTGGGCTCGGGAATGTGTTGTTGGGAGCCAGCCCACCCCAGCTCCCTCCGGATATCGGGGTACCACGGGCAGGGATGCGGGGTCCTGAGCGTGGAGGGTATTGGCAGAAGTCTCCTGGCCCCACGGCTCCATGTGGGGACAGCAGGATATGTGTCCCTGGATAAGGTCCTTTGCTGGTCGTGTCTCATCCTGGGATGGAGGGAGTGTTGTGTGTGACCCCCCCAAGGCTGGGGATGCTGCAGCTGGCGGGGTGGGCCGGGGTCTGCACCTGCCGGGACCCCTCTCCCGGCCCCCGCCGGCATCTGTGCCGCCGCATGTCTGTCTGCAGCAGGCGCATGCATGCAAAAATAAGACATTTCTTCTTTCTCTTCTGCCTGCGCATTCCTCAAAAAGCTAATATTCATGAAAGGTAATTCAATCAAACCACGATGCCTATCAGCTAATGCAGCAAAGCTGGCGCAGGGGTGAGAATGGGAGCCAGGAACACAAAAGCCCTGTTTTATTACCTCCTGCTTGCCTGAGAATTGCTTTTCTCCCTCGAGTGAGCCGGCTAAAGCTGGCTTTATTATGTTAACCTATTTGCGTGTCAAGAGCTATTGTGCCTCTCTTTATCTGTGTTTGTATTTGCTCGATGCAGGGAATAAAAGGACGAGGCGAAAATGGATGGCTGGTCAGTGCTCCGCACTCTGGGGGCACTGATTGGTTGCTAAGTGATTTGCATCCCCGGTAATCGCTTTTATCTCGGAAGGATGTCGTGTATAATTATAAGCCTACTGACATCTTTTGAAATCTGCCTAATGGGTGTTTTTAATTTACATGGGAAGCAGGGGCTATTTGTGTTGCTCTGATTACAGGTTGGGAGAGTATATGGGTTAAAATACAGATATTTCCATAGATGCGGGGCACCGGCAGGGATGAGGCTGGGATTTTTGGCAAGTCCCTGCTCGCCTAGGGATGGGTGGAAGAGCACAAGTTGCCGTGTGTGAGTTTGGGGTTTAATCCCTCAGCCCAGTGCACAGACTGGCGTGGTGCTGGTCCATGGGCTGGTTCTGTAGCCATCCCATGAAATGCAGCACGAGGTGGGCTCCTGACTGCTGCCAGAGCCGGCTGGACCCCCGGAACCCCCTGTGCAGCCTGGGATGAGACATGGCAGGGGCTGTGCCCCCGAGCCCCCACTCCAGCCGTCTGTGCCAGCGTGGGGCTGATGGTGCTGACAGGGGTGGCACACGGTGCTGGCTGTGCCAGCCTGAGCCCCCCATGCAGGGATTGTCAGGGGCTTTGCCAGGAGTTCCTGTGGAAATGGTGTCTGGGGGTACCTGTGGAACCATGGAAGCCCCAGCTGGGTTCGCATGGGATGGGTTCACACAGCCATGGCACCTGTGCCAGCCCTGGGCACCTGCACCCAGCAGGATCCCAGCCGGGTGGCTCACTGGAGCTGCCAAGGCATCAGCAGGGTCCAGGGTGAGCTCCCTCTGCTAGGGGCATTGGGTGCCTGTCCTTGGCAGGCAGCAGGATGTGGATGCTCTGAGATGTCCCATGTGTGCCTGGGTGCAGAGGAGCCACGTGTGGGAATCATCCTGGCAGGAGCACCAGGCTAGCCGTGCCAGTGGCACGCTCAATTTCGTGTTTCTTTCTGTGCTATTGGAAAAGCAGAGCTCTGAGGTGCAGGCAGTGCTGAGACGAGGGGTTTTGGGATCCCTTCAGGGCTCCGTGCCCTGAGACACCTCAAACAAGCAGAACTGAACTGAGGTTGGTGCTTGTGACAGGCGCAGGGCTGGGTGAGAGTGTGGGGCAGGACGTGGGGCAGGACATGGGGACAGCTCCAGCCAGCTGCCTCCTCCCTCCCTGCTCCTCCAGGAAAGGCCAGGACTGAGCCAGAGGCACGTTCTGGCTCCCTCAGGCCGTGCACAAGGTGACCCCATCAATTTGCAAGGCTGAGGTGGCTCCGTGGTGCACGGTGCCGTGGGCAGCGCTGTGCTGAGCAGAATGGGGTGCAGGGAAACGAGGGGCATGGGAAAAGCTGATAGAGGAGAGCGAGTGCTGGACCCCACACCTTGGAGCCTGGGGTGCTGGACCCCCCTGCACAGGCAGCCCCATCCCAACCCATCCCTTCCCATCCCAGCCCAGCCTGTCCCGCTGGCGAGCGAGCGGCGCGGGCGCCGCTATTTATGGCTGGCTGTAAACAAACTCCCAATGAAAGAAAGTTAATGACCTGAGACTGACAGGAGCCTGCTGGGAGTTTTTATAGCCCCTGGGACTCCTTTTGCTAAAGAGAGAATACATCAGCGTTTTAACCCAAAACGGCGAGAGCCTTGCACTGCGGGGGTGGGAGGACGGCCTCAGCCTGGGGAGGTGTTTTGGAGGGGCTGGTGTTGGGTGAGGAGGGGGCTTTGGTAGGGGCACCTTGACTCTGTGTCTCCCTGCTTGGGACTGGGGTGCACAGTCCTCTTTTCAAGAGGCACGTCCCGGCGTGGGGGGCTCTCCAAGGCTTTGCCATCTGCCTCTTGTAGGTCATCTCTCTGCGCTCCAGGCAAGAGTGGGGGCTGGCTTAGCGTGGCTGGTAACCACACACTAATAAAGCCTTAATACCCTGCAGCAGGGAGATTTCACTGTCAGAGATAAATATTCATATTGCTTTCCAATTCAGCCTTGGCTGCACGACAAGGGCGCCGTGGGGGGAGACGGGAAGGCTGCGGTGTGGGGTGCTCCGAGCCCCGCTGGCTGCCCTGCCTGCTCCTGCCTGCCTGGTGTGTTTTAATACCGTGCCCTGGCTAATTGTAGGGTGTGAATATCATCCCCAGGGCTCTCAGGGGACAGGATGGAGAGCATGGCACAGGGTGCCCCTCTACCCGTGCTCTCCGCCTCCTCCTTCACCGCCGCCTCGCACGCTCAGCCTCCATCTGCACGCGACGCTTGATTTACCGAGAGGAGCTGGCAGTTAAACCTGACAAATTGAAGGCAGTTTTAAGTGGTTCAGGTTAATTAATAGTCAGGGAAGTATCAATTTTTTTAAGGGATGCTCTTGGCTCGCGGGGAGAGCTGGAGTTTGACTTTGCCTTTGGAAAGTAACACCATCTGCATGGGTGGGTGCCCACGGGCAGGGGGATGGAGCTGGGCAGGGGGATGGAGCAGGTCTGGATGCTGAGCTTGGTGTCACTGCTCCGGTTCCTATCCCACAGGATCACGTTGCTGCTGGTATTTCTGTCCCCAGGTTGCTGGTGCTGAGGGAGTTGCTGGGACAGGGAGGGACCAGACTGTGCTGTATGGCCCAAGCTCCACTGCTCATCTCAGTGTCCTTTGTGGCTCTGGTTGTCCTCTGTCCTGGGGTCTGTACCATGGCTGCAGTGCCAGAGGGTCAGCTGTGTCAATAACCAGAGAGATTCATTCACAGCCACCTGTAGTGGCACAGCTGGGTGGCTGCAGTGTCCCTGCTCCCGTGGGGGACCTGAGGGTGAGCAGCAGCTTTAACAGGTTCAGGAGGGTCCATCCTGGGCTGGGACTGGGAGCTGAGGTGGACGAACTGGAGTAGCATCCCCTCCCCTTGGTTTCTGCACATGTGACCCCTGTGTTCACATCTGCCAAGCCTGGGAATTCTGGGGGGAACAGATTTTAAAAACGTGCAAGTGAAAGAAGCTTAAGGTCTCCTATAAGGAGGAGAGACAGCCAGGCTTTGAGAGTGTGTGGCACAGGAAGGCTCTGAGCTGTGTGTGAGAAATTCTCAGTGGCACAGGGACCTGAGCAGTGTCTGTGGTTGTCACAGGATGCCACAGGGGTGGACAACTCCAGGATCTCGCTCAGGGCTGTGTCCCAGAGCAGCACAAACCCTCAATGTGCTCTGTCTTTCCCAGCGCAGAGCAGGATGCAGGTGGAAGTGGTGGGTTTCCAGCAGCCCTAATTCTTGGGAATATGAGAGATTAAGGTTAGTGACCATTTTTTAACTCAATAAAGGGGAAGACAAGCTGTAGTCTGCAGTCCAGAGATATAATTAGTTCACAGCAGTGGTGCTTTCTTGATTTAGCTTCAGAGAGCAGAACAAGACAAGGATGTTATACCCAATTAGCAATAACATACAGCCCGAGCCTAGCTAGGTGAGATAACAAGCCATTTTTATAGCTCTTCTTTACAGACTTTTTTTTTTTTAAAGAGGGGGGGAAAGAAGAAAGGGACCGAGTCTCGATTTCTTTTCATCAGGGAACAATTATAAGTAAGCACAGAAAGCCCAAAGCTGAGTGATCTGTTGGCCAGTGCAGATGATAAAACAAATCAAACAGCTCAGAGCTGGGCTGTGGGGCCATCTCTCCATCCAGCTGGGGGAGGCTGAGCAGGTGACAGCCGTGTCCCAGCAAGGACGCAGCCAAGGGCCACCCACACACCCTGGATGTGCCCTGGCTGCTGCGAGGCTTTGTGGCACGTGTTCTGCAGGGACCTGGTGCAGGTGAGGTGGCCATCGGTGTCCCACAGTGGGCAGCTCATCCCCAGCAATGTGACCCCGAGCCGTGTCCCCTGTCAGCGAGGTGACCCGAGCCGTGTCCCCTGCACAGCCCCGGTCAGGTGGCAGCCGCTGCCGTCTGCCAGCTCCGCGGTCCCTTTGTGTTACAGATCGATGGCCATCGATTTTTCCTCCCGTGTAAACCTGCCCTGGCCTGGGCTGTGCAGGGTTTTTTGTGCACGTCTGGCTCCGTCTGTGCCGTGCTGGTCCCCGAGTCCACCCAGCTCCCGCTCACCTCCGCAGCAGTGAAACTCAAGGACATCCGGAAAAACAGCCTTGTAAAGAGTCGGGGAAACTCGGGTTTCATTAATCAGCTGTTAATGACGGGCTCTGCTGTTCGGTGGGGTTTTTGCAGTTTCTTTCCTCGCTCCCCAGGGCAGCAGCCCCAGCCCCTCCTGTGGTACCTGCTGGGGACAGGGCAGTGGTTTGGGGAAGAGTTTGGGAGTTTTTGGAGGGTGGCCCAGTGCTTCCCTCAGCTTGGGGACACTCCTGCTGCACGGGGGGCTCAGTGTGGGTGACATTCTCCCTCCTGATGTTTCCCCCCCCTGCACCCACCCCTCTGATGGGGCAGAGCCTGGGGATAGAGCAGGAGGCTGCTGTCCTTCTTTACAGACTTCCTGTCACCTCCGTGTCCTTCCTGTCCCCTTGTCAGAATTTTACAGCCTGACAGGCAATGGTGTGGCTGCATGGGACCACTTGAGCTCATCCCATCACACCCCAGCCCACCCGCAGGAGCTGGGCTGGGACATCCCGGCTTGTCCCCGCCGGGAGCCGCTCTCCGGGCTATTAACACCCCGCGATGATCATCAGCTCTCGTCGTAATCATTAAGACTATTAGAAAGAAATGTTGGCTCGCAGCTCGTGTCAGACTTTCCGTTCTGCTTTGCAAACGCGCACAATTAATGCCAATCAGGCGGGGGAGGCAGCCAGCTCCGATCCCGGCTGCTCCCAATCCCGGCTGTCAGCTCTCCCCATCCCGCCTGGTACATTTTCATACAATTGCTATAAACATCTGAGGGAAACTCCGTGTTCTTCGGCAGTGCTGAGTATTGTTCTCTGTTCCTTTTAATTACTCGGCATTCAGCGGCTCATCCGGCCTCGGATCGGTGGGGAAAGTAGGGATTTGTAAAACAAATAGAGAAATCTGGAGAGATGCCTTATTTTCCCATTTCTATGGCTAAATAAGAAAATCCTGTTTAATTTTTGTCTTTTTCTTCCTCCCCCTCCCAAGTTACTTTCTCCCCATGAGGGCACAACCTGGTCCCTCTCCCCAGGGAACCCCAAAAGCTGGGTGAGCTTGGGAGAAGGGGGGGAAGAGCCGGAATTACTTGACCGGATGGTGGTATAATCCTTGTTACAAAAGTACACATCAATTACAAGAATTCCTACAGTAATCTTGGAAATCTATCTTTTCTGCTGAACCAGCTCATTAAAGAGCACCATTCATTTCCATCTCTCCGGGTGAGAAGGGTTTAAATCTCCAGAGCTTTGTGTTACCAAATAGACTGAGGGTGATGGACTCACGTTAAATATTAAAAGGAAGTTGATTTTTATTTTTTCTTCCCCTTTTTTTCCCCCCAGACCGGCAGCACAGACGAAGTGGAACGTAAGGAGGGGAGGGTAGGGGGGTCCCTGCTGTGAGAAGCTTCCCCCAGCTGTCGGTGGGTGATGCTCAATGGGTGCCTTTGAGGACCCTCCTCCTTTCCCTTGGCCTGGGGACCCCTCCAGCACTGGGGGAGGAGGGAGGGAGCGAGGGAGGTTTCCCCAGGCCACCCTGGCAAGCCCCCGAGCCTGCGCCGGAGCCGGCCGTGGCACAGGCAGGGCTTTTGTGTGCCGGCGGGGCAGTGGGTGGCTGCAGGGTGAGGGACGGGCACAGAGCCCCTTTGTGTGCAGCTGTGAGCAGAGCAGGATGTGGGATAGGGCCCAGCCGTGGGGATGGGGAGCTGGTAGCCAGGGAGGAGGAGAAGGATAGGGAGCAGGACCGAGGATGGAGAGCAGCGGCCGGCCGGGGTCGAGGGCGGCGCGGGGCGATGTGTGCTCTGCGCCGAGGCTCTGTGCAAACATGTTAATTTGTTTTCTTTCTTGCCTCGCCTTTCAGGGTAATTGGTTGCATTTGAAGCCTTTGTGAAAGCCTTTGATTATAGTAATTTCAGCAGCGTGATCTACCCTGGATTCCTTCGTCAGATTCTTTCACAGCTCCGGCACTTGGGGCTGTAATTACGGAGTGGAGCGCGCCCGGCTGCCGAGTGTGGGGCAGCTGGACGGGGCACCATGGCCGTGGGAGCACAGGGACTGTCACTGCAGGGGACAGTCAAACCCTTGGGATGAGGCAGGAGTGAGCCCGGATGGGATAGGAGCTGTGATGGGGAGTTTTGGTCTCTGCACTGCTGAGTTTGTTGGGTCTCAGCTGGAGGTGGGGATGCTGCAAGTGCCCATGGTGTGGTTGCCCATGCTGGGGTTGCCTCCTGGCTTGTTGGGGTCCAGAGTGCTTTTGATTGCTGCTCTATGGAACCACTTGAGTTTTTTGCTGGTTGATCCCAGGTCTGTGCTGGGGCTGGAACTGAAGCCTATGAGCATCCTGAGCATCCATAACAGACAGCTCCCTCCACCCCTATTCCTGATCCATGTGCAGGAGGAAGGCATGGGCACGACTGCGTCGGATCAGCCAGGTTTTGCTTTGAGGAGCTGGTGCCGCATCCGAGTGGACACGTCTGTACAAGTCTGGCAGGACCTGGCAGATCCTGCCCGCCCGCTGTGCGCTGGCCCTGCCGGGACCTCGGTGCACGCAGCCAGGGCTGAGCCCTGCCAAAAACACCGGCGGCACCCGAGCGGGGCCCTGACCTTTGCTAACGGGGCCGCTCCCCCCTCGCTCCTGGCATTTTGTTCCCAGTCCCACGTAATGACCTTCTCGGCAGTGCCGTGCCAGCGTCTGCCACTTCCAATTACCCACGGCTGCTCGGCGCCCGCCGCAGCACGCGGGGCTCCTTCCTCCCCAGCAGGATGGGGGGATGCTGCACTGTGATCCCTCACCCTCCTGGCTCAGAGAGCCTCAGGAGCCCCCCCCAACACCACCCAAATCTCTGGGTTCCTGCCCTGGGGTGCTGGAGGCGCTTGGCTTTCCAGAATCATTATTAACCTGTTCGAGAGCTGTTCCCGCTCGCAGCGAAAATAGATCTTTAATCTCTGCCCAAAATAGCTCATTTGATGAGAGGCCTCCTTAAAGCTGACACATAAATTTAACCAGGCCGCCCGAGCCCTGCACGGGGACGTCTGCAAATGCTCAAGAGCACTCGAATTGTTGTTTTTTTTTTAAATTCCATCGTTATGGACATATCTGACACTGTATTTCTTCCACAGGGTCTTTGGAACTGCTCAGGAGGTCATTTGCCGTGCCCTGTCCCAGTTCCTTTGGCCCTGCTTGTGAGCAAAAGGTTATTTTGGGGTATTTTTTTGATGTTGACTTTCTTGAACAGTCCAAGGAGTTTCTCCTTGGAGCTGCCACAAGAGCAGGAACCTCATCTCTGAGTGGGATGGGAGAGATGAGATGCTGCTGTAGGATGCCAGCAGTGAGAGTCCTGGTCCAGTGCCACTCTGTCCCTGGCACTGTGCCACGGCTGATGGGCTCTGTGCCATCCTGGTGTCACAGAAGCCCAAAAAAGTGGGAAATGGGGATGCTCAGGGTGTCACAGCTCTGCTCAGCACTGGGTCCAGGGCTGGCCCCAGCAACTTCTCAGCATTTCCACAGAGCATGGGCTGGGAGATGCCACTTGACTGCTCTGGGTCTCTCCCCCAGCCCCTCACAGTCCCCACATCCCAGCGAGACCCTGAGCAGCAAAATAATCACTTCCAGCATCATTATCCGTTGCAAACCCCAGCTTCCAATTTTAATCAGAGGAGCTGGTGTTGCTTTAAGATCTGCGGGTTTTAAAGATCACAAGAGGGGTTAGAGAAAATTACCCTTGACTCTTACATGCTAATGTAATCTCTAACCAGATCTGCAGCACTGCAGCTAAAATTGCTTTTTAGATTAACATTTAATTATTAACAGGGCCCCCTGAAAGGCCCGGGGCTGGAGCACGCGGAGGGGAGCGGATTAGCCGGGCGGGATGAGGGAAGGTCGGGCAAGGGAAGGTCGTGGGGTGACCGGCGGCACCTTTGGTGACAAACTTTGGGTTTTATTTTACCTGATGCTCCCCGTGGTTCACAGTGGGGTGACCTTTCTGTGCTCACCCCTTGTAGGTCAGAGCTGCGGCATTGCTGCGGCATCGCTGCATCCCCTCCATCCTAAACCTGGATGGGAGATGGCAGTGCCAGGCAGCAGCACCAGCCAAAATCCTGCTTGCCCTGCAGTGGGGTGGGCATCCACTGTGTGCAGAGGGGAATTCTTCCTCCTCTGGCACCTCCTCACCCTCACCAAAATCAGAAAAAAAATCAGCGTCTATAGGACCCATGGTGGTGGCAGTGGCAGGGGAGGTGAGAGGGAGCCCCGATGTCCCCAGGGCTGTGAGGAAGGGGAGCTCCCTGCTGGTGTGGTTGGATTCTCCATCTGTGGAGGGATGAGGGACAAGGCTGTTCCCAGTTGTACTTTGGGTGTACTCTGCACACCAGGAGCCAGTGAGGGCTTTTGCTTTGTTTCTCTGGTTGCTACCAGCCTTGGCCTCGCCCCACGCTGTCCATGTGTCTGTCTGGCACTGTCAGGAGCCTCCTGTGCCTCTCCCAGCCGGGGTGACCCCTCACCTCCTGTCCTTGTTCCAAACCCAGTGCTGGCTTTTAAGGGAACATAGCCATGGTGTGACTCAAACAGCTTTGCAGCATCCCTGATCCTGCCCTCCTTTCCTCTCCTAACCCCAAAAGCCCCCTTTTTATGGGATTGCACCCCAATAACACCCAGGGAAGGATCTGGATGTGTTCCACCACAGCCTGGATGGTGACCAAGACCTTGTCCCTCACCATCCCTGCCCTGCCACAGCTCAGACCCACTTCAGGCTGAGACTTTAAAAGTCCCTCTTTTCTTTTCTCTCCCCTCCCGTCGAATTTTCTTTTATCTAAATCCTCGCCTGCAAAAGCCTCTATCGACAGCTGCGCTGGCCTTATCTCGCGGGAGGGACCTTCGCAGGGCTCTCGGAGGAGATAAGCCCGACTTATCAGCTGCTGATGTCAGAGGAGGTGCCAAACCCTCCCATCACTGGGGCTTTAGACATAGAGGGTGGTGTTTTTTATTAAAGTCACAAAGACCTTGGGCTTATAAATAGTGCGATGTCGAGATGGATTAGCTGGGTGTGGGGCAGGATGGAGTGGTGGGAGAGGGGAAGAATGGAATTGTTGCTTCCCCATCCCTGGAGGTGTTCAAGGCCATTTTGGACAGGGCTTGGAGCAACCTGGTCTACTGGAAGACATCCTTGTGCGTGGCAGGGAGTGGAACAGAATGGGCTTTAATATCCCAGTATTCTGTGATTCTATGATATCAGAGTTGTGGGATATGGGACTGGGGGCTCCTGGGGGATCTTTCTCCAGATGTCCCCAAGGGACCCCACTGGTGGTGGGACTCACCCTGTGCCCCAGTGCTGGGTGATGGTGGGTCCATGGGCACAGCCTGGGCAGAGGCTGTGCGGACCCGGGGGCGTTCCAGCAAAACTGCTGAGTGTTGCCTTCCCTGCCACGAAAGAGCCAGAGCAGCTTGAACTAAATCGGATCCTGCTGATTGGAATTAGTTCAAATGCAGATGGAGCTAACTAAGCCGGCGCTAAGCGTTGGACAGCCCAGCGCCCAATTCCCATCAGCTGATTCAGGGGCTTTTCGGAGCAGCATTAGCAAAATGCCACCGTGGCACAGATGCCCATTGTGCCAAGCGCCCACCCGCTCGCCCACGGGCCTTCTGGGGCTTGGGGCACCCGCCAGGGTGCCGGGGTGGAGAGATGGACGCTGTTCCGGGGTTGTGGCACCGGAGCTTTCCCAGTTCTGAGCGTGCCTGTGAAGGTGGAGCGAGGCTCAGCGTAGCTGTCGGAAAAATCATCTCGGCTGCGAGACGCCGGGAGACGGGGGCAGCAGCAGGGTCTGAATTAATCGGTGGCTTTATTCAGTTTGGCGTGTGGCTCCCGCGCCTCCCCCGCCTGCTGCCGATGATGATCCGTGCCCAGGGTCGGGATGGCTCCAGGAGGGAGCTGGGCTGTGCATGGCAGGGCGCAGAGAGCAGTGGTGGAGACAACCTGTGCCGCATGGGGGTGTCCCCAGGGGCCAGCTGGGCCCTCAGGGTGCCAGGCTGCACGCACACCCTCCCTGTGCCCGCACATGGGTTTGGTGAAAGCACCCTGGGTGCTTTCTCCTCGCTCTCAGCCCTGCGTGCCCCAGGGACCACCAGGGACCCGATCCGCATCTGGCAGCAGCATGAGCTTCCCATGCTGCCCGTGTCCACCAGGGACACAGCTCAGTGTCCCCTAAGGAGCTGCCTCAGTGCAGGCAGCGGGTGACGTCTGCCACTAATCGGCCAGATGGTGACACCCAGCAGGACGCCAGCCCTGAGGTCACCATGGAGCTCAGGCTCAGGTACAGTGCTGTCACCCATCCCCTGCACTGCTGTGGGTGCTTTGATCCATGGCCACCCCTCAAGGACAGGGACAGGGACGGGGACAAGGTCAGGGTGGCAGCTCCCATCATGGAAAATCCAGGCGCTGGGCACGCGCCGGGGGAGCTGAGGCTGCGTAATGAACCCCGAGTCCCGGCGGGGAGAGGAGAACTCCTGGCAGTCAAGTGCGCTCAGGCTCTGAATAAGAAGCACTTCATTCTCTTTTCAAATTGTATAATTTCTGCCTGATTGTAATGGCATATTTTAAAATTACCAGAAATCGAAGCCAGAAAATGGATACGGCTGCTTTTACTGTGAGCTGCGTTAACAAAGGATATGTAATGCATGAAATAAAAACACCTCCCTGCCCCCCTCCTTTTTTTTTTTTAAGACAGTAATAGGAGAAAATTGGTTTTGAAACTGAATAAAAGTCCCTTTCAGAGGAAATCATTTCTTTCAGGGTACCTTTGCTGAAAGTAAAATAGTGAATAATGAAAGGTGGTTACATGATTGTCTTTCATTTAGAGAGCGCGAGGACAGATGGAATCTGGGAGAAATGCACGATTGGAATAATTGCATGGTAACAAGGCGCTTGTTGTGAAATTAGTATCTTAAGAAAGTAGTGAAAAAGGCTTTTACTCATGAATACTTCATTATTAGGAGAAAACAGCACAATTTGGGTTCTCCAGACACCTGCTCGGTATTAGATGACTTCCTCCCCTCCTCCTCCTCCTCCTTTTCCTCCTCCTCCTCTTCCTCACACCTTTTGCCGACGAGTCTCTCCTTGTCCCTGGTTTGCTGAGGGAGTCAGGGTGAGACCCTGAGCCTGATGAGCCCAGCTAAGGCATGGACACTGTGCATGGATCCCATCCTGGGGATTATCCCAGAGGCTGGCACCCCTTGGCTGGTAGAGGGCACAGAGCAGGAGTGAGCAGTGCAGGTCCCGTTGTCTGCGCCTGTGGTGGCTGAAGGTGTTTTGAAGGGTGACATTTAAACCAGCAGAGCTTGGAGAGCCCCAGGCACAGCTCAGGGAGCGTCCATCCATGCTTTTGTTTCCTGGTGCTGATGGTCACGGGCTCTGCCAGTGCCTGCCCAAGGCCACCATGTGCCTGAGGCCACTGCATCACACCCCTGCACGCTGGTGCCAGCACTGGGACATGCAGGAAGCATCCTGGGTGGCTGCAGGAGGACACAATTCCCCTCCAAACGGAGAAGATGGAGTGATGTACCCAGCATTGACACCCATCCATGATGTGAATTGTGACCTCCAGCTGTCCATGAATGTTCAGCCAGGGAGCAACAGCACAGGAGCTGAAACACTGGTGGATGGGCACCACGCCTGCTTTTCTGCTGCTCCTGCCCATGTCTCCCTGCCCTCTCCAAGTGGGAATATCACTGCCTGTGCCAGCCAGAGCAGTGGGAGGGTGTCAACAGCAACTGGTTATAACTCAGGGCCCCGGTGGCGGCTGGGGAAGGACGTACAATGAGCAGCACCGTGGTGACGATGACTTTGGCCTGACCCCTCCAGCTTTGTCGAGCAGATTTTGATGCCAGCTGGGAGCTGGCGACAGATCTCAGGACCCCAGTGGGATGTTAACACTGTCTTTCCCCAGCCTTGGCTGGGGTCACTCCGTGCCAGGAGGCACTGGCTGGCACACCAGCAGAGCGGTCTGGCACTGCCACGGCGCCACAGCTCTGCCACATTCCCAGTGGGAAGAGCACAAAGCTCTGCAGGAAGCACAAACCACCTGCTGAGACCCTCATATTTATTTTATATACATCCCTATTCATTTCAGGCTTTCAGAGTTAGTTGTTTATCTCCAGAGGAGCAAAGGCACTGAGTGCTGGGGAGCTCCTGCCGGGTGGTGGTGGCAGGGGTGGCGGGTCCCTGGCTCACCGTGTGTCTCCTCTCTCGCAGGGTGCGGGGCGGCAGCGCCCGCAGAGAAGCCCAGACCATGCTGGCCTGCCTGCAGAGGACCCAGAACCCCCCAGCCCAGCACCTCCCCTGCCCCAACAAGGCGCTGGAGCCACGCAAGTGTAAGTGCCCGAGGGCGGGCGCCCGCTTTGATGCTGTTTCCCTTATTGAAAAAGACATTTATTTAACTGATAATTAAAAAGAGCAGGAGAAGCGGGGAGGAGAGGGGGAGGAAGGAGCCAAGATAAGCAAATTAAATTGGGTTCTGTGGTTGATAAGTCCAACTTCAGCAAATGTTGCAGAGCTGCCTGGGAAGCGTGGTGGCGGCAGAGGACGGCGCGGTCGGCCCCCCAAACCTCCCCGGCCCTTCCCCCCCTAATTACTTTCCCCGTTTTGCCACAGCTCGCCTTCCCCAGGAGCTGGCCTTTCAGATAAGCTGTAAACTAGTTACATTAAAATGGGATCCAAAAGGTCACTCCAGCAAAGCACCTGTCTCTCCCAGCCTTTGTCTCTCAATCCAAACCGTGATTAAATGTATATTTAATGAGCCTGCTTTAGGCAGGCGTGTTTGACCTCCCTGGCTGGGAAAGACGCATTAAGATTCTCAAGTGATGAATGTGTGTTTTAAAGAGGGGAGTGGATATTTTTCTGCTGGTCTCAGTTGGATTTTTAAACATTGCTGGCTGAAGACAAATCAGCTGCTAAAGCTCTGCTTGTTAGGCTGTGACAGCCCCTGGGTGTTTGTTTAATGAGCTGGATTTTCCCATAGACTTTTTTTCCTCTCTACCTGGGCACCTGAGCAGCCAGGTGAGCTGGGCATGGGGTTTGGGCAAGCTGGGCACGGATTTTTGATGATGCTAAGCCTCCCTGGGGACCCCCGGCATCACTTCAGCATTGCACTGCCAGCCAGGAGGGTTATTTATCCTTGGAAGTTATTTTATCCCTGAAAGTTCTTTTATCCTGAAACTTATCTGTGGAAGTGTTCACAGCCAGGTTGGACAGGGCTTGGAGCAGGTGTGCCTGCCCATGGCAGGAGGGGGAAGTGGATGATCTTTAAGATCGCTTCCAACACAAACCATTCTGGATTCCATTATTTTTGTGGCCAGCACAGGGAATGGGACACCCAGGCCAGAGGTGGGGTTTTGGGCACCCAGGTGTCACAGTGCAGCTTGCACTGCACTGGAGCATGTGGTACCTTCTCCTTATTGGTGTTTGGAAAGAAAAAGGATGTTGCTCTTGTAAAATTATTCATAATCCATCACGCCTGAGCATCGCGACGGCACAGGGCTGGAGAGAGGTGTCTGGCTCCCGGAGCACCTCGTTGCCATGGAATGATGAGCTCAGCCATGCCCACATGGTCGGAGACCCATGGGCAGGGTGAGCCTGACTGGGTTTTCTGGAGGTGTTCAGCATCTAGAATGTCTGTGTGAGCTCATTGTGATCCTGAGGTCAGGATACACCTGCTGGTCCCCACGGCATTCCCTGGATGCAGCTCAGAGCTTATGAACAGAACCCAGAGCCATCTTCCTGCTGGGGGGGTTGGTGCTTTCTAGCATTTCCCACCCTGCTATAGGTGCTGAAATAAGGAGGTTTGGGAAGCAGGAGCCCTTATGTGGTGTCACATATGGTGCTGTGGGTGTGAGGGATGCTCCTGGATACAGCTGCCTGTGTCCTGGGAGGGTCCCAGCCCCAGGGACATGACGCTCCTGGAGTTGTGCCAGTGGGATGAGGGCAGAAGTTTGACCCCACCCCAGACCCTGGCAGGTGCGGGGTACCCAGGAGACAGAGTTTTTGACTGGTCTCACCCCATCCCTCAGGCAGGACCGTGCTCACCTGAGATCTCCAAGAGACTTGTGTGCCTCGGGATGGGTGGCAGCAGCCCAGCTCACACCTGGACCCCCACACCACATTCACCACCAGCTGCCACCAGCCAGGTCACCTTAATCAAAGTTTAGCTGCTCGTGTGTTTCCGCTCATTATGGGCAAATCCGGCACGTCTCGCTCCTCTCTGCCTCCTGCCAGCACAAATTAAATTGCAGGTGACATCCAGGGCCACGCATCTGGCTTGGAATACAATTTTCCCTCCCTTATTTATGGCACCTGTGGGAAGCAGGGTGGAGGGGCTGGGAGCTGAGCTCCCGTTGCCACTGGAACGCGGGCGTGGGGAATCGGCACGGAGAGCGCGCTCTTCAAACCAGGCGCAATTTAGAAGTGCCTCTGATTACTTAATTTGCTCCTGAGTATCTCAGTAATTATCTTTATGGGTCTTATTTCTGTCCTCTGGCATTGTTTCTGTCGATATTAAATGAGTCTGGCTCTCGGCACATTGGCCGTCTGGCCCGGCACCACTGTGAAATCCTATTATCCTGCCCGCGCCGCTGATTAATTTTGGTATTAATTTCACGTAAAAGGTGAGCTGACTCATTTTCCTGCCCATGCAGGGAGCTGCTGGTGCCTTCACCCCTGGTTCTGCCCCTGGCCTTTCCTGCTGGTTGTTGTCCCCCACCTCTGTGCCCCCCACATCGGTGTGGCTGCATCCCAGCAGGCCCGGAGCATCCCAAAAAATTCATCCTGATAAAGCTGCTGCTGTTATCAGCAGTATTCCCAAGGCTGTTCTGTAGGAACCAGCCTGGCATGCCGGGAGGAGAATGCAGGAAGGTGCCAGAGCCCTTCCAGCCCTGCCTGTGCCTCCTGCCTCCAGCAGAGGAGCAGGAGCCTGTGGAGAAGAAACATCCTCAGGAAAATATCACATCCAATTAACTCCAGCAGCCTGGTCCCTTTTGATTTTATCCTGGGCACATTACAGGAATCCTGAGCTTTATTTAAATTATAAATCAAATAATGCCCCTCTCAGCTTGGCCAAACTCTTTGCTGTTCCCACTCTCAGCAGCCACAGAGCAGTGGATGATATTTAATGAAATATTACTTTCCATGTTCCCTCCTCCAGCCAGTCTGGGGCTGGGAGTGTGGCAGGGAGCAGGATGTGTGTCCCCCTAAAGGGGCTGGCAGCCATGGGGAGTTCACAGAGCTGAACCTCATCAGCATCCTCCATGGCCTAAAAGAAGGATGGACAAGGATTATTTACAAGACTGTGAAATATCAGGATGAGTGGGCATGGCCTCATGCTGCCAGAGGGCAGGGATAGGTGGGATTTTGGGAAAAAAAATATTTCCCTGTGAGGGAGGTGAGGCCCTGGCACAGGGTGCCCAGAGAAGCTGTGGCTGCCCCATCTCTGGAAGTGCCCAAGGCCAGGTTGGACAGGGCTTGGAGCAACCTGGGATGGTGGAAGGCGTCCCTGTCCATGGCAGGAGTGGGACTGGATGAGCTTTAAGGTCCCTGCAACCCAAACCATCCTGAGGATTCTTTCACCATTCACATCCTCCATGCTGGGGGTCCCATGGGAGCTGTCACCTTGGCCCCACTGGGACAGTGTGATAAATGGCTCTTTGGGGATGGCACAAACCCTCCCAGGGCCCATCTGGGTATTAAAACACTAACAAGGGTATGGCCTTAATGAGAGGTGATGGGCAGGGCTCCATGCCAGGGACTCAGCTCCAGGGTCACCCACAGCTCTCCCTGCACCTGTGGGCACTCTCATGGGTGATAAACCCATTAATTGCACGCAGGATGAGGCCCCATTTAATGGCTTCTCGTTACCCAATTCTGCTTGTTCCAAGGGCATTTTCATTAGAGTGGCTGCAGCGAGGCTTTGCTTTTGTACACACCCATAAAATATCATTTTAATTTCATGAGGGGTTACACATGAGTGAAGTAAGATTAATTCTTTCATTTTCAGTTTCTGGAAGGGATCGGTTAATGATGGTTCTGTGTATTTATATACGTGCCATAAAAAGGAGTTCAATTAACTGCTGGGCCCAAAATGTGCTGTTGACTTGCACTTTCCCTGCCAGGAATTGCTGCAAAAACACTTTTCCATTGGTCACATGTGAGGATGGAGGGTGAGGTGGGGCTGCTCAGTGCCCATCTCCCACCAGGTCAGAGCCCTGGATTTAGGGTGGGATTGGCTGGTAATGGTGCAGCACACGAGAAGGTTTGGTTTGTGTCCAAACTTCCCAGGATTGTGATGGTCCATTGGCCACAGAGCAGGTTCATGGGCACTGGCAGACCTTAGGGTAGGGCACCCTGCTTTGGGGGTGCCCACATTGCTCCCCTCGGCAGGTACAGAACCTGTGTCTTAAATTAATTGAAATATTAATTGGCTGTGGATGAGTGAGCAGAGGGATCAGGGAGGAGCTGCAGGGCCAACAGAGGTGATGGGGTCCCCTCCTCGTCCCAGGGTCCCTCAGGCTCTGTGAAATGGCATTAGGATGGCATCAGGGCTTCTGAAAAGTGGCACTGGCATGGCATTGGAGTGTTGATTGTGTTGGGGTGGCCTCAGGGTGCCTTTGGGGTGGCTTTAGGGCTCCATTGGCTTCCGATGGGTGGCATTGGAATAGCAATTGTGTTGGGGTGGCCTCAGGGCTGTGCTTGGGTAGTGTTGGGTGACAGCATCAGTATTGTGGCAGCATCACGGTGGTGCTGGGCTGGCACTTGAGCATCGTGAGGGTGGCAGCATCAGGATGGCGCTGGGCTGACACTGGGACAGGATCAGATGGCTTTGGGGTGGCACTGGGCTGACACTGAGACAGTATCAGATGGCTTTGGGGTGACACTGGTACAGTATCAGGATGGCATTGAGGTGGCACTGGGCTGACACTGGNCTGGGGTAGCACTGGGACAGTGTCAGGATGGCTTTGGGGTGACACTGGGGTGACTCTGAGGCAGTATCAGGATGGCATTGGGGTGACACTGGGGTGGCACTGGGACAGTGTCAGGATGGCTTTGGGGTGACACTGGGGTGGCGCTGGGACAGTATCAGGATGGCATTGGGGTGACACTGGGACAGTGTCAGGGTGGCACTGGGGTGACACTGGGGCAGCATCAGGATGGCTTTGGGGTGACACTGGGGTGGCCCTGGGACAGTACCAGCGTGGCTTTGGGGTGGCACCAAGACATCCTCACACGTTGGCACGGTGTCTGTGGTGGCACAGCGGCCAGCGTGGCACAGAGCACGGCGCCGGTGCCGCGCTAATACCTCGTGGAGGAGACAAATGGGAAGTGACACGTGTGTGTGTAGACGGGTATTTGTGGTGACGCTTTGACTGCAGATAATAAAGTGCTCGCCCCGAGGTGATCCAATTCAGCAGCCGCCTCGGCAGAGCCGCGCGCGACGAGGGGGAGAAGAAAGGGGAGGAAGAAAGGCCCGTCTGAAATGACATGTCAGCCTAAAAAAGGGAACGTGTTAACGGATGAATATCTGGGGACGGCGAGCCCGGCGCTTCCCTTTGTGCTTTGTCATGAATTTTGTTGTCTTTGCAGATTCCGGCGCTGCCGCGCGGGGTTTGCCACCTACGGTTATTCAGATGGATTTCTCCCGCTATTATTGCTGTAGTTGGTTTAATTTAAGCCCCCGGAGCCGGGGCGTGTTTGTCTCGCCTCCTGGCACTGGGGATGCTCCACGTTGTGGAGCCAGGGGGTCCCGCAGTGGGGGCTGTGCCGTGGGGATGCAGCGATTTTGGGACAGTACAGGGTGCTGGTCAGGGGTGGTGCTGTCCCTTCAGCGGGGGAAGAGGGGACAGGGACCCCCACGGCATCCACAGCAGCGTGGTGGCCTCTGTGCCACCCATCCTGGGGACACTGTCACCATAGAAACCACTGCTGGGTGGGGTGCGAGGGCTGGAGGATGTGGCAGCCACCCAATCCGCCTGGAAAAGGGGCACAGTGCCCATGACCCCCTGCCTGACAGCACCCGAAAACCACAGGTGACTCATGGCTGCTGTGCCCACACACCAGCCATGCCAACCCATGGTCTGGGCAAGGCAGCATCCCCCAGTCACCCCCCAGATTCCATCTGGGACCCCCTGGAATCTGCCCTGCCCTTGAGTCACCGGCTCCATGGGCCAGCTGTGCCAGGCTTTGCTCTCCAGGGCAGCCAGATCCTGCCAGGCAGCTTTGCTACTTGGGGCACAGACCCAAAACTTGAAGGACTGTCTTGTTTCGTTAAATGTAGCAGCTTTTGTTTGTTTTGTTCCAAGTGTTTTCCAAATATTGAGGTTTCTTCCAAGTGTTTTGCAAATATTTAGGGTTTAGCTCTTACAAAATCTGTTCCCAGTGTGGCAGGCAGAGAGAAAGGGGATTTTTTATGCTTTTTGAAGCTTTGAAGGCACTGGGATCGCTTTGCTGCAAGGGGAACAGGGATCCTCGTCCCAAAGCTGGGGACAAGCTCTCTGCTCTTGCAGAATTTAGTTCATTTGGAGGCTGCAGCACTATTATTTTTTAATAAGAGCCATTGGCACTGCTGCTCAGGTCCCCAGTGTGCTCCTGCCTCCGCCCAGCATCGCTCCCCTTCCCGCCCCTCCTGCCCCTGTGCCAATTAAAAATCCTGCCTAATTGCTGCCCTTCTGCCCTGCTGGCTCAGAGAGGCCGGGCAGGAACAAGGCAGGAGCTCAGGGCTGGAAATGCCAGTGCTATTCTGGAAGAGGGGCAGGGCAGGACAGGGATGGAAGGTGAGGATGAGCAGGGAGGGTGAGGTTGGGTAGGATGCTCAGGGCTCCAGGAAAATTCCCCTTCCCAGGGTGAATGTGGCAATGGTCCATATGAAGACAGAGCTGAGGCAGACACTTTCCTTGAGCTGCTTTTTTGGGGTTGAGCCCTCCACTGCAGCTTTTTTCCCATTTGAAAAAAGGGTGAAAAGCATTTTCCTTTGGGACCCAGGGAAGGCAAGGCCCATCCCCGGCGCAGGGAAGCTTCCAGCCACACGTTGCCTTAGGCAGCTTTATAAAGATTCCCTGCCAAGATTACTTCTTTCATTTATTGCAAAACATTGTAGCGCCTTCGATGTGTAAAAATAAGGATTGTCCCATCTTATCTCGGAAGGAATGGGGGGGAGGGAGGGAGCAGCACGTGTCTTGGTGCTGCTGTTAACCACCGAGGTGCCGTGTCCTGCCACATTCCCATTTGGCTTCTCTCTGAGGAGTCCTTGCTCAGGACTGTTCCCCAAATTGTTCCTTCTGTGCACCCAAACATCCTGCTCCCCATCCCCTTCCAGAGCCAGGTAGTGCAGTCTCATGGTCTGGAAATTAAAGGCACAAATTGCTGCTGTCAGTGCTCATCCTCCTCCAGGGAAGAGGGAACTCAGCCAGGAATGTTGTTCCAGCACCAGCCTGGGGGACACACAGGCACCTGGGCTGTGGGAGCAGAGTGGAGCTTCCTTCTGTGTGCTGAGTGTCCAGCCTGTCCTTCCTGGTCCAGAGCATCCTTCCCAGTACTGAGCATCCTTCCTGGTAGTGAGGATCCACTCTGTCCTTCCTGATTCTAAACATTATTCCTGCTCCTGAATGTCCTTCCTGGTCCTGAGCATCATTCCTCTCCTTCCTGGTCCTGGCCATCCTTCCTGGTGCCATTTTAATCCCACAACTGCTTTAACCAAGCAGACCCTGGTTAGCTTCCCTTCCCTGCTTTCTTCCCATCTTCCTTTTTTTTTTTCCTAGACCTTGTGGGCTGTGGCTGCAGCTGGGCATGGTGTGGGGGTCCCTGGGGACACCAGGGATTGAAGGGATGCAGGGAATACTGTGGATGTGGGGAATTTGGGAGATGCAGGGAATGCTGGATGTGTGGGATGCTGGGGATGTGGGGGATGTGAGTGATGCTGGCAGCAGGTGGGCATGTCTGAGGAGGCTTTTGGGAGGGGTTTCTCCCATCTCTCCCACCTCTCCTGCAGCCATCCCTTGTCCCTGTCAGACATTTTGCCTCATCCTGCTGCTCCAGACACAGCAGGGCTGGAGCTCCCTGCTCCATAAACCGAGATTTATCCTGGACCGTGGCCCCAGCGGGGTCTGGGATTTACTTCTGTGTCTGGGACTGGGTTTGGTGGCCAATTTGCTAAAGTAAAAAGTTGTTTAGATGGAGGCATAATCTCATAAGCCCGTGCTGCCATTAGCCAGGGTCTCCTCTCTGCCTGGCTTTCCAATAATGCTCCAAGCAGAAGCTCACAGTAATATAAAAAGCCATCGGATTATTACTGTGGGCGATGTGTTTTCCATTTACAGTAATAAAACATTGAAGAAACAAAACAATTTAAAATTCCAATAAAATTCAAACCAAATCTTTGGCTGCTGAGCAGATTCAATTATTTAGCTGTTATTGAGTGCAGGCTGGAAAAATAGAGCAGGTCAGGGAGGGAGGGGGAGCTTGGGGGTGCCGGACGCATCCCATGGGAATGCCAGCGAGGGAAAGGGAGGTAGGAGGCAGGGAAACATCTGGGAGAAGGGGCTGGTGGTGGCTGGTGGCAGTGGCTGGTTCAGGAATGGCAAGAGGCACTGTGGTGATGACTGTGCTGGGGGATCCACCGTGCATCCCCTGCTCTGATGCTCCAAGTTCAGGAGGAGATGGACACAGAGGACAAGCAGTGAGTGGCCGTGTCAGGCCCGCCGGTGGCTCGGGCGAGTTTGCATCTTGCAGCAATTAGAGCCCTCTGGAAAAGCAGTAATTACTGCAGAGAGCAGCAGCGCCGGCAGAGCGGCCGCTCTGTAATTTTCCTGGCGGGGGTGCGGTGCGTCACCCTGAGATGTGACAACACACCCAATTGGTGGCTTGTCACATCCAACCCAGCTGGAGCAAAGAGGTGACAAAGGCTGCTTCGGGGATGGTGAGTGGGATGCCCTCAACCAGCCCTGAAGTGTCACCTGTAGTGCCAGTGCTTGGGGACAGGGTTTTGGTCAATCAAGGAACCCTCAGGTAACGCCACCTCCTTCCCCTCCCTCCTGCAACAGCCCCTTGGTTTTTTAGTATTTTGCCCTCAGAAAGGAGCATTTCCAAGGGATGGGCTCATTAGGGATTCTGTAAGTGTCACCAGCTAATTAGTGTCATGTTAATTGAGTATTCACGATGCTGCCACCTCCAAGGACAGTGGTGCTGGCATGAAGGGGAATGCAGATGTGCGTGCTGGGCCGTTCCGTGCCGTGCCGTGCCATGCCATTCCAGGCCTCTGGCCCATTCTCAGCCCCCTGTACCCTCTGACCTGGGGGGTGCCCATGCCCAGCAGAGCCCACCATGCCCCCTTAGTGTGTCCTCACTGCCCTGCTGGCTCTGCAGGAGCTTCCCAGAGGCTGGAGAGTCAGTGCCTGGGATGTCCTGGTGCCACACTTCCTCACGTGTCCTGCCGGAGGGAGCTGCTGGTGCTGTTCCTCCTGTGTTCCGGAGCTCCATTAAATCCTCCTCAAAGGCACTGGTTTTAATTGGCTTAACACACTCGTTAATAACAATGTCTATTTAAGACACCTGTAAAAAGCCCATAACATCAGCTTAATGGGAGCAATGGCTGGCGCAGGCACTGCATCCTGCCTGGACAATTATTGCACATGTCACAGCCACAGAAAAGTCACTCAGAGTGGGACTGGGACACGCAATCCCTTCACAGGGGATGTGGAATGTTCCCAGAGGTGCAGCTCTTCCATGGTGACTTTGCCACCCAGGACGTGGTGGCATCAAGGGTTCAATCCCCTGGTGGTATCGAGAGATCGAGAGCAGAGTGCTCCAGGTACTGGGGAGCTGCACTGCCTGGGAAGGTTGGGCCTTCCCAAACCCCCCCAATTTTACCATCTCTGCCTTGCAAAACCTTCCCCTGGGCAGGCACCAGCTCTGGCATTCCCAGTGTGCCATAGATATCTCTTGGCAGGGCTGGAAATTTTGGGAGCCAGCTGGGAACCAACCACCGTTCCCATGTGCTGACATGTACGTGCATGTGCCTGAGTGTGTGTGTGAGTGTGTGTGATTTTAAACACCTAATTTATTCCATCTATTAGATAGATTTTGTAGATTTAATCATTTTCACAGTTGGTGGCTCATTGGATACTCAAGATAAACTCCAAATGAAAGTATAATGGGAACGACAAATGAGTTTTCACACCAGAATGGCAGAAACTTGCTCAGGAAAGAGTTTGAAAGGAACAAAACTATATACATATATAAATTTTTTTTCTGCAGTGGCTTTTGCTGACTCCAGTAGGTTACCACAGTTAATTTCACCAGTTTTGTTCATCTGTAAAATTGCATAAAAGTGACATTTTTGTGCTCATTATAGGAACTGCTGATTTATGGCTGGTAAATGCAATGCTTTTCCATTTTTGGTGAGGTTCTTGTAGCAGCGCAAAGCACCCATGAAATTGCTTGTATAATGTAGTTTAAATCCAATCTCAGAGAAAGATTCCCCCGTTGGGTAAAGTGACATTTCCATTCTCCACACCGAGTTTATTTTAGGCCACTTACAAGTGACTCCCGTCAGCGGGAGGGGACAGCTCGGTGCCGTGGCCTGGTTTCTGCCGGGAGCGGGTGGGATCCAGCCAGGGGAGGATGGTGCTGGGGTGCTGGGTCCCCTCATGCTGGTGGCACTGGATTCACCCCAGATTTTGCTCCCACAGGCGAGACGGCCCCCATGCATTCCCCGCGCTACCCCAGCCCCGCCGAGCTGGACGCCTACGCACAGAAGGTGGCCAACAGCCCGCTGACCATCAAGATCTTCCCCACCAACATCAGGGTCCCCCAGCACAAGCACCTTAACCGGACGGTGAACGGCTACGACACCACGGGGCAGAGGTACAGCCCCTACCCCCTGCACGCCGGCGGCTACCAGGGGCTGCTGGCCATCGTCAAAGCCTCCGGCAAAAGCGTGGTGAAGAACTCGGAGGGGAAGCGGACTAAGCTCTCACCTGCCCAGGTGGGCGTCGCTCCCTACCCCGCCTCAAGCACTTTAGCTCAAGGTCCCTCCTGCGCCGGGCAGCTGAGCTACCACGGCGGCCAGAAGCAGCTGGAGGGTCCCGTGCCCCCCAACGTGACGGTGGCGGCCTCGGTGCTGCCGCTGGCGGGCAGGAGCCTGGCCCTGCCGCCCTCCAACCTGCCCTCCATCCAGAGCATCATCTACCAGATCAATCAGCAGTGCCAGGCGCAGGGTGCCCAGCCCAGCTGCCCAGCTGTGGTGGCCGCCCACCCCAGCCCGGCCAAGCACGGCGCCTTTGGCCCCGGCTACGGTGGCACCGTCCTGCCCGAGTGCCGCAAGGGCGCCGAGCTGGCGCTGGGCTCCAACCCGGCCACCGCCGCCACCCTGGGACCCAAGGCGGGCGTTTACCCTGAGGGCATGGACTACCTGGTGTGGCAGCAGAAGCAGCAGCAGCAGCACCTGCGAATGTACAGCGGGGGCAGCGGCGGAGGGGGGGCTCTCAGCAAATCCCCCGAGACGTGCGCGGGAGCCTCGCGGCCCTACGGCCTGGGCGGCGCCGCCGACAAGGTGAGCTCGTCCCCCTTGAACTGCATGCACGGCAACTTCGCGGTGGGGCAGTACTTTGCTCCCCCCTGGAACAGCATCCTGGTGACTCCCAACAGCGACTGTTACAACCCTCCGGAGCTGGGGGCCGGGCCCCGTGAGCTGGGGGTGCCCCCGGCCGAGGGGCTGCCCAGCAAGACCCTCTGCAATACCTCCATCCTCAGCAGCAGCCTCCAGTCCCTGGAGTATCTCATCAACGACATCCACCCGCCCTGCATCAAGGAGCAGATGCTGGGCAAGGGCTACGAGACCGTGTCTGTGCCAAGGCTCTTGGACCACCAGCACGCCCACATCCGCCTGCCCGTCTACAGATAAGGGAGCGATGCTGCTCTTCCCAAACCCAGGGCGAGGACTTTGGCGCGAGCTGCGGGTACCGGACCGCGGCAGCGAGGGCGGGGGGACGGGGAGGGGGACGTGGGGTCGGCTGCTGAAAGGGCTCCCGGGACACTGGCACTGCACCGGGGTCCCCAGACTGGACACACCCGCGACCCGCTGGAAGCCGAGGCCGAAGGACCGCTTGTCTATATAGCTCAGAAATCATTTTATCTCCACGAATGTGAACAGGGAATTGCTACGAGTTGCTGCTATCCGGGGAGGGGAGGCTCTGCTGCGCTGGCAGAGCCCGGTGTTGAGGCCAGCCGGAGGCTCCAGGGTGGGTCCCAGCCCAATGTGTGGCCAGGAGGCTCCCTGACCTGGCAGCTGTTCCAGGAGGCTCCACAGTGGCCGGTCCTGGCACAGCAGTGGCTGGGAGGCTCCGTGGTGACCAGTGCCAGCCCAGTGGTGGCCGGTCCCAGCCCAGCGTGGCCACAGGGAGCTGGCGCCTGACCTGTAGCTCAAGTCCGTAACTTGCACTGCTTTGATTAAAGCTAATAACTGGGGACAGTCTGGAGGCTATTTAAGAAAAAAACACTTGAAAACTTGAACAGATTTTTTGGTTTTTATAATTTCTTTTTTTTTTTTTAGTTGACTAGGCTGTACATCTACGTGTTGGCTGCTACAGAGTCTCCTCCCACCCCTCTTCCTCCTCATCCTCCTCTCGCCCGGCCCCACAGTGGCCACCAGCTCCTATTCCCACTCAACCAGGAGGTTCAGGACCCCCTCAGCCCCTCTCTCCTGGGAACCCCCCAGCTCTCACACTTCCAGGCTGTTTTATTTCCCCCCTTACTGTCAGTTCTACCTTGGTTCTGGGTCGCGGTACCGGGGCGCTCACATACCTCCTTTTTTTCTCTTTTTTTTTTTTTTTTTAAAAACCTAAACAATTCCGAAATTATGGTCCGTTATTCACTCTGTGTAAATCTGTGTTTAATAGATTTGTTCATTTACAAAAGGCTCCTCACCATGAAATACAAAGTGTTTTGGTGTTTAAAGGTAAAAGAAGAATAATATCCTGATGAAACCCAAGGTGATTGTGCTCGGAAAAGAGGTACTGTATCCCTGAAAGCCTGTTCAAGCACTAAGTGCATTTACAAATCTCTGAGAATGTTTTTTTTTTATACTAAAATTGACCATTATATTCTACTGTGAGAAGTGCTGGCTGCACTATATTGTTTTAAAAATGAGAAAACAAAATGAAAAAAAAAAAAAAAGAAAAAAAAAAAAAAAAAAAAAACCAACACAAAACCCGCAAGCTGTGTGTCCGGATGTTGTTTTTCCCAAAGTAAAACCAGGATCTTGCTGGATGTGTGCTCTGGAGTTTCTTTGCTTTGCTGTGGCCTCCCCCAGAGCCGGGACACCTCCTCTGCTCCAGGAGATTTTTAGGGCATGGAGGAGCACCTATAAATAACCTGTTAACGATGCTGAGCCATTAATCCCTGCAGCAGTCTCTGCCTCACACCCAAGGGGCTGCACATGGGACAAATCCCTGGGATTAGGGCTGTGGCCTCACGTGCACCTGTGGGATGCCTGTCCCTTGTGGGGTGATGGGTGCTGGGGTCAGGCACAGCGTCCCCATCCTGTCACCAGCACAGGGGGTGGCACCTCCACTGCCATCCATCACCCACAGCCAGTTTCCCACTGGGTTCCCCCATGGCAGGGCCATTCCTGGTGCCCAGGTGGGATGGGGGCTCTCTGGTGCTCCTAAATCCGGCCTCCCTCCTCTGCCTGGCAGCAGCAGTGAGTCAGTCACACTGGGATAATGGACCTGAATCCCAAATAGCTCCTGGGATGGGAGGGGATGGGATGGGATGGGATGGGATGGGATGGGATGGGATGGGATGGGATGGGATGGGATGGGGACAGGAACCAATGGGGACAGGATGAGGATGAGGTAGGATGGGAATGAGGATGGGGATGAGATGGGATAGGGATAGGGATGGGGGCAGGACAGGGATGAAGATGGGAATGGGATGGAGACAGGCATATGGATAGGATGGGATAAGAATG
>VWZS01007474.1:585282-600941 GCA_013397075.1 Rhabdornis inornatus | reverse complement strand
GGTGCCAGTGCCTGCCTGCTTGTTAAAATTAGTCCGTCTGGAGGAAGATCTTTGCTCAGATCTTTGTTATTAAAAAGATGCCACATCAAAGGAATGTGGAGCTCGGCAGGGCTCCTGGCGGGTCCCTCTGTGCAGGGCAGCCCCTCCTTGGGGACCCCCCCGCACCAAAGGGGGGACTCTACAAAGGCTGGGGTGAAGGGAGCCGTGCTGGGGGCTCCAGGAGAAACTTTGCTCCGCCAGTGGTGCCCGTGGGAGGAGGATTCATTAGTGCTGCCTCCATCAGATTTCCCAGCTCGCCATAAATCAGGGCGAGTGGCTGGGAGCGACGGCGCGATCCATCTTGCAGGTCTCCAAGTCATTACATTTCATTAGGAGGTGTGGGGGGGTTTTTATTATTTAGCAGGTTAATTTTCCCCTCAGATCGCTGCTTGGGAGGAGGATTTCGCTGGGCATGGGGAGGCTCCAACTGTGGAATACAAAATAAATAGGTCCCTCCTTGGCAGGCACCTGCCTCCAGGCAGGGCTGCCACAGTGCCAGCTCTGGCAGGTGCAGGTGAGCACGTGGGGGACCCAAAATGTGCACAGACACCTGTGGGAGATGGGGCAGGGACACCTGAGGTACATCCCAGCACCGAGGATGAAGACACCACAACCCACTGCCCTCCCATTCCATGGGGCACAGCACCCACAAGGAACACATTGAAGGAAACTATGCTGCTTCTGGCCTACAGATATCCTCCTATTCAAATAATAGCAATAATAATAGCAGTAATAATACCAATTTATAAGGCAGGTGTGCATGAGGCTGATATTAAACTTAGCGGCCGCCTTTGCTGTTTGGGAGCGAGGAGGAGAGACAGGCAGTATAAATTGCACGGCTGCAAAAGGACTTAAAAAAACCCATCTCTCATTTTGATTGATATTAGCTTCACAAATTAAGCTTTAGATTTATCTAAAAATAAATTTGCTTCCACGCTCCGCATTCTGGATGACAAGTGCTTTTCTCTTCCCTTTGTTGGGTTTGTCATTGCTGGCAGGGCGGCGTGGGGAGGGCCGGGAGGGGGCCGAGGCTGAGCACCCCCTGTTCGCCGGCACCTGGGGTGCGCCCATCTCCGCAGCTGAGGGTGAAACAGCTCAAGGCTTGGTGGGGCAGGGGCTAAAAGGGCCAAAGTTAATCCCTGAGGGTGGCAGAAACCTCCTGTGCTGGGATGTCACCGTGATGGTTGTGGTGTCCCTGTCCTCACAGAGCCACCACAGGGTGCAGAGTGGTGATGCAGGGCCTTGGTGACAGCTGCCCTTCCTACACCCCAAATCCTTTTAAAGCCCACTAACATGTAGTCTCTTGGCTTTGGGGCATCAAGATCTGCACGGGAGGGGAGAAAATTGGTTTATATCTCATTTTACTGGAAAATCCCATCTCTGGTGCTGCAGCCACAGTGCTGGGCCCATCTCTGGCACAGGGGATGGTTGTCGTGTTCCAGGGCTCCCCAGCCACCACACATGGCCCAGCCAGGACTGGCCACTGTGGATCTGCGGCCACCCAGTCGGGTGAAAGCCAAGTTTATTGTTTTCACCCAAGAACCAGCCTAGAAGCAGAGCAGCTCAGCTCCTCATTCGATTATGAAGCAGGAGCTGCCACCTCCGCCTCTCCCAAGGAGCGATAATGAAACATATTCATCCCTCACCCTGGGGAAATACTTAAACCACAATATGAGAGATGTATGTAAATCATATTTAAACGGAGACGGTGCCGTTAACGCTGACGGCGACTCATCAAGTTGGAAGATGAAGCGTCCCCTCTGCTGCTAAAGCGTTTGCTGAGAGAGCTGGGCTGTCCCCAGGGCCCTGGCCAGGGTCTCTGTCAGTGTCACCGTGTCACCATGCCACTGGTGCCCACCCAAAGCGCTCCTTCACACCTGCACAACGTCCAGCTGTTGAAGGAACGCTCACCACTGCGGGTGGCTGGGAGGATGAGGAGGAAAGGAGTTACAGAGAGATGATGGATGGGATGGGAATGGGCTAGGGACGGGAGGGGATGGGGTAGGCATGCGATGGGGATATGGGGATGGGATGCGAAGCACTGGTTTGCCCCCGGCTCGGTGCGGGGTCGGGTCCGGCCCGGGCTCCCCGCGCCCGCCGGGGCCGGTTCCGCATCGCGCGGTGTGTGCTGCCCTCCAGTGGAGACAGCGTGCACCGCATCCCTGCACCGCACCTGTGCATCAAATCCCTGTACCGCACCTGGGCATCAAATCCCTGAACCACACCTGTGCATCAAATCCCTGAACCGCACCTGTACATCACAACCCTGTACAACACCAGCACATCACACCCCTGTACCGCAGCTGTACATCACACTCCTGTACCACACCTGAGCTCAGCATGATGGGTGACCATGCCCAAAGGCACGGCATGGCTTGGCATGGCTTGGCTTGGCTTGGCATGGCATGGCCAGGGAAGCAGGCAGCTCCTCCATCCGGAATCACTCAGTGTCGGGAGGAGGCGGCGGTGGCGGGTCAGTCTTTATTACTAAATAAATAATCATATAAATCTTGTGCAAAATTCTGTGGCAAAACCATCGGCCTTGTCGGGCGGCGCGGGCCGTGCTCCCCATCCCCGGCACGGGCCGAGGCTCCCGGCACGGCACAGCCACGGCCCCGGCACAGCGAAGTGAAGCGGCGGCACCGGAGCTCGCCGGTGAGAGCCGGCACCGCCGGGGCAGGGCCAGGACCCCCCGGGCCGGGCTGGACACCCGCCGGGGCAGAGCCAGAACCCCGATCCGGGCTGGACACCTGCCGGGACAGGGCCAGGACCCCGATCCCGGCTGGACACCTGCCGGGACAGGGCCAGGACCCCGATCCCGGCTGGACACCTGCCGGGACAGCGGCTGCCGGAGGGACAGAGGCTGCGCGAATCCCTGAGGAGCAGACAAGCACCATCCAGCTCAATCGCGATTCCAGAGCCCGGGCAGAGTCCGTGAGCAGCCGGTGCTGCCGCGCTAGAGCGGGGAGCTCGGGGCATGGCCGTGCCGCCGCTCCCGCGGCTCTGCTGTGCCCATGGTCCCCAGGGGCACCACCACCTCCTCCGGCGGGCAGCTCTTGTTCAGCTCCACCACGCGTGGCACCACCGTCGACCACCGATCTGTGGAGAGGGTGGGAGATGCGCAGAGCTGGGAGCCTGCCCCTAGATCCGCTCCTGGGGCTCATCAGAGGCTGCAAGCAGCATCCTGAGGGATGATCCCAGCCCGCAGCACGGCGCTCACCTCTCCGCAGCCGCCCCACGGTGTGGGAGAAGCCGTAGTATTGGTATGTGTCGCTCTTGCCCGGGTCCTCACTGATGATGCCCAGATTCTGGTTCCAGTGGGACCAGTTCACCTCGTCCACCCTGTGGGGAAGGTCAGACCCTCAGGGGCTGCACAGAGAGCCCAGGAGGCGGGGTGGGAGCTCCAGCACCCACCAGCAATGCCAGCTGCCTCCAAATCAGTGCAAAGCAAACAAGTGCATGCTGCCAGTCCCCCAAAATGCTGCTGGCTCTGCTGAGAGAGGCTCAGCTGCTCCCCAGCGAGGGCTCCCACCTTTACCTGAAGCACCAGCGGCGATCAGGGGTCCCGTCCGTGCCCTTGCCCACAGTGACCATCTCCCCCGAGCGGAAGGCTTTCCGCAGGAACACTGGGAAGGAGCGCTCGATGTCCAGGATGGTGGTGGCCCACTGCCAGACACACCAGGGACCGCTTGAGCATGGAGGTGTCCATGGAGCTCGGGATGCCTCGATGCTGCAGCCCCCCAGGCACAGGCAGCCCCTGTCCCACCACCCCCGGGGTGGTACCTGCAGCTTCCAGATGTGCTTGCTCTCCTTGGAGACTTGGCCCACGGTCTCGCCCATGAGGGCGATGAGCATGTTGAGGAGGAGCACAAAGGTGAGGATGATGTAGGTGACAAGGAGGATGATGAAGACGCCGGGGTACTTGGCGCTCTCGAGCATCTCCAGGTCGCCCATGCCGATGGTGAGCTTGAAGAGGTCGAGCAGGAAGGTGCTGAAGGTCTGGCTGTCCCGGCACGATGGGTAGGTGGGCACTGTGCAGTTGGACTTCTCGCTGCAGGACTCACTGCTGGGACACGGGTTGAGGAGGGACACCAGCGCTGGGGGAGAAGGGACAGGGACAGCGAGTCCGCAGGAGCAATGGCAAGGACAGGATCCACAATGGGCCCCAGTGTAGCTCCATGCTGGCTGAGACCTTTTCCACCACGGGAGGAGGGAAAGGCTGAGACTGTGGGCAGGTGGGATGGAGCCAGGGGTCTGCAGCCCCCTGCCCAGCCATGCTGAGCCGCAGGGCTTGTTCTTCCCCCAGCCAGGGGACCTGGCTGTTTACCTGATGCATAGCCAATCATGAAGAGCAGGTAGACCAGGAGGAAGCGGAACAAATCTTTGAAGAGGATCTGAAAGTGATGGAGAGCAGGGTGAGGTGTGCTGCACCACAGCTGCCAGCACAACTGGGCTGGGAGCAGGGCAGTGGAGATCCACAGGAACCTTCCACAAAGCCTGAAGGAACCTCTTTAGGCTGCACTTCCACAGGAGAATCACCCCTGGAGAAGGACAAGACCCACGACCCCACCAGACCTTCTGGATCATGATGCTGTAGGTCCCCGTCAGCTTGAGCCCACGAGTGAAGTACAGAGCATTCATCCAGCCCAGGACCAGTGCAAAGACCATGACAGCCAGGTAGGCCTCGATGCCACCCAGGTACAGCCCCGCCGTGACAATCACCAGCACTGAGTAGATGAAGCTGGAGGAGAGTTGGGGTCAGACCCTGCAGCCACAAGCCCAGGGGCTGTTGTGGCTCATGGTGGCCCTTGGGGTTCCCCACATACTAGAGCAGCTGGAAGGAGCCATCTATGAAGAAGGAGTTCACACCTGGGCACTTCTTCATGAACAGGTCTTTGATCTGTGGGAGAGAGGCAGAGATTGGGAGGGTCTCGAGTGGCAGGGTCCCCATGTCTGGGGCCACTGTGGCAGCAGTGGATGCCTCAGGGGGATGGGGCTGTCACCCCTGAAGACCCCAAGAGTTCAGTGGTCCCATGGGAGGACCCCCTGCTTTGGCACACTGACGTTTGTGCAGAAGAAGAGGATTCCAGTGAGGAGGGTGATGATCTCCCCGGCCAGGCGCAGGTAGTCGGCGGTGCTGGTGTAGGGGTAGGGCGGCTGCGGGGAGAGGACAGAGCTGAGCTGCTCCCCCATCCCCTGGGACAGAGACCCAGCAGAGCCCCCTGCGGGGCAGAGCAGGGGCTGTGCCAGCGGGAGGACTCACAGGGCCGTCCATGGGGCGATAGTAGGCGACTAGGGTGAAGATGATCATGGCGCTGAGGTAGGAGACCACGCTGATGTAGAAGGAGACAGCCCCAAACTTGCGCCACTTGTCCCTCAGCAGCTCATTGATGGGCTCCACGGCCAGCATCTCGTGGCGGTTCTGGTGACACATGGGTGCTGACATGGGGGCCACCCGGTCCCCTCCAGACCCCTCCCAGTCCCCCCCAGCTCCTGCACACCTCGATTTTGCTGTTGTAGACGAGGATCTCCAGCACAGACACCTCCTCCCCGCAGGTGTCCAGCGAGGAGAGGTCGTAGAGGGAGGAGTAGACGGGGCCGTACGCCCAGTCCTTGAACTTTCGGGAGAGGTGCCGGGCGTCCTCGTCCGTGATCTCCCGCCGGATGATGTGCTGGAAGATCTGCCGGAGGGAGGGAGGAATGCTACTCACAGACCCGGCCCCTCCTGCTTGGGGCATCCTGCCCTCCTCCCATTCCATCCTGTCGCGGCACCCCAGTGCGCTCAGGATGCTCCCAGGTGCTCCTGGGCTGATGCAAAGACACTGTCGCAGCCCTCCAGGATGCTGCAGCTTTTGCATTTTTGATGACTCCCCCGCCTGCCCCACCAGAGGCCAAGACCAGGTCAGGGGAGAAGATGGGCTGTGTGAGGGTCTGGAGTTAATTAGGAAAGGGCCAGCATGCAAAGGGGTGTTAATTAGCCAGGTTAATAGGCTGCACATCCATGTTTCCACCAGCATCTTCAGAGAGAAGCCGTGCACGCACTGAGTGTGACAGGGCTCAGCAGGGATGGCAGAGAGACGTCCCCCAACACGGGGGGAACACCGTACCCCGATCTTGCCGGTCTTGGCTGCCATCATGAGCGGAGAGAGGCCGTCGTTGTTGAGCAGGGTCTCCAGGTTGGTGTCGGGGAAGAGCTTGGCACACTTGACGAGGAGCAGGTCGTACATCTTGGTGACAAACTTGGTGTTCTCGCGGGTGTTGTCGGCGATGGCCACCAGGGCGTGCAGCACGGTGTTGCCGCGGGAGTCCTGGCGCCGCAGGTCCGCCTGCTTGTGCCCGTTCTCCGTCAGGTAGTGCACGATGTGCGGCTGGTTGGTGCAGGCGGCCAACGACAGGGGCAGCTCACCTGCGGGGACAACACCGGGGCTCCTGTCACCCCTTCCCCGCTGCGGGGAGGACACCTTGGGGTGCAGCCCCCCCTCCTGCTAACCGAAGTAGAAGTAGCCTCCCTCGCCCTTGGGCTGGAAGAAGCGGCCGCGGGCCTGGGCATGGACGTCTGCTCCCTTCTCCACCAGCAGCTCCACGTAGTGCTTGCAGCGGCGCTCGATGGCGATGTGAAGGGCTGTCTGACCTGTGACACCACTGCCCGTCAGCCACCTCCTCGCCCCGGGACCTTCCCAAGTCCCTTCTCTGGTCCCTGAACCCCCACAGTGTCCCCCATGCCCAGGCAGGGCCAGCAGTGGCCCCACGCCCCCCACCTCGGTAGTAGACGTCCCTGAAGGGTGAGTTGATGAATTCCCGCATGTTTCCCGTCTTCTCGGCGATGTCCAGCAGGACGGGGATGGTGTCGTTCTTGCCCCCGCTCAGGTTGAGCAGGGCTTTGGGCAGGCAGGTCTTTCCCGTGGAGGGCTCTGCGAGTGGAAGGTGCTGAGGGGGGGCCAGGGCAAACCCCTCAGGCCTCTGGCTCCCCATGTCAGAGCTGTGCATCCCCCAGGAATACGGGGATCGTCACCGGTCACGGCACAGCCCTGGCACCACGGCAAGGAACACCCAGGTCCTCACCTCGGAACTCCTCGTCCGTGAGGCGCTTCTTGTGGGTGAGCAGGAAGGAGAGGAGCCCATCCAGGCCGGCCGGGGACCCCCGGGAAACGATGTCGAAGAGGATGGGTCTGTTGAAGACCTTGAGGACGGGGGGCGGGTCGGGAGCCGGCCCCTTTGCGGCCGGCGGCTGCTTCCTGCGGGGGAAACGTCAGCGCTGGGAACAGGAGCCGCTGCCTCGGCTTTCCCCAATGAGCTTGAGGGCGCTCAGACACTGGGGACAGGCACGTGGGGACACCTCCCGGCTGGGGTCACCCAAGAGGCCAGGCCAGCCTCCCCACCCACAGCATCCCAGTGCTCCCAGTGCCTTGCCAGCTCCCACCCGGGAGCTGCAGCGCTTGGGGCCCCCAGCTGTGCCCCCCGGGAGGGACGGGCCGCTGGCTTGGTCACGCTCCGGCACCACGGGTGAAGCCAGACCGGTCGGAGCAGTCTGCAGCAGTGGGGGATGGACCAGAGACAGATCCGAGCACCGGGAATGGGGGCACTGGTCAGCTCTGGGCACCGGGAATGGGGGCACCAGGAATGGGGGCACCGGTCAGCACCGGGCATGGGGAATGGGGACGGGATTGACGGCGGCTGCCCCAGCTGAGATCTCATGGGGCATCCTAACCTTCTATCCACGTCCACGGGAGAACATCCCGCTTTCCTAAGCCGGCTGCACCCCTGGGTGGGGACACTGGCGGGCTGCCCCAGGTGCCCGGCACAGAGGGGCATTGTGCGTCCGGCCGCGGGCTGCCCCCCCCCGGCTCCGGTTTCCTGGCGCGGGCAGGGCGGAGGCCCTCCTGAAAAGCCCTTTCATGCCGCAGCCAGACGGCCGCACCGGCCAGGGGAGCGGCCGGGCGCACAGAGCCTCTTTCATGGAGCCCGTAAAGGGGGAAGGAGAGCGCGCTCCCGGCCCCGCGGTACGGGGGGAACTGCGGACCCCCACCCCGGCATGGCACAGCCACGGAGCTGCTCCTTGCGAGCGGCATCTCTGCCCAAAGTAACCCAAAGGTCAGCCCACGTCCCCAGCTACTGAACATCCCCACCGGGGTGCCCCCAGCCGAGCACCCTCCGCCGCACCGGGGGGCGCTGGGGTCCCGTACTCACTCCGCGATCCTCCTGCGCCAGCGCTTGTTCTCGCTGGGGTGGTGGCGGTAGGTGCCGTAGTCGAAGAGAGAATCCATGGGGGCTTTCTTGGGCGCGGGGACCACGGGGGACTCGTAGATGGTGGCTTCCAGCAGCTCCATGGGCTTCGGGGCACCTTTTCGAAAGGCCCCGTGGAATTTCATGCGGAGGTTTTGCTTTCCATCCCCAGCGCCGGGGGGACCCCGGGCTGCCTCGGTGGGACTCGGGGTGTCCTCGCTCTCGAACAGGTTGGCCAGAGAGGAGAGCGGGAAGGATTCATTCGGGAGGGAGCCGTCCTCCCCCGCGCCCTCCCCGGCATCGCGCGGGGCATCCTCGGTGTCTGCCATGGTCCCTGCCCGGAGGGACGGGCACGACTGACCTGCCTGGCTGGCTGTGACCCCTTCCACGAGAGCAGGAGGCCTGGCAGAGGAAAACTCCGTGTCACCCCCGAAAGACCCTCCCCGTCCTTTCCCCGGGGCATCGAGCCCTGCGGCGGAACAGGTCCCGCCCTGGAAGAGGTTGGGGCCGGCGGGACCCCCGTTAGCTCAGAGTCTCCCGGATTGTCCTACCTTGTCCCGGCTCTCCTCGGCACCCACCTATCCGCTGCGGGGACCCCTCAGGTCTGCAGGGGCCCCTCCGGCTGCGGCGCTGCCGAGCTGGGCGAGGGCGAGCCCGGCCCCGCTGCGGTCAGCCGGGGTGCAGCCCAGGACAGGGCACAGAGCAGACCCTGTGCGCTGCGATCTGCCGCCCAAGGAAAGAAAACATTCCTTGGGATACTCCCCACATCCAAGGAAGCGTCCAGGGAAGCGCCCAGAGGCAGCAGGAGCTGCCACCGCAGCAGGGCTGGGAGCGGGGCCAGGGCTGCTCCTGATGCTCCACAACCCAGGGGGGCTCGGTGGGACCCGGATCTGGGCACCGGGAGGGGACGGGCGCGGCACGGGGGAGGCTGCAGCCCTCGAGAGGGCAGGAGCAGCGGCTGGGACAAGAAATTACGGGTTCAGGTTGCCCAGAGGGACGTGGAGATGAAGGAGAGACGTGCTATGAGCGCAGCCAGCCGAGCACTGTACCGTGTCACCGTGTGCTGCCCGCCACGTCCAGGACACGGACAGGTGACTGTCCTCAGGCACTTCCCCAGCCCCGCTTTCAACAAAAACCCTCCGGCGAAACGTAGCAGCGTCAGGGCTCAGCACAGCTCCCGCCTGCGGGGAGCTCAGCCCTGCCGGGACAGAAAAAGCAGCGGGAAACGTGTCATTTTGTGCTGGGCTGCAGCTCTGTGCGACAAGCCACAGTGGCAGGCTGCGCCCTGTCGGGAGGGCAGCCCAGCCGGGGAAAGGGCTCGAATGAGGCAGCAGGTCCTGGCAGCCACGCGGGGCTCCCGTGGGCACGGGGGATGAGGGTGGCAAACAGCCCCAAAACCTGCAGTGACAGGGAGAAGGCCCAGGCAGGGTCCCCTTCTCCCTGCCACCCTGGGGGACAGCCAGTGGGGCTGGTGCAGCCTCGGGGGACACTCAGTGGGGACAGTGCAGCCCTGGGGGACACCCAGCAGGGATGGCACAGCCCTTGGGGGACACCCAGAAAGGACAGTGAAGCCCTGGGGGACACAGCTGACAGTTCCTCCTCTCTGCTGACTTTCCTGCCATCCCCATCTCTTCAAGAAATTCCACAAGCACCCGCCAAAGCCCGCAGGTCCCACATCCCGACCCCATGCAAACAGGGGCCCTCGCATGGTCGGTTTGACCTTGGACAATGTAGAAGAGGGAATTGCCAAGCCATGGATCCTGCGAGCTGGGAATGGGGATGGAGCACCTGACCCGTCCAAACTGGGCTGGGATCTGGAAAAGTGCAGCTTTAGGGAAAAGCTGGACACGGCACAGGCTGTCACACACCTGCTGTCACCAGCCAGGACTGACGCTTGTGTGGGAAATGAGGGACTCGGGGCTGGTGCCGTCAGCCCGGGCACTGCCAGGAAAGGTGCTGTCACAGGGGTTTGATTTGGCCCGTTAAGTTATTTGGGTTTGGATTTTTCAGACTTCCTCACCTCATGGAATAACTGAGTCAAGGCACAGCTCTTCACATCCAACATAAACCCCACCTGTGCTCCCACCTCTTCCCAGCTTCCCACCAAGGTACCTCCCAGTTGGACCAGTGTCCCCAGTCAGCGCCCACTCCAGCCCACCACTGGAGCACGGACGCTGTCACCAACAGCGGGTGGGCGGCAGGGAGGGTGTCCCACGACATTAAAGGGTGATCCGGTGGCAGTGAATCACTGAAACCACAGGGGGTTCTTGTCGGAAATCCTCATCCGGAGCGATGCAGCTGCTTCCCAAATTCACCTCACTGCTGGGCCCGTGCTCACCTCGGCAGCAGCCAGGAGCTCGGTGTGGGCAGCATGGGGGGTTCGGAGCCGGTGGGAGCCCCCTCCTCAAAGCTCCACCTGGGAACCCCCCCAGCACCTCAATCTCAGATCGTGAGTCCCCAGGCTGCCTGGACAGTGCTGGGGCATCCATAAGGGTCCACCTGGCCCTGCCCAGCTCAGCCCTCGACCCTGGCCTCACCTGGGGTCTCCATCCTGCCCCGGTCCCCGGGTACTGCCCGGAGAGCTCCATCCTGCCCCAGTTTCCATGTCCCCGTACCGGAGGCTTCATCCAGCCCCGCTCCCCGTGTCCCGGCCAGTCCCACTGCCGGTCGCGTCCCTCCCGTTGCCCGCTCCCCCGGCTCCGTACCGCCAAAGGTCCCCTGGAAAGTCCCGCAGGCTCCGGCGCCGCCGAGTCGCCCGGGGCCGGTCCCCAGAGCGGCCCCTCCCCGCCCCGGCCCCGGCTCCTCCAGCGGCGGAGGCGGCACCGGGACCCGCCCCCGGGCCGCTCCCGGGCAATCCCCCGGGAACACCGGCCACAAAACAGCCCACAAGAAACAGTCCCAAAATACCCTTCAAAAAATAAGCTCCCAGGAAAAACGTCTCTGACACAGGCCTCCCAAAGAACAGCTCCAAAAACCCCCCTGAAAACAGCTCCCCCAGGACACAGCTTCAAAACACCCTCCTTAAAACATCCTCCTCAAAACCCTCCTGAAGACAGCTCCCCCAGGAAAAAAAAACCAAAACACGTTCCCTCAAACAGTCTCCCCCAGAAGCCCTTCCTGACACAGCCCCCATGAGCAGCCCTGAATGAGGCTCCCAGGCCACGGGTACTGTCAGTTTTTATTAATTGCTGCTCCCGCCGGGGCTCGGGAGGCGAGGGGGGGCTCATAAGGCACCGCAAACACCACGGGGACACTCCCTGGTTTCCGAATCCTGGAGGAGGGGCTCGATCCTACACCAGCACTGGAGGAGTTGGGGTCACCCAGGAGAGTCATCAGCTCCTCCAGCACGGGCATCATTCTGGACAATCCAGTGCCAATCAATACGAGGTGCCCATCGGTGGGTTCCAGGCACAGTCCGAGTGCCACTTCATCCATCAGCAGGACACTTCATTCCCTGCCCCACTGAAGGCAGGAATCCGAGAGCTGGGACTAGAATCGCTTGTTTTTCCTCTTGGGAAATCCGAGGGTGACACCCACAATTGTTTTATTGCCATATTCTTAATAGAAAGTTAATTACTGTTATTTTTTTGGTTAGAAAAGACGTTATCCACTGCAGATCCAGACAGGAATCGAAGTCACTGGAGAGCTGGCAACCGCCCCAGCTGCCTCAGTGCTGAAGACATAGGTAACACCCATCACACGTTATTTAATCTGTGCCAATCCTGTGCCAGCTTCAGGCTTTGTAGCTCAGCTCAGCGTTCATCTTCGTGTACATCTCATAAATTGCATCCAGGATTGGAGTGACCCTCGTGAGAAACTGGTGGATTTTTTCTATGCTTTCCTCTTCCTTGACTTCTTTACCCTTCTCCAAGGCCTTCAGCAAATCGGATTTGTAGGGAAGAGCGTAGACTGAGCCCTATAAAACAGAGAGAGGCTGTTTCACTCCCACAAACCCAACAGAGATCATGGGTTGGGCTGTTCCCATGTGCCAACACTGTGGGGTCTCTGGACACTTGTCAGGGAATGGGAACAGCTTTATGGATAATGGTTGGATGCTTGGAGAGGGAGGGAATGCTCACCGTGAAGAGCTTCTGCAGCATCCAGCCGTGGTATTTCTTCAGTGCGATCTCATAAGCCTTCAAGGCGTTCACTCGGATGAGGTTGGGATGCTCCTCATCCCTCTCGCCGTCAGAGATGCTCTGCAGCAACACCAGAATGAATTTCAGACCCCTGGGAGAAGAGCAGAGGTGTTGAGCTCAGGGAAGTCGGTGTTGCTTCCCAGCTTCCAGCCTGGTGTTTCCAAGCATCCCAAAAACCCACAGTCCTGGCAGTGCATCCCTCTTGCAGAGCTGATGCCTGTCCCTGTGTGTCCATCCAGGAAAGAGAGAGAAGGGCTGGATGGAGCCCCCAGGGCAGGACATGGAACTCCCAGGTGAGGCTGAGGGCTGAGCTGGGCACGGTCAGGTGCAGCCCCGTGGATCCTGCAGGGTCCTGACCTGTCCAACTTGTGGGCTCACGCTCCGAGGTTGAATTCCCCTGTGCATTCCCAGGGGGGAGATTTGAGGAGGGGGTTCCCAAAAGCTGTGCTCCCCACACTGCCCAGCCCCAGCCCACAGGGACCAGCCCAGCACACACAGCCTCCATTTGGCATTCTCCAGCTCCCCACATGCCGGGACACAGCCAGAGCAGCTCCCGACGCCGTGAGTCACCTTTTCAACCACATCAGCGCCAGCGTCGCGCCTGTCTTGGGCCAGGCTGAGCCATGCAGCTCCTTCTCCACCTCCAGGATGTTCTGCAGCGTTTTGAACTTGGCAGGGTTGGAGTCATAAACCGCCCGGATTTTCTGAGGGCAGAAAAGGGGGTTGGCTTCCAGGAGCAGGGACTTTGGGCAGGAGCCCTGGGAATAAACTTGTGACTGGAGGAGCCACCGCTGAGCCCAAAGTCTCAGTGGGAAGAAAAGCTGCCACTCCCACAGCATCTCTCCCCAGGGATTCTCCTCTCTGAGCCCTCCTGAGTCCCTTCCTACCTTGATATTTCCACTCAGGTCTGCTTTGACAGGTGAGTAGACAATGGGAGTCCCCAGGCAATCTGTGGAGACAGGGAGGGAGAACACTCAGACACTGGTAACACAGACGACACCACAGACTTCCCATAACCAACAATGCACAGCCCGGGCACTGAGACACGCTAGCAAAACTAGAAAAGGATCTCTGAACTTCGTACACGGCTGTTGGCCCTTGGGACAGCCCTGCCACCTACTGCGGCCCCACCAGTGACCTCCAATCCCCCTGGCTCCGGGACACAGCTCTGGCAGAACGTCCTGGAACAGCCTGACCGGCACCGGACACTGCCCGTCCGCAGGCAGGCAGCCCCATATCCTGCCCTTCCGGGGCTGCCACCGAGCCGCCACACAATAGCTGACATTGTGGAGGGCAGCGGGCACACTGTGCCACGGGGGCGGCCACGCCGACGCCCACCCATGTCCCGACACCCATGTGGGATCCATGGGTGGGATGGCAGCTCCTGCCCCGGACGATGCCTCTGGATGGGGCGCTCCAGGGGACCGCAGGACGCTTCCCAAGGGGGCTGCTCGGCAGGTTTGACAGGATCGTGATGCAACCCCGGCTCTGGCAGAACAGCCAAGCACGGCGGGAGTCCTGGATCAGGTAGGGGGGTCACATCCAGAACTGGGGAGGGGGCACCCCGGAGCGGCTGAGCCCACAGCAGGCCTGGTCCCAGCCCGCATCTCCCAGCCCCAGCCACCCCGGTCTCACCGAAGAACGGCGGCAGGTGCGCCACGGCCTCCAGGAAGGGCAAAGTCTCGATCTGCTTATCAGCCGGCAGCGGCTTGAACTCGTGTTCCAGCAGCAGCGCCATGACCAGCGTACCACCCCCGCTTTCCCCCTCACCGCTCCCCGGCTGAGGGGGTCTGAAGGCAGCGGGGGCCGACCCGGCAGCGCNGGCGGGACCTGCAGCCCGAGGGGAGGCCACGCCCCCACCGCCCCCTCAGGCTCGGGCCTGGCCGTGCCCGGGACCCCGGGCCGGGCGGGTCGGCATTAATTATTCACGGGACATAAATATTTTATAGGGAACAGATGGAAAACAAACCTCGACGCGCGGGAGTGATGAAACACCTCAGTGAGGGGTTGGGTGGGAAAATGACACCGAGCGGGGATACGGAGAGGTGAAGAAGGGGTGGGAGCGGAGGAAGGCTCAGCGCGTCCGTTGTGTGGGGAGCGGACTTGCCGGTGACAGGGCCCCAAATACGGTGTTTTTAACTGGTTATTCTGGAAAAACAAGTCGTGGGGCGATAGCGATCGGTAGCTGGCAGGGCGGGTGCGGGGAGCTGCCGGTCACCGGCGGGGACTGCCGGCTGGTGCCAGCTCCCTCCCCGCTGCCACACTCCCGTGGTGCCCGGAGCCCCTCCCGGGGTGCCAGGAGCCAGCTCCGTGGTGTCTGCGGTGCCCTGAGCCCACCCCTGGGTGCTCGGAGCCTATCCCGGGATGCCCAGAGCCCGTTCCGGCGTGTCCGGAGTCTCTCCCGTAGTACCCAGCCCATTCCGGGATGCCCTGAGCCCTTCTCGGGATGCCCGGAGGCTCTCTCGGGATGCCCGGAGCCCGTTCCGGCATTCCCGGAGTCTCTCGCGTGGTGCCCTGAGCCCTCCTCGGGGTGCCCGGAGTCTCTTCCGTGGTGCCTAGCCCGCTTCGGGATGCCCTGAGCCCCTCCGCCGGTGCCCGGCCTGTGCCGGGTCACGCAGCGGCCGGTCCGCTTGGGTTCGCTGCGGGCGGTGCCGCGCTGGTGCCGTGCCAAGGCGGGCAGAAACAGAAACCTTTAACCCCTGAAATATTTACAGCGCCACAAACCGCGCGGTGCTGCGGGCTCCGAGCCGCCACAGCAGCAACGCGCCCGGCTGCGGCTGCACCCGCACATCCGGCGAGCGCCCGGAATACGGCGGTACCGCCGGGGCGGGTCGGACCGAACCGAACCGAACCGAAACCATCCCCCTCCGTCGCTCCATCTTCCTCCCTGCTCGTCCTCCTCTCTTCCCGCCTCCCTCCGCCCGTCCCCGCCTCCCTCCGTGCTCGCGGAGCTCGTCTCGCCGTGTCCCTCGGTGGGACCCGTCGCTGCCGGCGCGTTGCCATGTCGCTGTGGCCGCGGTGGGGCCGCGGCGCGGAGCGCAGGGCGGCCGAGCGGCGGGAGCTGGAGGCGCGCAGCCGGCAGCAGTGGGAGAGCACCAGCCGCGCCTTCGCCCGCGCCGCCGCCTGCTGCTCCCTGCAGGCGCGGTGGAGCGAGCCCCGCGTCCCTCCGCCCAGGTACGGCCGCGGTCCGGCGGGTCCCGGGGCGGTGCCGGGGTCCCGCTGACTGCCGGTGTGTGCGGCAGCGCGGCGGCGGCGCGG
>VWZS01007474.1:410790-584570 GCA_013397075.1 Rhabdornis inornatus | reverse complement strand
TGGGGCGGCTGCTGGGAGAGGAGGAGGCGGCGCTGGCGGCGGAGCTGCGGGAGCGGCGGCGGGGCGGCATGCGGAACCAGGAGCTGCGGGACGGCCCCGGAGAGTGCGGGAGGAAGGTGAGGGAGCGGCCCGGCCGTGCTCGTCCCGCATCCCGGGGCTTGTCCCGTGCTTCAGCTGTACCGGCGGGACTTGCTGGAGTTGCCACCTGAACCGCTGTCAGCCTCTGCGGGGTTTGGGATGCTGAGCACTCCCGGATCCTGACCTGACCCAGTTCTGTGTTCCCAGTTTGCTGAGCCGCTGCTGCACGAGCGCTGGAACAAAAACAACGCGCAGCTCCGAGAGGTGATGTTGCTTTCTCTTGAGTCCCTGCTGCCTTGTATTTATTAAACCAGTTTTTAACTTGGAAGTCATCATATCTCTACTGTTGTCACTCATCTCGCATCACAGCAACTGCCCCAAGTTCTCATAAACAAAAGGCAAAGAAATGAAAGGGTTTAAGTTTAAATAGTTTTAAGAAGCTCTCTCAAAGCTGTATTTTTAAAAGTCAGAAATCTGTTCAGACTCTGAGCAAATTTTCAGAGTTCACAATGTAAATACCTCAGGTGCATAAAATATAAATAATATAAAAAATATAAATCTTAATATCTCAGCTGTACATGCTGTGCTGTGGTGCTTCCTCATTTCTTATTCTACCCACATGCTGCTCCAACATCGCAGTCCTGTATCTCTGTCACCGTGGTGTTTCCCATGTGACAATGACCCTCAGCTCAGGACCTGGTGGGCACCTCAGACACTCAGATGAGCCCACCTGAGCAGAGGCAGATCCTACTGAGATTTCAGGGCCGGGGAGCCTGGAAGATCCTGGGGGACAGAACCTCTGGCACTGATATCCCTGCTGTGTCTGTTGTGTCTCCAGGCAGAGTCAGAGCTGCACAGGAAGCACGTGAGAGAGGCTTGGGGTGATCAGGTAACACAACAAAACAAGGTATGGGGGTAGCTCTGGTGTTCTGGTCACTGGCAGGACTCTGAAATGCCTGTGCAGGTGGAGGGGTGACACTTGTGCCACGGGAGTTGCTGCCAGGACGGGCACTGTTAACAAAGCCATCCAGCTTGCATGAGTCTCCTCTGTGGATTTTCTGAGCCAGAAGTTGTTTCTTTGTGTCAGGCTAACCTGAAATGCTGTTTTCTTTTCTTTGGGACAGGAAGAGGTGACCAAACTCAAAGAGAAGAGTCACGAAAAGGCACGAGGGGAAGCACTGGAAAGAACAAAACAAGAGGAAGAGAAGGGTCAGCTGGAGAAGCAGCAAGCAGAGACATTGCTTCAGCAGATAGAAGAACTGAAATTGCAGGAGACAAAGGTAATCTTGACTTTCTCCTCTTTTGAGAAGGGAATTTGTTGCTTCACTTGGAAATACAGCAAGGCTGACCTGACCTCTCCATATTTGCACTGCAGGGAGGGTTTTCCCTGCCTGCAGAGGAGCAGAACAGGGTACAAACTCTGGTCAAGCGTGCTCTCTGGGATATTGTGGCTCTCTGATGTACTCTCTCTTGGTGCTTGTGTTTTCCTTTTTAGGCAACAAAGCTGAAAAAGGAACAAGAGAATTTATTAAAGCAGCAGTGGGAGCTGGAGAATTTGGAAGAAGAAAGGAAACAAATGGAAGAGCACTGGAGGAAGAAAGAGCTTGGGTAGGACACCAAGTGGAGCTTGTTTTGAATAGAATCTGTTCCTATGCCCACAGCAGTACTTGGGGCACAAGGAGATATTCCAGGTAGCAGTGGTAGGATGTAAATATCTGGGTTTTGGTGTTTTGCCCACAGTAGCCAAAGAGCAGAGGCTCTGTTGCTGTTACTGGTTTTTGTTCCTGGTAGCAGGTTCCTCATTGTCACAGATGTACCTCCTTGGGTGCTGCTGTACAATGACGTGGTGCTTTAGAGTCAGCGTGGTACTGTTTTCTTTTTAAATTCTGCTTTTTTCCTCCTTCAGTCGCTTTTTGAAGCATCAGTGTGACGTCCAGTTAAGGAGACGAGCACAGCAGATACAGGAGGAGCTGGTAAGAGATTAATTTAAACTTTATAGATGCTGTGTGGTGAAAAAACTTGTGTGTGATTTGTGTCTGCCTCTGATTCCTACAGATCAGGAGTCCCCTTCAGCTTGTGCACAGGGCTGGAGCACAAAGCTCATGGGGAACCAGCACTGGAACATCTTGCTGAGCACACCGTTGACACTGTCAGCAGTAATGCCTAGAGGAGCCCTGCACACAGGCTGGAAGGCTGTTGGATAGTTGTTAATCTCGTGGTTTTTCTTCAGGAGGCAGACAGGCAAATCTTATCAGCCCTCCTGGAGAAAGAAGATGAGGATCAGCGCGGGCAGATCGCGCGGCGGGAACGGGCGGTGGCAGACGTGGCCTGGATGAAGAGGGTCATCGAGGAACAGCTCCAGCTGGAAAAGGAGAGGGAAGCAGAGCTCGAGACCATCTTCAGGTGAGTCTGCTCACCTCTGAACCTCACCTGAAGAGTCCATGTGTGCTGAATGTTCTGGGTCAGGGGGTCACTGAGAGGCACAGGTGGGATGGGGACACCAACTGGCAGGGAACAAACCTGAAGAGAAACCCAAGTGCTGCTCTAAAGCACAGGATAGCTTTTCTGTGCCTGTGGAGTATGCAGGGGGGTTAACCTCAGAGATAATTCTTCCTCTCTCCCTTAGGGAAGAAGCAAAAAAAATATGGGAGAAGAGGGAAGAAGAATGGGAAAGAGAGAAGGTGGCCAGAGATCACCTGATGAATGAGGTGATGTCTGTATTGATGATGTGTCTCCCTTGCTTCAATGAAACCATCACTGCACTTGTAACCCACCACCCTCTGGAGAGTTAAGAGCCTTCCATTCCAGGGTGGAATTTTTTTTCTTGTCAGGTGTGTTTCCTGGGAACTGTTTAACCATCTTGTCCCTCCATCCCCTCCCTTTGCCCAGGTCCTTGCAGGCAGACAGCGCCAGATCCAAGAGAAGATGGAGTTAAACAGACGGGCCCAAGAAGAGTCCATTAAGTATCGAGAGCAGCTCATCAGAGAACTCGAGGAGGTGAAGGAAGGGACTCGTTGGGAGAAGGAGCAGGAGGAGGAACAGCAGACAGCCCACAGGAGGGAGCTGCAGGCACAGGTAGGCTGAGCTCCCCAAAACACACCTGGCTGCTGAGGCTGTCCCATCTCACCTGATTTCCACTGAACAGGGAACAGAGCACACCTGGAGAGAGGAGGAGGAGCAGGAGGGATGGGCCCAGCAGCACCTCAAGGAGCTGGAGCAGCAGGAGGGTGAGCAGGGCTAGGTCACACCTGGGTCACCCCAACACAGGGGCCACCCCAACACACCAGCCCAGCATGGAGGGTGACAGCATCAGTCTCTGATCTGCACTTTAGTCATGACAGTGCCAGGGCACAACACTGGGCTGTTCCTTCCCCTCACAGAGCTCTACAGTTCTGTCTTTTCTTTTTTGCCCATGTTGGTATCAGTTAAGCCCTAACTTGTAAAGATTTTTTGAGGCAGATGTGTTGCTAATGCCTCAAATGTTGCTCAGTGCTGAAAGGGATTTATTGGCTGCATTAGTGCAGTTGGTACAGTGCAGCTCCCCTGCTCAGTGTCTTCCTTGAGTGTCCTGCTTTGCCTGGCTCTAAAATCAAATTTGAGTAACCCTACCTAAAGCCCCTGCCCAGCCCATCAATGCCTGTGCATGCTGAACAGCATGAATTCCAGAACAGATTAATTCCAGAGCCTATAAACCAGTGCTGGTCCTTGTTTTGACCTCATTAGTTCTACAGAGGACTACCCAAGAGGAGCTTGGACCTGAGGAATGAGCACGAGATGCAGCTCCAGACTACAGAAAGAAAACTCTGAGGACTCAAGGAACTCCTGAAATAATGGTGCCTCTGGAATAGCCTAGAGTGAGATCAAGACTTGACTCAGTAGATTTCTGAGAACATTTAGTTGTGGCCAAGCTGAAGAGGGAAAAAGTTCTACTGTCTTCAGGAATGTGGAAGTGTGAGCACCTTTAGAGAAGTGAACTGCTTCACTTTGCATTCTGGAATTGTGCTCGTGTATTTTCGTACATGAGAGGCTGAAGCAACCCAGCAAGTAAAAGGGCCCTGTGGACCTGAGCCACAAAAGAATCTATGTCTCCCCAGGAACGGGAGCTGTGAAACACCATGGGCTGTGTCAGACTCCCACCTTGGAGAATCAGGCTGTGCCTGTGTTCCCACTGGACTCTGAGGAGTTAATTCATAATGCACATTGCAAATCAGTCATGTGTGCTGTGGCAGCAGTGCTCTCCAGAAGGTGCTGGAGACTTCATTAAATGTTGTTTTTCACTTGTTTCATAAATAATGGATTTTTGGTTTTTTTTACATGAGCAAACTACTCCAGGACAGGAGAGAAGATTGAGTTGATTATTGCAGTTCCTTCCCTCCTGTTACCATCCACATCAGTCCTGTCACAGTGCACAAGGAGCTGTTACAGGACTGTGACAAAGACTGGCACTTTACTCAAGAGTAGAAACCTTTCCAAAGATCTTTAGAGAACCAGCAGTCAAATAAACCCACATTATTTCACACACTGAAAGGGTTTTAGCATTTTATAGTAATACTGTAAACAAAAGATTAAAAGTCAAAATATTGTACAGACAGAATGACACTGATAAATACAAGGTTTGGAAAAAGGCAAAAAAAGCTTTTCCTTTCCTCTGCAGCATTTTGTAAAGGAAGAGCAAGTTTGTTTACAGGGGAACAAGAGGAGATCTAGTCCTAAAAGAAAAACACGCCTTTGTTACTTGAGGTGCTACAAACTCTGTGATTGCAGTGCTGTGAGTGGAGGGTTCATGAACTTGCTGCTGGAGGTTCCTGTGGGGTGTGAACCACTCTGATTTCAGCACAGCTGGAGCAGGGGTTGGCAGTTACTAAAGTGTCCCTTGGTTTTGGATCAAAGGCAGGTTTAAATAAGTGATAAATTACACCGTAGCTCAGTGTCACCCTGCTTTGGAAAGCAGGTAAGATATGTTAAAGAACAGCACACAGAAGTGTCCTGACAGACTGAAAAATGCCATCTGCTGCTTTTCAGCCATGCCAATTTAAGGAAAAGTTCCTAGAAGATTATCAATGTATTTAATTAATTGCATGATTTTGAAGTAGGTTTCACAAAGCTAATTTGCAGTTTTAATCCCAACCTGCCTGCATTGTCAGGCTAGAGCTGCTTCTGGGGATCAGAAGGGCAGAAAGGAAGTAAAACCCCACAATGAAGAACATTAATTCACTGGGCTGTCATCTCCTCTCTCCATTCCTTCCCTCTCTCAGACTCTGGGAGCCAGACAGCACCAGGAATCCAGCAGTGCTATGGCACTTGTGCTTGGATATATCCACACAAACACACCATGGCTGGCTCCTGGGCAGTGACAATGCACTTCCAAATGGGACACAGGCAGAGGCAAAAATCAGTGATTTCCTGCACCACCTGAAATTCAGACTCCCAAAAATATTCTCATTCGTAATTTTTGAAATTATGGACTGACACATTTTTGTGAACTGTTACGAAGAAATCTGGAGCACACATGGCCACTGGGGCCAGGCAACCTGGCAGGGGTTACTCAGCAAGTTGTCAAATTTTGAAAGATTTGCATAAAAAACATAGCAGATATGAGAAATGTTTTCACATTTGGATCTGTTGAGGTACAGAGGTTATGTGCTGTGGCAGACACAGCTGCTTTTGCACTGGCACTCTTTAACTTCCTTTTTCTGTTAATGAGCACAGAAATCTTCAGAGAAATTGCATCTGGAGTTACTGAGAAATGCTGCTGCAAACAAGACGGTGCCTCAAAGATGACAGGAAAATTCTGCAGGAAACTTAACAATGAATTACTAACTCAGAAACGAAGGATAATATTTTAACCACTAATGCCCTAAAGTAACATCAAACATATATATTAATGGCATAGTGACAACTAAAAGAAGTAACTATTAAGTTTCAAATTCCTTCCAAAACAGATAAAGTGACAAAGACCTTGTAAAGTTACACATAACAAGCTTGGATGCCCACAACTACTACTGGTTTAGCAGACTAAAAAACATATTGCACAACAGTTGATATGGGAACAGAGAACGTTGGGCTTGTACCCCGTTACCAGGACAAACCTTCTTCCTGCTGGGAGCAGTCCTGGAGCCTGGGGAGCCTCAGCCAGCAGGATCCCAGCAGGGGAGGGATGGAGATGCTGCCCTCCCATCCGTGCAGTGGTGTCAGAGCAGTTCCACCAACAGGACCTGAAAGCAGAACGTGGCCCCAAGGAAACATCTACGAGAGCTCGGTACAGCGCTGGGACATGAGAGTGGCTCGACAGCTACTTGCAACATGCTATTATCCATAACTACACTGGCAACAAAATAAGGCAGTGGGTTAAATTAATCATAAAATTGTTAGAAAACATGCAAAAATAATACTGAGTTTAAAAAAAAAAAAAGGTTTCTTGCCCCTTGAAGTTTTTTCCTCGTAAAAACGCGCATAGTTCCACACATCTATGCTGAAATCCAACCTTTAAAAAAAAACAAACCAAAAACCCCAGAGTAAAAAACCCCGAGTGCCTCAGTTGTTGTTCTCTTTGGTTGTGATGGTGACGAGCTGCTTGGCAGCCTTGGCGATGTCGTAGGCGCACTGGATGACCTGCTGTGTCACCAGCTGGATGTCGGGCGCGGGGCTGGGCTCGGCGGGCAGCGCTTTCCTGCACTCCGACTGCAGTCTGTAGGCACTGGATGTCAGCAGGCGCAGGGAAGTCCTCACCAGCTCTGACTTGGGCTTCTGAGAAGGGAAAAAAACCCCACGTTGGGCACCAATAAATAATTTTTTTTTTTTTTTTTTTTTTTGGTGGATGGTTGTTGCTGTTTTTTAGGGGATTAACCCTTGGAATGGTGGTAATAAAGCACACAGCAACATGGTCATCCTTCAAGATAGGAAAGAGACAAAGTTTATTCTAACACAGACTCCTTAAATATATACGAGCCTTACTCCAGGGACAGAATACAGCCCATTGGTCAGAGCGAGCAGCACTTCTTGCACGGACATTTTTATTATAAAACAACAGAGTTCTCAAAATACACACTCTGTAAACAGTAGCAGGTGCCTTTGTTTATTCCTGGGAAAACCTCTGCTCCCAGGCCAGCTCCTGGGAAAGCTCCGTGTTCACACAAAACTTTCCCATGGGCAATTCCACAGATGCTGGTGAAAGCCAGGGAACACAGCAGTTAAAGTTTTAAGTTTTCCCAAGCTACTCAAAGGGAAACAGAAGGGAAAGAATTAATAACAAAGTTTAGCACCTAGTGTTGTAGACAGAGAGTGCATGAGGAATGTGGTGTTTTAGTAAAAACATGTTTACAAGAAGTGTTGCCTTCCTTAAACCAAAAAACTTATTCAATCCTTGGTTCAGCAAACCAGTTTATAAAAATGTGCCTACTGCTACAATAAACCACTTCTCCTGCTTTCTGTGTTACTGTATTTTTTCACCACTCCCTAAACTTACAGCGACATGTTTTGGTTTAGGGAAAATGTGGGAGGAAATTTTTCAATGGGTTTTTTCTAGAAAATAGATTTAAGTAGTTTTTTTTTTATAATTGGTTTGGTTGGTTTTTTTTTTTTTTGAGAGAAGTGAAAAAAATTATTTAACAGGTAAAGTATTTTTTTAGTATAAAAATGAATATTAAACAGTAAAATTTTTTATTGTTTTGAAGAGATGATAGATTTAGAAGAGGTTTTTTGTGGGTTGTAGTTTGCTTTATTTGTTTTTAGTTCTGTTGGTTTTAGGAAATGTGGTTTAGCTTAGGTTTAGTGGGTTATAGGTGTGAGTTTTCGGTGTTTTTTTCTGGTTTTTAGTTTAGGTTTGAATAATTTTAAGAAAAAGGAAAAAAAAATTACAGTTTAGGGAGTTTCTTTTAGTTAATTTTTCTAACTAAAAGGAGAATTTTTTTTTGTTGTTTAGTGTAGATAATATAGTTTGTGGGGGAATAAGCGTAAGTAGTTTTTGATAATAAATTTTGGTTTTTTTTTTTTTTAGTTTTGGAATTAGTTTTAAAGTTGTAGAATTTAATATTTAATATTAATAGAATAGACGATTTAGGGATATAAGTATTATAAAGTTATTTTAAGATTTTTTATTTTTTAATTTTTATATTGTTAGTTTACTATTATATATATTACATATAAATATATATATATTTATGTATATACACTGCAACAGACAGAACAACACAACTTTTTAATTAGCCTGGAGTGCTCACAAGGATTCATTGATGCTGGGGCCAAGCCTTGCCTTCCCCTCGTGGCAGCAGAGGGAATTTCTCCTCTTGGGGAGATTCCAGGCAGCAGGCAGGGGATATTGCTCCGTGCCCTCCCTTAGGAAGTTACTCATGCACATTTCTGGTGCCTGTTTACTGTCCCAGCCCATGTCCTGGCTGCCAGGAGGGGACAGCATGTCCAGGATGATCAGTGCAGGGTGGGACAGCAGCCTTGGCTCTTTCCTCGCAGTTTTGGAGAGGTGGGTGAGACTTACAAGAACTCAGTCACGGGGATTTCACTCCCTAAATTTGTGAATAAACAGATCTCTTTGATGGATGGACAACAGATCTAAATGTGGCTGCAGGAAAGAAATCTAGGACATGGCACTCAGATGAAAAAAGGGATGATGAGTCTGGTGAAATTTCCATGTAACCACACAATTCTTCATGCCAGATTCAAATACCTCCAGTTTTGTGCAATTTTACATGCTTTAAGTTCAAGAGTACAATTAAAGGCCTGGACTCACACTTTAGCCCTTACCAGTGGCCATGCTAATAAATCCAAAGGTGCATCATAACCCCATCATTTCTCCCTACCATTTTCATTCTGAAGGTGAAATAATTTTTGATTTTCATTCTGAAGGGGAATTACACATGAGGAGTGAGACCAAAACCATTCTGATGGTGGCAGGTACTTACTTTTGGGAACAAGGCTGCCATTTCTGTCACTGCCACATGTATTCTCTCGGAGCACGGTATATAGCTGCAGAAAGATGCCCTGGGTTATTTATTGTGTAGAGACTCCCTTCCCTCTTCCACTTCACTGCTCAGTGACTGTTATTCTAAAAACAACCATGTGACTTCAGAAAAAGCAAGAAGTTAACAGTGCAAAATCATTTCTTAGATTTTCATAGTTCTTCAGAGTTGGTCTGAAGGAATAACTGTCCATACTTTTTATATAAAACATTGTCAGGAAAGTTTCCATTTGTGTGCAACTTCAGAACACCAAGATGCCTTCTTGGATTAATACCCAGTGAACAGACAAGGCAGAGTTCTCACACACATGCATCCCCAAACTACCAACTACATTCACAGTCTGTGAGTTCTGGGCTAAATATTCACTAATTCTGATGAGTTAGTTAATAAAACAAAGGCAGATTCTGTGAATCCTCATAGATTTCACTTCTGATTTATATACCAAATGAAAACTGGTCTGTTCAAAATAGAACTATTTACCATAAACTGCTGTGAATAGTGAAGTGTTAGTGTGCTCTCTCACAAGTCTCATTTCAAAAGACTCACTTTTATACTTCAAAGACTCAATTTTAGCCTAAGTTAGTTCACATGATCCAATCTGAAGCAACAGAATCTCAAAAAACACAAAGCATTCAAGAAAACTATTCAGCATGTGTGGGTTATGGCAGTTCAGTGCCCTTTCAAGCAAAAAGAGCCCCCAAACCCACCCCCCAATCATTATTTATTTGATCTTCTTGCAATAGCAAAGGTGCAAAAAAATCAGTCACTTGCAAATGCACTGAGAGTGAAGCAACACACTGGGGTCATTTTGGCAATGCAGGAAAATTGCTTTAAAAGGAGTACTTCCATGTGTGTCAAGTCCCATGAGTTCTTCCAAATAAATGAACTAAAATTGGAGAGAGGTCTTGCAAGTTCACCACAATTCCCCTTCTGCTATAGAGTTAATGATTAATCTGCTCCCTGCAGCCACAGTGACCAGCATCCTACCTCATTAAAAAGTCAATTTACTGATTAAACCCTTCACTAACAAGGCAAAGAAAGCCCTGAGAATAACCTGAATGAGACACTCAAGTGAACACAGGTTTCACTGTATGTTCTCTAGGTCAGCTGCAAAGTTTGCAGTCTGGCCTGGAGGAATGGCTTCAGTTTAATGTCTAAACACTCACTGTGAGCTTGTGAGATGCTCTGACACTGTGTTGGGTTCACACACATTCCAGTGAGACATCAGGATGATATTCAAATAGTGACAGCTTGGAAAAGGAATTCCTCATTAGGAGTAAATTGTGTTATCTCTTCCTCCAATCCTGACATTTGTTGGCCGGGGTTTGAACCTGGGCAGTTTTAAAGAGCCTCTCACGCAAATGTCACTTTTATTTTAAGCATTAATGAACAATATTTTGGTCAGGTTGGAAGATACCGTATAAACACAGATTTTTTTTCATGGATTTGGGATACAAATGATCTCATCTGACCCTCAGCTGTATAAACACTTGAGGGGCCTCAGCTGTCAGGTATGGATGTTCCACCTTGGGAATGTGAAACTCCTGCTACTTTTGCAATAGTGCAAAGAAACAGCAACCACATGTTTTGTTCAGAAAAATCACAGAATGGTTTGGGTTGGGAGGGACCTTCAAACCTCAAAGATTCCTTCCTAAAGGAAGAAATTCTTTCCTGTGAGGGTGCTGAGGTCCTGGCACAGGGTGTCCAGAGAAGCTGTGGCTGCCCCTGGATCTCTGGAAGAGCTGGACAGGGCTTGGAGCAACCTGGGCTAGTGGAAGGTGCCCCTGCCCATGGAGGGGGTGGAACAAGGTGGGCTCTAAGGTCCTTTCTAACCCCAACTATTCTGTGATTCCATGAGCCAACCAAGTTGTAACTTAATTTCTCTTGACAGACAATAAAAAACCAAAGCGAGTCAGGAGAATAAACCAGAGCCAGCTCCAGCTCCAGGCTGTGGCTCTGTTCCCCACTACTGGGAGCTGGAAGAGCTGAGCCACACCCCCTCCCTGCAGGAGGGGCTGCCTGCAGCTCCCTCACCCCCTGCAGCATTTCATGCATCGCCTTTCCATGACCCCCGTGTGGCCGGAGTGGGAGGGAAAGAGGCAGCAGAGAGAAGGAGAAAGGACACTGTGCCTGGGAGGCAGGGACAGAGGCCAGAGTACCAGGAGGCAGGGCCGGGCTGCTGGCTGGTCAGAGGCTGCAGGGGCGCTCGCTCAGCCCCGGGGACCCTCGTGCCGAGGCTGTGTCTGAGCTGGGATGTGCCCCCACGCTCCAAGGGCCTGCTGAGCCCATGGAGCACAGGGAAAGGGATGGGAGAGAGTGAGAAACAAAAGGAAGAAGGGGTTTCATTAATAGATGATACTCTTGCATCGTGGTTTTTACTCTCCAGTTATCTATGCAGCACGTGATTTTTCTTGACAACGTTCCCAGCACAAGCTTGGAGGATGTGCTTATTACATCCTCAAGTGTCTCATTTTGGTAAGGAAGCATTCCCCTGTGTCAGGGAAGAGGAAAACAAAGAACAGCAGCTTCCTAGTTCAGTGTTTTGCAAGATAACACTCATCTACGCATAGGCAAACACCCCACTCCACGTGTGGTACAGAAAACAAAAATGCAGCATAGCAGGTTTTTTAAAAACCTGATCAATTCAACGAAAGCCAGGTATGCTGCATTGTTTCCTTCAATGACTTAGAAAAAATTCACATACTGTATAGTGTGATACACACAAAAACGACACTCATTTAAAGCCTCTCTGTGTGAAACAAGCAACAAGAGGTTGCACTAGAAAAGGTTACACCAAGGGCAATGAGCTCAGCACAAACACGGCAGAAGTCATCACTCGCTGAGAAGGAGAGGCCACGCCGGCCCTGCTAAAAATAGCAAAGTACAAGAAGGAAAAAACACAGAACAAAAGTGGCCCCATTGTTGTGCACTTCTCTGAGCAAGGCAGGAAGTGAGGGCTCAACACAAACTGCTGCTGCTTCTCCCAGGCACAGAGGGCACCGAGCTGGGGCCACAGCAGAGCCAGACCTGCCAGCCTGCAGGGCCAGAGAGTTCCAGCCCCAAAATGTGCTCACACCTGGGAATATGTAACTTTGATTTACAGCCTTCTAAAAGAGCTGTGTGGGGAGCACCACCTGATGATCAGCAAGGGCAGTATCACTTTTAGTCACCCACAGCTATTCTGGAAATTGTTCAGGTGGGCCAGAATTTCCTTGAGGGAACTGAAGCTGCTGCAGCCTGACGTGCTCAGTGTTCTGCTTACTCAGCTGGGTCTGGATCTAAAACCAATAGTTCAAAATACTTTTGATGGTACATAATTTGTACTAATACCTCAGTAAAAAAGCCAAATTCTCCCTCTTTCACAATCTGCTCCTGAAGCAAGGCTTGGTGTTACTATCACATTCTGCAGGGTGTAATTACCTATGGACATAGAGGGGGTGAAGACCCAAGAAAAACTTGCAGTGAGTTTTCTACAACACATCTGGTTTGTGTTGTAGATAACACAACACTCATTTTGCAGCAGGACTCACAAGTTAAGGGCAGGGGGAGGGCACTCCCAAGGGGCTGGTCACTCATCCCCATTCATCCCCAACTTGCCCCGTGGCACTAAGGACACCAGGGAACACAACAGACCTACACATTTTACAGGTGTGAAATAGCAGGGCTGTGTTGCATTTTCACCTGTGCTACAGGTGAAAACACCTGAAGCATTTCCTTTGTTTTCTCACCAGCTCCAGAGCTTTTCCTTACCTGTCATGTTTGTTCTCCTGCGCCGCTCGCAGCAGCTCCTGGATGTTCTTGGTGATCTGCTCAGTTTTCCGAATCACATCTTCTGTACTGGGCAAACTGGAGCTGGGGGCTGGGTCTGTGTCCTCAGGGATGGAGCCCTCCCCCTGCCAAACGACGCTGCGCTGCCGGCCCTTCCTGCCCGACCTGCAGGGGAGCAAAGCAGGGCTTGGCCAGGGCACAGAGCAGCCTCCTGTCACCCCCAAGCTGTGTCAGCTGTGTCACAGCACCTACCCCGGCTCCTCCAGCTCCACGGGGGTGGTGGGGTTGTCATAGTCACTCTCAGACACGCTGCTCTGCTTCTCCAGCTTCGAGGCCTGCAAGGAACAAATTTATTTCAGCCTGTGCAGGGAAGAGCAGCCCTGGGCTGTGCCAGAGCCACATCCTGTGCATGTGGATTTGCTCTGTGTACAACAGCTCCTGCTAGCCTGGAGCTGCTGTGTCCCTCTCCCCATGCCAGGCTGCTGCTCAGTTTGTACCTGGGCACTGCCAGCACAGCACAGCCCCACCAGCCCCTGAACACCCAGCATGGCAGGACAGACAGACAGAGAACAGCATCCTTCCCTGCCACTGAAACTGCCCCAGGGGCACACTCTGAGAGGCCACCAGGAGCAGAGGCCAAGTGGAGAAGCAGCACCATGAAACAGGAGCCTGAAGAGTGAATAAGAACCACTGGAGAGGGAGAAAACCCCAGAGAAAAAGAGGCCAGACCAAGAGAGCAGAGCAGAGGTCAGAGACCATGGTGGGGAATGCAGAGTGGAAAGCAACCAGTGGGAGGTTGGCCCTGGGAAGGACACTGCAAAATGGGAGCCCAAAACAAGGGCTGAAGACTGTGGTAATGGGAGAGCCAAAATAAAGACAGGAGACAGAGATGGGGGAGCCCAAACTGCAGGTGGAAGATCGAGAGCACGCATGGAATTGATGAGACCTGAAGCTCATTACAATTTGGGGGCCAACATGAGAGGGGTTAAAGGCCATTGCAAAGTGAAGCCCAAAACAGGGTAGGAGGCTAAAGTGTGAGAACTGAGGCCCATTGAATGCTCAATACTGGTCCAGAGTTGGAAGATCAAAGAAGTGAGAGTTGTGCCCCAGAGCACATGCCCAACCATCAGAGTAGAGGGCCACAGAAGAATGGTGTCAAAAGGAGGATAGGGGCCAATTCCAAAGTGGAAGCTGAAATGAGAGCAGAAGGAATGCAGGGAAACAGGCTGGATTGAACTCTGTAGACCCCAGGGGCTGATCCCAGAGCAAAGGCTGAATGAAGAAAGGGATAGCAAAATGAGCTTGGAGGCCGAATCCTCAGCCAGGCCCCAGGATCTCTACACATCTGCTTCCTCAAGTCTTCTAAAAACTGCAAAGCTTCACCCAGGTGCCCTGCAGAGCGTGTCTGGTATCAAATACACCACACTGGTGTCACTCTGATCACAGAGCAGCAGCTCAGGGTCCTTCAGAACCCCAACAATCAGCCCTGGGGCTCTTAGAGAAACCCTGAAGTCACCATGAGGGAGACTCCAGGGTTAAACTGTAAGGGACACCTCCAATCTGCATCCCTGACCTGAACATTTAAGAATCTGCTTGCCAAATAATATTTCTGCCTCGAGGACAGACCAAAAATGTGACCAGGAACTGGTTTTCACTGGCTGAGATTCAGTACATTTGTTAAGCATTCATCTGATGTTAAACCCATCAATTCTTAAGTGAAGAACCTGGAGTTAGGAACCCTTTTCAGTTTTAAAGTTACTCTGCACAGAAGGAAAAAACAGCATTTTTTGAACACTTGTCTCTCAGGACAGCTGGTAAAGATCAGTTGTAAAAGAGACATGTATTTTGAAGATAAGAAACTATTTTATATAGAGTCTGACCTTTCCCCTCTGCCAGGTGTACAGAGACAACAATCCTAATAGTGGCAAAGCTCTACCATCTGGTCAGAAATACAAACAACAGTGATGAATTACCAGAAGAGGATACTATGGAATCACTAATATAGAATCTGTGTAGAATAAAAACAATCAATCAAACCCTCTGCAAGTTTCCAGTACCAGACAGCACTGCAGCCAAACCCAGATTTCCATTTGGCCAAGCAGGATATTACCTTGATAGTTTTTTCTTCTATTCCTACTTGTAAATCTATTATTTTCTGAAGTAGTATGTCTAAACACTGTACAGTCAAAATAAAATGGGGACAGAAGGAATGAAAAAGAAGGCTCTGTGTCCTGACAGGGAGAGACCAGAGTAAACATTTAAACCCCCAAATTTGTTATCTTTAAGGCAAACAATCAATCAGGACCACCTGGATTGGTGCAAGCCACCCAAGGAAAGCAGCTTTGAAGCTGGGCCTCATGCAGTGCTTTTAGTCAGCAGGAGAGTTGTACATTGGCTTAGAAATATCAGTGAGAGCCTGGAAAAATCACTGTCCAAACAGCAGCCAGCTTGTTTTGGGGCTGTTGTGCAGCTGAACAAGTGACCTGGAGAACCGTGCGTGGTGTTAAAGGTTGAAGATGTGAAGTTAGAGAGAGGCAAGAGCCCAGAGCTCGTGGCAGCAGGAATGGAAGGGAGGAAGTTCTGCTCCATGCAGGCTGGAAGGTCAGGCATTAAAAGGGGAAGAGAGAGGATGTGGTTCTGGGGAGACTGGCACCTCCTCCAGGGAAAAGATCGATTGGGAAGGTACTTAACCCTTCGTGTGCTCTCATCCCTCGACCAGGAGAGCGTGGAGGGGAAGGAAGGTAGAGATGAAGAGGAGGTCACAAACGCACTCCTCCCGATCTAAAAATGGGAAAGAGAAAAACCAAAACCAAAACACAAACTCTTAACTGAAATTAAAGGAACATTCTTAAAACCATGGAGATGACATGAAGCAAGAATGATGTTGAGAATCTGGCTTAGGCTGAGGGGACTTAATTCTTTCAAAATACAATTGAATTCAAGCTCATTCTAACACTGAGATTCCAGAGGTGCCAAATTCCATGGAGAATAAGAAATATTCACCACATGCCAAATTAACTAACTCCACAAAACAAATCAATGCTTCAGAACTGCGACTGCTATCCAAATTTCCACCCAAATGACCAAAGGACCTATACAAAGCACTGTCACATTTTGCAAACACTGTCACACACAAATGAATTCTGTCATTTCTTGCTGCCAGAACTGCCATCATATCAACATGACAATATCACTTAAAATTATTCAGATTTCATAGCTTAAATTAATTTAATTGAAGGTGGGGACTGATTCCCTTGGTGCATTCAACTGCCTCTGTGGAATGTGCGTGGAATATTTGCCCTCCTTCATGCCAAAGGTAACTTGAAAATACATTTTAAAGATCTTAATGATTTACCTGGAAGGAAATACAAGACATTGTACCAAGAGGAAAAGATATTGCCAAAAAACCACACTTTAATGTGTGGATTTTAAATCTGCATTTAAAATTTTAAACGTGTGTCTAAAAGATACTGTCCTGTATTCCAGCCCACAGGGCAATTTGAGAAGGCGAAACAAAAAAATTAACTGTGCTAATTAATTAAATGCACTTGTTAATTAAATGCAGTAGTGTGTGTTGGGTCACTTCTGTAAAGTGTGAACACCTCAGTGCAAAATCCCTCTGGCCAACAGAGAACTCACTCTCCACATCACACAGGAGAATACTAAACCAGAAGAATCTGCTTGACTGGCAGATCTAAACCACCTCCAGCCTCCAGTTCCAAACTCAGAATAAGAAATTGGTCTGGGGAAAATTTTTCAATTTTATTTTACTTTTGCAAGGTGGTTATGAAGCTCCACAAACTGGCACCTGCAAGTTTATCTCCAGAAATACATTAACTTTACCCACCTTCTTGGAATACTATTTCCCCTCCCTTCCTGGTTTTCAGACAATTACATATTGATATTTCATATATCTATAAAAAACCAGCTGAGCAGAAGCCAAAAGCTCCAGTCTAGATATTCCAGCTTCTGCTTTTCAAACCATCAGGCTCCTGCAGACATGTTAATACAGCAAACATGAACAATTCCCACAGTTCTTATAGATTTTTTTCCCTCTGAGGCAGAAGCTGAGTGAACGAGCGGAGCTGGAAGAGACAGGAAAAGCTGAACATGAGAGGCAATGCAGAAGCAGCAGCAGTTTTACTCACGTGTGGAGGGAAAGGCTGCAGCCTGGTGATGTTTTCTTCTGGGTAGGTGACCTCCCCCATGGGCAGGTAAGGTTTCTGCCCCGAGCCAGTCTCGTACATGGACATGGGCCTGCTGCCCCGGGCCGACGGGCGCCGCTTTAGGGAGGAATTGCTGCTGGGGTCTGGGTACTCAGAACCACTTTGCACCTGATAGATATTGGTTGTGGCCTGTCTTCTGAGGTTGGTATTTTCACTCTGAAGCGTTTGGAGCTGAAAGAAATGTTTAGCAGTGGGATTTGGTTTCCTAAGAGCAAGTGCCAAAAGCAAAGTGACCATGTGACACTCGCTTGTCAGCCGTGCTAGAAAATCCAGGTACTGCTGGCTGGGGGTTCATTTCCTTTTCAAAATCTACTTGACTTGCTTGGTATAAGCATAGAAGCACCTTTGTTCCAGATCTGGAAATATTTAGGTGCTGATTTCCAGCAGCTGCTGGGATGTAAACTAAGTTAGATGTTAAAATTGGCTGTTGTAGTTCAAAACACACAACACATTCCCTCCAGCCTGCTCTACTGGCACAGGAATCCTGGGACAGAATGAGGCTGTGGGGGAAGGACTGCCAACACAACAGTTTTCCAAGCAAAGGGATCCATTGCAGCAGCCAATACAAGGACTTAGAAGACTTTAACATAAGGCCAGTGGAATCTGACAATGCCAGAACTGCAGCACAGACACCAAAGGCAGCACAAAGGAACTTGAGCTTGCTCTGCAAAGCAAGGAAAGAGTTTAGCTTATGAAAATTAGGCATCAGCTGCTGCTATCTAAGAAGCCAAGAAAGCATTTCAAAGCTTTTTATTATTATGTATTTATTTGATAGTAAAAACGCACCAATTCTGATGATTTTGTGGACTTGGAATAAGTTTGCTATATTAACACATCAGAAAGAAAAGATGCAGTGAAGAAAAACTGCAGGACAGCAAGGATCTCCCTTCTGCTACACCATGTAAATATCCTAAAGCCTCATTAATCCATACGCCCCAAAGATTTTTTTTTACCCTAGACTGTATCTGTTTAAAGAAACTCAGTGTGAAAAGTTAATTCAATTGATGCAAGAAAAATGCTGAAACCAGTACAAGGTGTTGAAAGACCAGAGAAACACCCTGAGATCTCCCAGTGTTCACCATTCCAACAGAATAGAAGGGAATTGGCACTTAACAGACAAGGATATTCCAATCTGCTGAATTAGCTCAGCCTCAGGTGCAAACAGTCTCACCACTCTCCAAAAGTGCTGCTCTGCCCCAGAACAGCAGCTCCACCCTACAGCCTGAACAACTTTCTCTACATGTGACTCTTGCAGGATTGGAATTATTTGGAAAACAGGATTTTAAATGCTAATTAAAGGGATTAATCTGAGGGTAAGCAGCCAGACAGACAGGATAGTGAACTCAGATCGAAACTCTCCTTTACCCCACAAAAATAAAGGCAAGTGCACACACATAAAGTGTGCTGGCACTTGATTCCTCATTGTTTAAAGCTGCTTATATTGAAGCAAGACAGCAAAAACACCCAGGACTTGCAACAATTGTCCTGTCACTTGGAAAACTGATGTCAAAGTTTTGACATAAGTCAAATCATCCTCATGATTTGCAGGGCTGGGTCACCACCAGCACCATGAAAAAACAACATTCAAAGCACGTGTTGCATATAAAATTTTGCAGTTTCATGTCTGATCCCAAAGAAGCTCCACTTCAAAATGAGTTTTCTCACTATCCTAATACTTGATTATTTCATCCTCAGTTCCAGCAGTTTTAATCTCACAACTTCAGAAACCCCAAGAGCTGGAGGGAGGGGTTCCTCTGTTACCTTTTTCTGCATAATCCTCAGCTCATCACTCAGGTTGACGTTCACTTTCATTAACTGCTGAATCTTTACCTCAGAAGCCACCAAAGCATTTTTAACCTGCAGATATTCCTGGGCTGTCACTGGTCCATCTGACAAGTCTGAATCCAGGCTCTAGGAAAAGGAAGAAAAAAATACTTACACCATTAAAAAGAAAAAAACAAGATCATGAGATTTCAACAGCTTTTCATGTACTTACTTCAAAGGCATCAGAGTCCAAAGGAAGTTTAAATTAGTAAGATCCATTAACCAGAATAATTTTAAATCCTCTAGAAAAGCAATCTGATGTCAATCAGCTCTTAGCTCCTCTAAAAACATTTGCATCAGCATTTCAGTGATAAAACACTGTTTTATGAGGATTTAAAAAAAAACAACAACCATGTAATAAAGAACTGAAAAATTATAAAAGACAGACTGCTAAATATCCAGTGTGCATATCTCCCAGGGAGGATTAAAATAGAACCACCAGGTTTTACTGCCCTGTGATGCCATCCTGCAATACTCCAGGAATGCCTTAACTGACTCGGACACTACTGGTCTGCTGTAAGTAGTTCTTCAGTAGGAGGCAGTAAATATTTGTGAAATACCACGGAATCACTGATTCAGAGCTTTTTGGCAGATCCAATTATTTCATCTATGCAATTAAATCTATATCTTATCTTCAGCCATACACATTACTTTCCTAGACAGGCTTTATTTTTACAACAAAAATTTCTTAAGCAACAACACTTCATCTTAGAAAGTTCATAGACTGAAGCATGATGACAAAATTAATTAAAATATTATTTTTCTGATCATTTATGCAAATTACCTTTATGAATAACACTTAGGGGTGTATCACTATTTCAATCTTACCTTCTGCCTGTTTGATTTAGCTGCATTTGTTTCCAGATCTGTATCTTCATCTGAAGCAACACTGTCATAATCAGGCTGGTCATTGTCCTGACTTTCACTGCTGTGCTGATTGCTGATTGATTTGAGAATCAGCTCCACATTTTCTGCAGACCAACATATGAAACACATGCTAGTAAGTCTGGAGAAGAAATGGAAGTTCATACTTTGAAAAAAAATTAATTTATATCCATCTAGGAGGAATAAATGATTACTGTTCCAAACTTCAAAGTTTTATGGTTTTGTCTTTCTTTTTTTTTTTTTCTAAGTGTTTAGGCAAGTTAAAGTAAGTGGTGAGAACTGTTTAGTAGCTTAATAACATTCATACAAATTAAAAAAACCCAACAGACTACATTGGACAAATGGATGTTAGCATGCAAATGAAAAATATAGGGAAATATTAACAGTTAGAAAAGACTTTTTTTGGTATTTTTTCTCCAGAGGGGGAAAAATAGATGAAGACAATAGATCACTGTCTTAATTCAGCATTGCTGAGGGGCTGACAAGAAAAGCTCACTCACCTTTGGAACCAGTGAGAGAATTCCCCTGTTGTCTTCGTTTGGCATCACTTAAAATGTCTATAACCAGTGTAGCAAACTCGTGGGCATTGAATCGAGCCAGTTTCTGCCTTCCCTAAATACAGAATAATGCAGAGGAAAGAGAAGTTACCATCTTTTGTCAGAAGAACAGCAGAATTCCCAGGAAAAAAATGAGACTACACACTTGGAGTTGACTGTTCAATCACATTTATTGCAAAAATGTGAATTTATTTTAACCTCTTTCCAAGGACATGCAACTCTTCTACAACAATGAAAAGCAGTAAAGCAATATTACTTAGGCCTACTTAATTACCCGGGCTATTAAATTATTTTTACAGTATTAAGATTTCATACCTGATTCCTGGTTGAGGAATATTCAGGATTTACAGGAAGAAAAGGGACCACAGTGGTCTCTGTCACAAGTGTGCTGTGGTTCTGAGTAGCAAGCCAAACTGCTCCAGAGGGAAAAAAAAACAACAAAAAAAGGGAATAACCTTCCTGTACTCTTGACAGTATTTCTTTGTCAAATAAAAGACTGCAATTTCAAACACAAACACAATCAATTCAGAGGAAAGCTTTTCCCCAGAGGGTTCTCTGCTTTGTGAAAAACACTGGACTTTTTCAATTAACATCCCCTTCAGGCAATGCAAGACAAAGAAACTCCCCTCAGCAGTAATTGCTGAATACAGAAGCACTTGAACAGAACATGTGCTTGGATTGGCATTTTGTATGTAAAGTGACAATCCAGACTTGATTTATTTCATTCCAGAAAGTCTCGCTCACCTGCATCTGTTTCCCTTCTGTCAACTTCATCATACACATCCATGGCAAGTTCTTCAAATAAGTGGTTGCTTAGCTAAGGGTAGAGGAGAATAATTATAGTTTGTAAAGAAATTAAATGCAGTATGGTCTCTGATAACAGAAAGTAACAGAGACAATATAAGAGCACAACTCTGCTCTTTTCTCCAGCCTCTGTAATCCATAGAAATGCTCTTTTCTCTGCCTGCATAGGCAGCAGACATGTATGACCACCCCCTATCTAGGTGCTGTTCTACACTCCTCCTTTCCTGGTCAATGGATTTTTTTTTCTCTCCCATCTGACCACAGAAAGACTTTTTGTGTTTGGGATGAGACAGAGGCACTGTGGGAATGAGGTACCAAATGCCACTGGAGATATGGACTTCAATGAACAGTGAAGGCTCCCAAAATATTTGTGTGTTTCAAGCCCCAAAATATTTGTGTGTTTTCTCCTACAACAGATGGGTCAAAAGATACTCGTGCTAGGGAGCTTGAGAGATGAAGTGCAGAGTTTGCCACATCTAGGAAAGCAGTTTTACTTACAGACTGAAGCTTCTTCTTGGCTGCTTTTGCCAGTTCTGATACATCCAGACTGCTAAGAAAACAAGAAGTGATCATTACATCTACAGCATTTCATGGCTTCTACATATCAAAATTCTACATTTTGGTAACTCAGTGATTAAAAAGTCACTTTTACCTTAAACCCTCTTAATATTTCAGTATTTTTAGCATTGCTTTTAACACACTGATGCTATTAATATTGCTACTATAATATCACAATTAGCATATTATTAAACTTTCTTTCACAACAATTTTTACATTTAAAATGAAGTAATACCAAAAGTTCTTCAGAATATAAATACTGACAGGTTTTTACCCACACAATTTTTAAGTCATTAAAGTTTTTCACAGAAATTTTGCAAGCAGGAGGTTGGACAGTGGTTTACTTACAGCCGTCTTATTTCCAATTGCACAGCAATAAAAGAGGAACAGGAACTTAAAATTAGTACTTGATACTTCTTATACAAATATCATTTCATTGATCACAACCAAAAGTTGAAAGCATTACAAAAATCAGGAAAATACTCAATTGGTCCTTAAATTATTTCCACAATCTGTTTCCTAAGAATTCCCCATGTGTGTTCCCTTCACAGAAATGTCTCACCTTCTCCCTGCATTTTAAAAAATACAATCAGCTTCTATAATTTCCTGATTTTGTTGATATCCCAATATTCTTTTTACAAAAAAAAGCTTTCAAGACTAATAAACACACACATAAAAAAGTCTGAATGGCAACAAGCTTAAAAGGTGTTTCAGAAAGGAAAGAAAACTTAATTATTAGGCTTTTTTACTCTGATGTTTTCAGACATGTGATGGAATCAGCAACTTACCTGTCTGCCATCTGAGGTATAACAAAGTGCTGCCCATTTTTGTGCTCTAGAGTTGAAAACAAATTGCACTTTACTAGGTTGGTACTGGCCTACAGTTTTCAATAACAAGCATCAGGCAACACTAAATAATTTATCTTGCATGTAATTACTCAATTTCCAACAGGCAACTAGGCAAGTTATAAAAGAAGGCTCATGCCATGATTTCCAGGTGTTATCAAAGATTCCAAATAAGGCTTATTAGTTGTACTGAAGTTCCATTATAAAGGAAAATTAAGTTCTTATACCTTTATGGTTAAAAATCAGTAAGTGTCCTTGTGTTCAGAAGGCACCCACTTAACACTCCCCTACTGCTGCATCTCAATTAGAAGAAACTACTTGAAAGAGTTTCTACAGTATATAAAGAACATGTATTTGTGGAACATCAGGAAGGAATTTTTCTTTTCATTTATGTCTATTTAAAACCCTGCAGTTTTATCCCAATTTTAAATGCATAAATTCTAATCTTGCATCTTATACTTTCTTTGGTTCTGTGTAATTTATATAACATTGGAATATTTGGAAAGTGCAGCGCACAAATGTGTCACAGCACAGTCTGAATGTACCTGACAGTGACAGGTCTGAGGGTGCAGGTGTTGTGCTCACCTGGTTTCCTGCCACAGAGGTAGAAAGCCAACCTGTCTGTGAGCTCATACTGGATCTCCACCAGCCTCTCTGCCAGCTCGTGGTGCCCCCCTTGCCTGCTCACACACAGGGACAGGGGACAGTCAGTGACACACACAAATGGTCAGAGAAACACATTTAGTACAAGCCAACACTGCACCCATCACAAATCACAGCCTGGTTCCACCCCTTGTGCCCCAACCCATCTGGGACAATCCTACAGCAATTCCTGAGCTAACCCTCACTCCTGGAGCCTGAACTTGCAGAAACTCTTCTCTAATTAATTTCCTGAGCTGCTAGATTGGCACAGCCTGTTCATTTGGCATCATAGCCGATGTCTCAGGCACTCAGAACACAGGCTGTGTGATCTCATGAAAATACTTATTCCTCATTTTTATTCATCCATTCTCCTTGGAAAAAGTTTTATTAGCATTTAACAGACAAATTATTTCAGGACAGTAACATATCTTAGTGTGATTTATGGACATCAGAGACTCCTACCTTGCATAATCAACTGGAGTTTTCCCATTTGAATCTTGTGTGCCAGGATCAGCACCATAAACTGCCAATAGTTCTGCTTGCAAAGTCTGTCCTGCCTTAGCAGCAACGTGCAGTGGGGTATTTCCTTTCTCCTGCAAGAGATCAAGGAAAAATATCTACTTAACCAACAGGTCTGAGTAGAAGATTGAAATATAACATGAAATGAGTATAAATAATATGAACTGGAATTGATTGTATATCAAAATAATGAAGAAAAGTGTTCCTACAGGATGAAAGAAGTTGGCTTGAGCTCCTAAGGAGAGCAGTCGCAAACAGGTCTCCAGATTCCCTGTCCTCACACTGGAATGGAGTTGCTGAAAAAGAAGCAGAATTATATTTAACACAGCAGCAACAACTGTGATTCAGCAGTTGTTTTTCTGCCATGCTTTGAGAAATAGGAGTATGCAGAGTTCTCACTAGAGCTCTTTTGTGTAAAGGGTTTTCTTCTCAATTAATGCCTTAATCATCACCTCCAGTGATAACCACAAATAAGGGGCTTCAAGTTGAAGTCAAGCTTTATTTATTTATGTAATAGTGCAGAAAAGCAGAAACAGTTAAGCAAAAGCAATGAAGGGAAGTCAGTGAGATTTGCCTGTGCTGTCCCAGGAGCCACTGACCTTGCTGAGATCCTTGGCAGTGACACTGTCGTCCTCCCTGCATGGCAGGCGATGCACAAATGCTAACATTTGATATTTAGCTCTGATGAACTCTGCTTTGTTGGGACTGCAAAGAGAAATCCAGGCAACAAGAAGGGAAAGGACAGAAATATCAGTGCTTTCATAAGTAATACAGATGCTCCAGAAACAGAAAAATTTCACCAGTGAAGACTGAATCAGAGCTTTGCGTGTTGCTGGGGGCAAAGTTAGGCATGGAAAAATATTTTCATTAAAAAACAACCCAGTGCAGATTGTCTGACCATACAGAGAAAAAGTCTGTTACAACCATCAAGTATCTGCAGACTGTAGCATGTGGTATCTGTTTCTTAAAAGAAATACAGACTTTAAAATCATGCCAACTTAAGATCTATACTTACTCTACACGGTTATTTACACTTTGAAATGAAGCCCCATAATCAGGGACAAAAATATTTGGAGCTTTATTTAATTCCTCAACCAAACTCCATTTTGTTGGCAGCATTCAGTTAACTGAAGCACATGACAAAGAAAAGTCCTTCGACGAAAGTGCAAGCAAAGGACCTCACTATTCAACAGGAAACAATAACTCAGAGAATTCAAGCACTGTATTCCTATTTCTGCAATAAATTTTTAAAAAAATTAATACTTGGAAATAAAAGAAAAAAATAACTACCAAACACACACAGGCTTCTATGGATCCCTTGTTGCCCTGTCACTGCTGAATAAATAATCCCACTTCTCTAAGGTAACAATTCTGCATTTCCCACTTACTGCACTTTATCCTGCGGGCTGGCCTTGCGCCGCCCGCTCATCACGGAGGCAGGGTCCAGCAGGGAGTGCTCCCAGATGGAATTAGCACCATTGTTGTACAGAGTTTCCACCATCTGAAAGCCAGAACACACAGACATTTTGCTGCTGGCTGCACTAATCAACTAGCTGTAATTATTTTCAAGCACGTATCAAGCCAACAGATTCCCACTCTGTGTGCCAGAAGCTGTAACCTGCTGGGATATCATAACTGGGCTTAGGATGTTATGATGTGGAATGAAGTGAGAACCCCCTTAAAATTCTTTGCTCTTCCCAAAAGCACCTCCAGTGAAAAGAAAATTCAGGTTGAAGCAGATGTATTTCAGAGTTGTGAAAGAAAAGTGACCTTCCAAAGCAAAGGCATCAAATTCAAAAGGCAAAGATAATTCTGACTTTAGTGGCCCATCACAAGAGAAACAAAATGAGAATAACTTAGAAAAACAAAGCTTAAAAGGACCAGCCCTCTCAAAAAAAAGATTAGTGATTTAAATTGCATTAAAAAATCACCATATTTTTATGGAGGAAAACAGTTTTCCTCTGTACCTGAAGCAGTGTTGGAGGCCACGGGGTGTGTTTGAGATGCCTCACTTGGGAGATGTGACGGCCCAGGCTCCTGTGCACACTGCAGCACTCATCACAGATCAGGATCCCCCTGTTTATGGATGCCCAGCAAGGATCTGCAAGAGAAGCCAGCCATTATAACACAGGAAGCAACACGACCTTGGATTGCAAAAACAGAGTCTAAAATGAGCAGCTCTGCCTTTTAACCTTCCCTGCTTAGCCAGGGTGTGAGCCTGTGAATGTCACAGCCTTGCTGGGGCTCTGGATGCTGGGAAAATGGGAAACCCCAGTCTTGGCACTCATGGGGAATGTGGGATTCCAAGGATAGTGAAAAGATCTGCAGTGGAAATTTGGGAAAAAGCTTGCAGTCCTTGTGAAAGTACTTTCCTTTCTAAACATAACAGGACACTGAATTTAAAAAACTTTTGTTTTGTGGACTCCCACAAAGATATTCCTAACAACAGTGCCTACCTGCTCTTTGAAAAAACTTTGCTTTTTCAGCATTTTTTTAAAATCTGTCAAAAAATCTTTTTTAAAAACACCAGTTGCCACAGCACTCAGGCTTCTCCCCCTACTACTCAGTTTTCAGTTCTATATTATAAAAATGTCTTTCAAATTTCCACTTTAAATAATAAAAACGCACAAGAGTGTCATAATAAAGAAGGATACATATGTGCCAAGTCAAAGGCTCAGTAAAATCCAAAATTCTCAAGCAAAATAACTTCATCTCTCACCAGACCCAAACTGAACCATCTTATAAGCAGCCCAGAAAGAAAACTCATGGGAAGTGAAGTAGTAAATAATATACATGAGCTATTCAAACATCAAAAGGCATAAAATCAAGTAGGAATGGTACATTAAGTTGAAACAATAAATGCCCACAGGACACCAAACAGGTCCCTCGGCTGCTCAGAGCTCAGTCTCCAGAAGAAATTCCCATTTCCATCAGTGACACGTGAAACTCAGCATGCCAGAACCCAGCAGGAACAGGCAATTGAGCAGCCAGACAGAGCTTCAGACCTAGCACATCCCAGGAGAACAAAAAAGGAAATCAAGATCTTTTTTTTTATTCTGGAAAAATCTTAATTTCAAGTGCAGAGATGAGTCTGAGGCTAAATAAGCGAGTACAAGGCAAGCCTGGTATCTGATGAGAGAACTTCTGAGTCCTGTCAGAACACATCTGAGCACTGGTGCATCACATGGAAAAGTCTCCTCTGACCCACACAACAAATGGACTGAATCCCTGCAAATGAGATGTGATCCCAGCTGTGGTTTCTGAGCAGAGTTGATGATCTGGGTGTGCTGCAGGCAATGCAGGCAAACCTGTCCGAGCCATGGAGCATCTCCTGGATCACCAGAACCAGCACAGCCCAGAGCCAAATTAAAGCAGGTGAGACAAAAAAAATAATCCAGTTGTTAAAAAAACAAATTACAACAAGCACATAGAACTCCTTGTCAAATCATTCCGTTATTTGAAAACATTGACTTCCAATGAGAAGAAGAATAGCAATGGAATGAGATGCATTCATGGCAACCTAATGACCCAAACTGAGGCAGCCTTCCAGATTAATGAACCTGGTCCCTTCTTGTTAGAGACAACCTCATCACACACAGATGGGATCCTTAGGGATCCTTTCCCTTGCCCATTTCCAGGCTGTTTGTGAGCATTGCTCTGCTTTATCAACAGTCAGCACTAGGGGTTTTCTTCACATCCACCTCAACACCCAATGCTCCTGGATATTTCAAGTTTAAACTTAATGCAATGAAGTGTCTGTCCCGGAATTTGAGTAATTTTTAAGAGAGACCTAATTATGGACTCTATCAGAATATGTTTAAGTCAGTACCAAAATGCAGAGAATCTCAGAATCACTGAGGTTGGAAAAGACCTCTGAGACCACTGAGGCCAACCTGTGATTGATCATCCCCTTGTCACCAGCCCAAAGCACTGAGTGCCACATCCAGGAATTCCTTGGACACCTCCAGGAACGGGGAATCCAAACCTCTCTGGGCAGTTCCAAGTCCTGACCACCCTTTCCATGAGGAAATTCCTCTTGGTGTCCAACCTGACCCTCCCCTGGCACAGTTTGATGCAGTTTCCTCTCATCCTGTCCCTGTTCCCTGGGAGCAGAGCCTGTTCCCCCTGGCTGTCCCTTCCTATCGGGGAGTTGTGCAGAGACAGAAGGTCCCCCCTGAGCCTCCTTTTCTCCAGGCTGAGCCCCTTTCCCAGCTCCCTCACCGTTCCTGGTGCTCCAGGCCCTTCCCCAGCTCTGTTCCCTTCCCTGAACACGCTCCAGCCCCTCCATGTCTGTCCTGGAGAGAGGGGCCCAGAGCTGGACAAAGCAACTGTGTGGCCTCAGTGTCCAGCACAGGGGTGGTCACAGCCTGGCCCTGCTGCCCACGCTGGTTTTTGGTACAAAAGACAATTGGGGAGAAGCTGCAGGGCCGGGCGGGTGCTTTCAGGAACCTGCAGGGTGGTTCAAAACAGGAAGCGTGAGATGAAGACAAGCCCGGCTGTGGGTTTGAGAACTGAGCTCCTGCCTCGGGATAGGAAGTACAGCACAAGAGCTCCTCTAAGATCACCCCGTGTCACAGAAAAGCCTCCATGCTCTGCCGCACAGACAAAGGGGGCATTGATGAGGTTCCAGGGGAAGCACTAATTAATGCAGGTACCGGGCACACCCGCTGTGGTGCAAAGGCTGCAGCCCCCAGGGCTCCTGGCACAGCCCCCCTGCACCTACAGACAAACCCTCTGCTTTAGCTAGAGGAAGGGGTTGATTCCTTTTATTTAGAGAAAGATTAAATTAAGGTTTCTTTATACACGTGGATAAGCCAGAGGATTTCTAGTGAATAAGTAAAGACCTGGCAGTGCTCTAATGTCACGATAAAAAGCTGGGCTACAGGATTACCCTGACAGTGATTCCGATACCGCGAGGAGCTTAAGGAACACAATTCACACGGCTTTATCTCCGAGCCAGAACACCCCTGATGTGTGGGAGCACAGATAGGCTACCGTGTGCGATAGGGACAATTGCCTGCCTGAGAGATACCAGCTCCATCTATTGTAAAACCAAATTTCTACAGAGATACCAGTACAATCCCAGAACCCCAGACTGGTTTGGGTTGGAGGGAGCTTAAAGCTCACCCAGTTCCAATCCCTACCATGGGCAGGGATAGCATCCATTATCCCAGGTTGCTCCAATTCCTGTCCAACCCGGTCTTGGGCACTTCCAAGGATGTGGCAACCTTCTCTGGGCACCCTCTGCCAGGGCCTCACTACCCTCACAGGGAAGAATTCCTTCTGTAAAAAGAATAAAGGCACTTCCTGGAAGTTAATTTGGAATTTTTATAATTTTTAAAACATAACTTAGATTTAATGAAAGTTGTTCTCCCCTCTCTCACATCCTATCTTCAGCCAATTCAAGTGTTATCTACATTACAGCGTTTTAATTCATTTCAGTACGTGCATAATTAATTAATTATATTGGAAGAACCTGCCCAGAACACAAACAGCAAAAACTAGAGAGACAGAAAAGATACAGACAGAATAAACACACGGAGCTGATGAAATAAAGCAGGACAGTTTTAGACACAAGAGCAGCAGAACTACAGATGGTCAGGAGATGCAACAGCCTCTCGAAAGATCAGTTTCCATAAGCTCCCGAACGGATCTGCAGTGGATACGTGTCAGCCCAGAGCAGACGCTGCTCCCTGAGCGTGTCCGCGCCTCCAGACACCTCAACGCAACTTTCCTTGGAAGTTTGGGACACCTACACCCAACCCAGCCGTGGGACAACTCCCAGTTTAACTCCCCCCGACGCTGGGAATACGGGAATGGATGAACAGCTCCCAGCTCAGCCCCGCTCTCGCCTTCCCGACTCCCCCAAAACAGCCCCGGTCCCCTCCAGTGACACATTCCCACCTACGCCCTCCTCCCACCTTTCAGCCCCGTGACTGAAGGTGGATTTCTGTCAGCTTTCCTCCTTCCTAACCCGGGGAGCTCCACATTTCCTTTCACGCTGTTGGAGATCTACAGGATGTTCCCCGGAGCTCTGCCCGCCCCGGGCTCGGGAGGGGCGGCGGTGCCAGCGGGACCCGGACACTCGGACACCGAGTTGTGTCCCAGGGGCTTGGAGCAACCTGGGCTCCTGGAAGGTGTCCTGCCCCTGGCAAGGGGTGGACGGGAAAAGCTTTAAGGTCCCTTCCCACCCTAAACCATCCCGGCCCATCACAGGTGTAGCGCCGGTCGCTTCGGGGCGGTGACACCCCCGGGCCAGCGGCGCCCCCGCGGCCCCCGGCCCGAGAGGGGTCTGCGGGACGAGCCCGGTGGCGGTGCCGAGCCTACCCTGAGCGCTGCAGTCGGCGCAGACCTCGCTGCTCCTCAGGCGCTTCGCCATCGCGGGACCGGCGGCANCGGCGGCAGCGGCGGCAGCGGGGCCGGTAACGGGCCCCGCCAGCCCCGGGCCGGCCCCGAGCATGCGCACCGAGCCACCCTGTGCCGCTCCGCATGTCGCCCGTGTCGCCATCTTTACTCCTGGCACGGGGGCCTGCCTTCAACTAAGCTCTAGTTCAGCGACGCAGCACCGAGCGCTCCCGCCCGGGGCCGCGTACCGCCCGCCCGCTGCGCTCTCTCGGCGGGGTGACGGGAGACACAGGGCTTCGGAAGGCTGGTGGAAGAGGCCGCTGTGCAGCAAGCCCTGCCCTCACCCGCCATGGCAGGCAGGCGAACGAAACCACGGCCGGGCGAAGGCGGGGTGAGCGCTGAGCGCTCCCCCCGCGCGGAAGGCAATGGGACAGCTGAGGGCGGGACGTTCCATCTGTCTGCCCGCAGAGGGGGAGGGGGAGCAGCTTCCGCTTTTTGTGCGGTTGTTGGTGGCGGTGGAGTGCGGAGGACCGCGAGGAGCCCCCCTGCTCCGGCCGCGCTGTGGTTCGTCCCAGCCGTCCCTGGAGGGACAGGGAAGAGGGATAGGGACGGCTGAGGGGGCGAGAGCGGGGAGACCCCCGGGAGCGGGGCTGAGGGGGCTCCGAAGGGCACCAGGAGCAAGGGAGACTCCCGCGGCGGGGTTTTGCATGGGGCTCCCCTTGGAGAAGGGTGAAGAGTTCATAGGGGGTTGTGGCCCAAGCTCGCACACACACACACACACACATACCTGGGCCAGGTGGGTGCTAGCAGAGACGAGAAGCTGAAGGGGTCAGGGCTTGAGTAACTTGGGGATCTCCAGCATCCAGAGAGGGCAGAGTGAGGGGCCCTGGCTGCCCCTCCGCAGGTGTGTGCTGGGATGAGCTCTCCTGGCGGGGCCAGCAGCGCATTCCCCCTCCATGTCCTGGTGTGGAATAACGACTACAGGCGGCTGGACGAGGAGCTGCAGGACCAGGTAACGGGGGGCCCGGGCCCTGCGGGGGCTGCTGGAGGTGGGCTGGTGGCTCCGAAAGAGCTTGTGCCACACTGCGGGGCTTGGTGGCCCTCGCTCGCTGCTGTACCAGGGAGAAGCAGCCTGGTGGTACTGCCAGGAGCGTTCGCTGGGCTTGAGGGATCCCTGCGCTTCGTTACCTGTTTATTTGTGGTGTGGGAGTGATGTACGGAGGTGTAGGAATATGCTTTTCTGTCAGGTACTAAACGTTAGCTTCCCATCTGCAAAGCTTTGCTCTGAGCACTCCAGTGCAGCTGCAGCGTAGCTCTTTGAAGGAGTTAGAAGTCTCTCAAGGAGAGCAGCTGTCATGGACACTAATTAATTTATTAAAGCAATAAATAGTGTTTATCTTAATGGGAAGTCAACGTACAGCAAAGGTGGCTGCTGCTGCTGGACATCAGACCAGCCCCCATCTTGCTGAGCATCATCAGTTCTTCTAGATTTGTTGCTGCCCAAGATTGGGGGCAGAGTTTTTATATTGGTTGGAATGTTTTCAGCATCTCTGGTTAAAAAAAAAATGGATCATTGTTCCATGCTGCAGAGTAGAAAACACAAAGCTGTCCCCTCTCTGGGACATGATGACGTAAGGAAATGGCCTGAAAGCTGCAGCAGAGCTTGAGCAGCAAAAATCCTTCTGGCTGAACTGCTGTGGAAAAGCTCTGACAGGGGCTAGGGTGAGGTACAGTTAATGAGCAGAGCTGATTAATTAATTATACCTGACACCACAAGTACGTGAGCCCAAGACCAGCTGTGCCACCTCCTGACTGTCACCTGCAGCTCTAACGGTGCACCTGACTTACTAATTCCTGCTTAGAGCATGTTCCTGCCCTGGTTTGGGAGAATCTTTGGAATGCAGTCACTTTTTATCTAATTTGTGTCACCTTATACATTAACAAAACTTTAACCTCACTGGCACGTTGCTCCTGTGTGTTTATTTCTGACACCTGGGAGAGTTTGTGGTTAAATAGGGATCACTCAGCAGCTCCCACCTGTGGAATGCTGCTTCCTCCTTCCGTTCCCAGCAGCGTGTGAAGATGGACTCCGTCTCTTACTTCCTTTACCTACTTTTAAACCCTTTGTTTTTTTTTTTTTTTCTTTCAAAGTATTCCAAAGATACATTTCCCCCTGCTTCTTTGGGATGAGCTTCCTGCTGCCGGAGGGATTGAAGCCACTTCCCAGCTGCAGCTGGAGTAGCAAACGGGGTTGGGCATGTAGGGACCAGGGAACTGCAAAAAAACAGTGGGGAGGGACCCTTGGAGCCCTTTGGTGCTGCAGTGTTGGAGCTGTAGGAGGCGGGGAAGCAAATTAATTCATGTTCCACCCCAGAAGTGAAGAGAAGATGCTTTAAAGCGAAGCTTTTCCACTCTCTGTGAGATATTCTGACTTGAAGCTGCCAGATAACGCTGTTAACGTGCATAATAACCTTCCTTTCTCATTCTGCTATTGACTTTCCCCTTTTCCTTTAGTTATAGATGCTCTTCTGTTTCAAATCTCTAAGCTAATAGTGAAAAATGTGTAAGGTATGAGTATGTTGTGCTTGCATGTTTTGGATATTTGTGCCTGTATATTTATTTTTTATTTTAGTGACTTGTAGAGAATGCCCTCACTCCTCATTGTGCTGTGTGTGCTTTGTGAAACATCATCTGCTTCTGTCCTTTCCAAAAGTGCTGTCCAAAAGCTGTGTTGTATGCCCTGTTGCCTTTTTTTTCCCCTCTTCCCCATTTTGTTGTACAGTTTAAGCCTCGGTGGGGTCTCAGCCTCTTGGTGATGCACAGGGACAAGAACTCCCATCTCCTCCTGAGCCTTCTGGGGAGGGGAAATAATGCCAGAAAAAGAAATGAGGGGCACCAACAAGAACTCCTGTCCTACAGTTTTGGTGTCGTTTCATAGGCCCCGTTCTGCTTCTCCTTTTATTCACCTGGGGAAGTGAGACAGCCCCACAGAAGGGCAGTGCAGTAGAGTTTGGGAGCAGATTCATGGGAATGGCAGGGAATATTGTCTCCTGGATTAACCCTCTGTTTGTGCAAGCTCTGATGAGCTGCCTTGTTTCTGTCTCGGGCACTGACAGGATGTTGACCAGCGGGATCCACGGGGCCGGACCTTGCTGCACTTGGCTGTTTCCTTGGGTTACATAGAATCTGCCAAGGTCCTCCTGCAGCACAAGGCTGATGTGACCAAGGAGAACGCGCAGGGATGGACGGGTAAGGACAGCCTGAGGTGGGATTCTTTCACTAGCAGATGTTCTTTGTTTTTATGTGGAATTTTGGTCAGCAAGCAGAGTCACACGAGGCTGTGGCTGGGTTTTTTTCAGTTTTGCATGAGGCTGTCAGCACAGGGGATCCAGAGATGGTCCAGCTGATCCTGCAGCATCGGGATTACCAGCAGACCTCCATGACTCTCGGAGGAGTTCCTGAGTTACTGCAGAAAATTAATGAGGTAATGATTTATTGAAGTGTAAACTCTCACTCCAGACTGAAATCACTGCTTGAATTCTCATTCAAGTAGTTCAGTTAAGTGAACTATTGCAATCAGCTGGGCAACTGTGTTTTGTTCCAACCTGCATATTCCATAGTGCTGAGGGACATGGAGGCCTTTCCTTGACTTTATTTAAATGCTTTGTCAGTATTTTGGAGGCTGAATCTTGAAGACATTACTGCCCCTCCAGTAAAACAAGAAAGAACAGCTCCCCAGAAATCAGCAGGGGCAGGGCAGTGCCTGTTGTGTTTGCTGCTTTCAATTTCAGTTTTAGCATTCACTTATCATTTTGCCAGTTCTGCTGTCCTTTTTTTTTTTTTCCTTTATCTAAAATGTTCACAGGAGATGCTGCATTGTATGTCAAACTATTTCATGAGGTATTCATCAGGTGTTTTCCTTCTGCAGACTCCTGACTTTTATGTGGAAATGAAATGGGAGTTCACTAGCTGGGGTAAGAATCCTGCTCCTTGTTACCAATTCCAAGCTGTAAAAATGAGTTACAAATGTCCCACAGCACAGGCAGGGAAATGTCCGCTCCCCGGAATCTTCCTCTCCTCCATCTCAAAATGATCTCTTGTGCTTTTGTTGCACAATTATTCTTTGTTTCCTGTTTATTTGGTTGGTTGGTTTTTGGTAGTGGAGAATTTAGCTGTTGCAATTGCTGAAGACTTTTTTGAGGGTTTTTTACCTGTCCCTGGCCATCCATGGCTGAAGTGATTGTATAGCTGTTTGGGAAATCCCTGCTTTTCCCTGAAAGGAATGAACACCAGGCCTCAGAGATGGCTAAATATTTCAAATATCAAAGTATTAGACTACCAGGTATGGGGTTTATGCCATTTCACACCTTTCAGTCTGAACAAATATCTTCTTCCTTTTCATATTCCTCTTTAAATTATGCCGGTTTTGCCCTAAGCTGGATGTTCTTAAAGCTAAAGAGGATCAATATCTGGAATGACATTCCCAGGAGTGAGCAATCCCTGTGCTGGAGTTCATTTCCTCTGTGCTGCACCCCTTGCACATTTTCCCTTTCCATTTCTCCCGTTTCTCCCAGTGCCCCTGGTCTCCAGGGTGTGCCCGAGCGACGTGTGCCGCATCTGGAAGAGCCGGGCCAAGCTGCGTGTTGACATCACCTTGCTGGGCTTTGAGAACATGAGCTGGGAGAGGGGCAGGAGGACTGTCATCTTCAAGGGAGAAGGTAAAAAGTTCACCTGTCTGCACCACTGATCCCTAAATACTGTGTGAGCACAGTGAGAAATCCTGATTTGACACGAAAAAGGCCTCTTGTGTTCTATGGATGTTTTATGCTTATATTCATGTCTCATAGAGATACTGTTTTATGATGGCTTAACTTCTTTGCTTTGATTAAATCTGAGGTAAAAATTTGGTAATAGGGCTAAAATTTCAATATTTTACTGTTTCTCTTCTGCTGCTCTACGTATAAAAAATAATTTTAGGTCCATCTCCACTCCCAGCTGAGTGCAGAAACAGTCAGGTTTGATACGTGATATACCCCCAGCTTTTCACCTTGGAACACTTGCTGAGTTTTTTAACTTAAAATATGCCTTTTTCCACCAGACACTGGTGGCTGGGCAGAGCTCATCGAGATCAACCACGATGACAAGTTTGTCACGACAGAGAGGTTTGAGATCTCCCAGCACATGAAACGTTTGACATTGGGATCAATGACGCCCAAGAGGAAAGATGTGGAGAGGCGCCTTACAACTCCAATCATCAGCACGTGCCTTGACACCAAAAACATTGCTTTTGAGAGGTAAGACAGAGAGCTTCTCTTAGCAAATAAACATTTCGATGTTATGTTTGAAAATAGCTTTAATGACAAGCTCGCAAAAGCTTTGAAAATTAAAAATAATCAAAGCTGAAATTACTTTAAGCTTCATAAATTGCTAGATAAAGAAATTTGGGTTGGTCAGATTGCCACTATTGCTTGGTAAAAAGTTCCCAGTTGAAAGAAATCATTGGCAGAAAACTTCCAGTTTATCACATTAGTGGGATAGAATCATTGAGATTGGAAAAGGCTTCTAAGATTGAGTCAGTTGCTCACTGCAAGTTTGTGCTTCACCCAAATCCACGTGCTGGAACTGATGGACAAGAACTTGGACTTGGTAACAAATAAGTCATCTGTCACATGAATATTTTAAGTAAATGTGCACAGTGTGTCTTTTAACAGATGTGTATTTGTCTTTCTTCATGACTACATCTATTTAGCCAGCTATCTGGAATTAATAATCTGACAAATGTTGTTTAAACTGAGATTTAGCAGAACTAGCTGAGGGTTGTGTAGAAATGCAGCTGTGTAGACACTTGTGGTATTCCCTTTTTGTCAGAACCACATCTGGATTCTGGGTATGGAGGACAGAAAAATCAGAAGGTGTCAATGGTTATGAAGCCAAGGTAAAGCCTGTTCTGTTCTTCTGGCAGATCTTGCAGCAAATTGAAGTCTGGCTGTGCTTTTCCTGTACTTCCTGGCTATTTCAGGTCTTAAAATTCCTATTGGGACCTTCATTGTGTTGCCAGCAGAATTGGACTGGAGTGAGGAACTTCCAGGCTTGTGGGAGGGATGGAGCTCATGTGCAGGAATGCCAACAGGGGACAGAGGGGGATTGAAGAGAGGAGAAGAGGGACAGAAAGTTCAGCAGAGCTGCCCACAGTCCTTCCCTTCCAAAGGCTGGCACTTAACTCACACTTGAACATTGCCATTGTTTCAGTGGGTGAAAGTTGAGGAACCTGTTGATAATAACAGCATTGCAAAGGACCAGCAGCCATGAGTGGCATCATGAATTCGTGAACTGGACTCTGCCCTGCACTTGAGTCACAGCTTCTTAAAATGGTTCCACCTGACACTGGTTTTGACCTCCATTTCACCTCAGTGAAATATTTTTTAGGGTGGTTTTACAGCCTTACTGTGGTAGGAATTTAGGTTCAGAATCGCAGTTTCCCTGATTGTGTTTACTCCAGGTTTGGGAATTGGTGCAATAAATTACATTTTGTAATTTCGTTCACCAGAAGAGTAAGTGCTGAGTAGCTTTTACATTTATCTGTAGGTTTTTCCTGGTGAGACTGCAGGGCTGTTCAGCTGGGCAGGGGGTTCATGAGTGTTCCTGCAGGACTAAACTGTCACTAAATATAATTTCTGAGGTCTTATAACTAATCTCTGATTAGAGATAGCATTCCCTGACTTTCCTCTTCCATTCCCTCTTAAAATCTCTTGGAAATGCCTGTCTGGTGTTGAGGTTGGTTGAGTTGGTTTGTGTGCATGATGTTTTACTGAGGAACTCTTTCTTTAACCTGTGATGCTGCTTGGTTTTTTTCCCTGTATTTTTTGCAAGGTCTACATGGCAAACAACGTGAACGTGATCACACGGATCAGAACAGAACATTTAACAGAAGAGGAGAAGAGGAGATATAAAGGTATCTTCCTCACAGGAAAATTTGGAATAAATAGAACCTATTGACTCTCTGACACCTACTCTGTGTCAGACAAACAAGGAAATTCTCTTCTTGCTGACTTTGCTCTGCTTTTCTTTGATGTTTTCTGTGTCTGAGGCAGCTCATTATTTCACTCTTAACCTACAAATGAACCTGGTTTTATCCCAGCTCTATTTAGAGGAAGGAGAAACCCTTCAAACCTGTTGAAAGTTTACTGACAGTTTTAAGAGACTGCACTTTTCTGCTCTGGAATGTATTCCTGCCCTTACTTCACTTTGGCCATGAATACAAGATTCACAGAGACTTTGTTTGCTTGGAATTTTTGTTTTGGTCTACTAATTACTTCTGGTACTTGAATTAGAGTAAAGGGTCACCAGCCAGTAACTTTATATGGAAATTCTCCTACCCTGGGGCCACTGAGGCACTCATAAAGGTGTCTGCTAATCATAGAAACCACTGAAAATCTTTGCTCTGTGTGTTGTACCTGTTTTATACCATCAGCTGTAGGTCCTGGGCTTCTCTGGTAAAGCTCACAGGAGGTCTGAACAGCTTCCCTTTGGTTGGGAAGCCTTGCCTGAGTGCCAGTTTTACTGCTAATTAATACTAATGGCTGTTTTTGTTTTCCCTCCTGTTACCTGAAGCTGATAGGAACCCTCTGGAATCATTCCTGGGGACAGTGGAGCATGAATGTGGTGCTCAGGTGAGTGTCTGATGTCAGCACAGGTCACTGTGCCGGTAGGAATTCCTGGTTGTGGAGTCACCACTTGTTTCCTTAGTTTGGCAGCACTTTTGATTATGAGGTTTTCATTTCCCCGAGGATGTTTGTTTTTTGGTTGGAAATAGCTGAACTTTAAGATCCCTTCCAACCCAAACCATTCTATAATTCCATGTGGCTTTAGAAGCTTCTAAACTGCAAAAGAGCAGTGGATAATGGATTTGCTGGCTCTCTGTCAGGATGGCATTGCACATTTACAGGGATTTAGAGATTTTGGGTTCAAATTTTCCATCCAAGTTTTGACTTTACTAAAGGATTTGGAGCCTAGGAATGCTAGTGTATGTATTTCTGGTTGGTTTCCAGTTGTAAAGTATCTAAGTAGATTTTTTTCCTGTCTCTAAAAAGCTTGGGGATTTCTAACCTCAGTAAAACCAGTCTAATAACAGTTGGTGTTCATAGCTGTGTGTCAGTGTGTCTGAAATAGGGGAGTTACTTCACAAAGGGTAAATTAAAAGTTTCTTGTAGTAGCCACTGTCTGTTCAGTACTTTTTGAGTTTTGTTTTTTTCCTCTCTTTCCTTCTAGAGTACATCCAGAACAACAGAGTATGCTGCAACCAACAATCCCACTGCTATTTCTCTGGAGGAATACTTCGACCCAGAATTTGATTTGAAAGGCAGAGACATAGGAAGACCAAAGGAAGTAACAGTTAGAACACAGAAGTGAGAAATACCATTTTAACTATTTCTAGTTCGTCTCTTCCTAGTTATCTAATCCCTGGAAACCATTTTTACAAATATCCAGTGTGGTTTTTTTTCCCCAGTTTTCACAATTAATCAGAAGAGAGATCTTGAAGTATTCAGCTATAATCTATTTTTAATTCCACTGAGTCAAAGCAAACATTTGGGCTGGTGCTGTAACTTGTTAGTAACCTCCTGTCACTGCCAAACTGCCTGTTTTGCTTTGCATACTGTGAATTTAGGATGTTTTTATCCTACTTTGTCTTTAAGATTTAAAGCAACCTTGTGGATGAGTGAAGAGTTCCCCTTGTCTCTTATGGAACAAGTCACTCCAATCATTGACCTGATGGCCAGAACCAGTGCTCATTTTGCCAGACTTAAGGATTTCATCACTCTGGAGTTTCCACCAGGATTTCCTGTCAAAATCGGTAATATTTAGCAATTTTTATTGTAACATCCTGCCCATTTTTTTCCTTTGGTTTTGCAATGTATTATTTACAAAAAATCACACTGGCCTTTTACTCATCTCACTGCTACCTAAAACATAGTTTTGTCCATCTGGAGTCAATTCAGAAATACCATTTTAAAGACAATGTCATTTTTGTGGGAATGAGCTGTTGTCAGGCTCTTTCCTCTTAGCTTCAGTGCCTTAAATTTCACAAATCTTATTTTAAAATAAAAGATTTAGAGAGAGATTGAGAAAAACTAAAGCCACCTTGGTGAAGTGAGTTCATCTGTGTTTTGTCATTATAGGAAGCTGTTGTGGAATATATTCCATAAACATGTGAGGGTTTGATGTGGGTGTGGAAGTGGAGCAGGAGTTTTCATTTTGACAGAAATCTTGTTCTCTTACAGAAATTCCCCTGTTTCATGTGCTGAATGCCCGAATTACTTTTGAAAATGTCAACAGCTGCAGGACAGCTGAGAGAACATCTGGAGGTGCACAGAGTGATGCAGGTAAGGGGTGGGAAGGTGCAGGAATTCCACCTTTTTACATCCCTGTCCCTGGAATGCACAGAGCAGAGAGAAGCTGAACTTCAGGGAATGGAACAGGGGGAGTTGCAATATGTTATTGCAAAAACATTCATCAGAATCTTTTCAGTTACAACTTGTTACAAACAGGGCACAGTGTATTTTTTATTTTTAACTTTGTTTGGCTTCTGTAGGTGCTAATTTCGAGGTTGACCAGTCGGTGTTTGAGATCCCCAAATCCTACCACGTCCAGGATGATGGCAGGAACATCCATGTGCAGGATGAGGATAATGAGATCATGCAGTTTGCCATCCAGCAGAGCTTGTTGGAGTCTGGTCCAAATAAAGTAAGTGCTGGGGTCTGTGCAGTGGCAGCTTGGGCAAGAGCTGTGCAGCAAGAGCTGAAGGAAACCAGTGTAGGATCAGTTTTCTAAGACCTTAGAAGATAAAAATAATGTATTTCAAAGAAGAAATAAAGGTGGGTTAAGGGTTGCTTTCAGTGAGTTACTCTGCAGATCTGATAACTGCTGTGGAATTGTTTCTTCCCCCATCTCTAGGAATTGGGAGTGCTTTCCAATGGAGCAGTTCCATATTCCTCAGACTTCAACATGCAGTATCAGAAGTAAGTACCTTTTTTCATATCAAACCATGCAGTGACAGAGCAAAAATACCCCCAGCAGTAGCATGAAGCAATTTTTTTTGGTGTATATGAGTAGCAATAGCAGAAAGCTCAAGGTTTCTTCTTGTGCTTCTCCCAACCTTTCCAAAAAATAAGAACTCATAACTGGGCCTCCCTGGATTATTTTGTGTAGTTCTTTCCAGCTGTGGGGCTGATTTGTGCACACAACAGATTATTTACACAACGTACAAACCCAGTCCTTGTCTTCTGCTCTTAAAACTCTGAATTTGGTCCTCTGTGTTGAATGTTTGGTTCTTAAAGGTTACACACTTCAAGGCAGCTCTTCTTTCTTTTCAAAATCCTTATGTAATCCTTAAAAACATAGATTTAATGGCCACTTAAAAATTGGCTCTAGTGACTGTGGAGTCTTTCTGTAGTTAAGTGCAAAGAAACCAAGAACTGAATCTTCTGGGTACTTCTGAAAATCCTTTAATCCAGAAGATGCTTTTAGAGGCCCATTGAAAATATAACTGTTGGTATCTATGAAAGATTCAAAGGAATCCAGGTTTGACATTGGGAATTTTACATTTACATTGGACCAGCTGCTCTCTTATCCTCAAACTGTTTTCTCCCCTCTGGGAGAGATTTTCAGGTTTGTGAATCTAAAACAGTTGCCAGGAAGGATCATTGCAATGAATATGAGACAGGCTCTGTCTCTTTTACTTCTCAAAGTTGTTCTTTTCCATCAGGGCGCTGCAGGAGAGCTTTCTGACAGGGATCAGATCAGGGAACTCCCACAGCAGCAGCTCCAGTGAAACTTCCAGCTTTGAGAAAGACTTGCAGCTTGCCATGGAATTGTCTGTGCGGGAGCAGGAGGAACAGGAGAAGCAGCGTCGGGAAAAGGAAGATGCAGAGCTTCAGCAAGTTTTACAGCTCTCTCTTGTGGAGAAATAACTCCTAAGTGACCTCCTGAAGCAAGGATGACCAAATCTGTGTAAAACTGGAGGTTTTCAGAGCTGTCACTCTGGAACCACTCCTGGATTGCTTAAGGAAACATTTCACTTGCCTTCTAAGTTGGCATCAGCTGCAAAAACCTGATTTATTTTTGTTTGGGGGAGTTACTAGATCACAGGACTTCACATTTGGCTCCCCAACCACGCAGTCTTAGCTTTGAAGGAAATGTTTTTATCTTAACTAATTTATTGAAGAGCAGATGGAAATTTTGCTTTGCATCAGGATGTGGGATTGCAGTAAAGCTTGAAAGCCTGATTATGGGAAGTTCAGGAGGGAAACTTCATTACTTACCAAAGAAATACTCATCTGCTTCGTTATTTCTCAATAATTCAAAGCCATAGCCTGTTTTTTTTCCAGCTGTTTCATGGGAGAGCATCTCCCTGCCTATACACACACGGTATTTCTTCATGCTGACAGATGATTTCAGTTAGTTTTGTTTAGATGTGGTTATCTCTCCTCTAGTTACTGAGATTTTTGGCTTGAGAGGGATAGTTTTATACTTGAACAGCTCATCCAAGCTCTAGATTAAACCAGTGCTTTCTGAAAAAGGACAAAACAAGTAGCCAGTAAAATTTTAGATGCTGAAATGGGACCATCAGTCCAGTACAGCAGCAGTTTCTGCAGTGATTCCAAACCAGCTCGTTCCCCTGGTCAGAGTGCAGCCAGAAATTAAGGGATAGATACAGGTGCTTCTTTGGGATCTCTTGGTGTGCATGGCTGAGTGTGGGTGCTAAATGCAGCCAGGAAAAGTATTCAAGGGAGATTTTCATGTGTCCTTATTGGAAGAGAAGTTTTAATTCTGCAAGGGAAACGTGTGTTGCTTTTTAAAACCGCAGCGCTCGTCCTCCATGTGAATACATCTATTTTTTTACCTGAATATTTTTATTGATTTTAAACCAAGCCACTAGGCCTACACTCATCAAACTGGTCTTATAACAATTCCTAGATCTGTTTTAACCAGCTTTCCTCAGGTTTTTGGCCATACAGGATCTTTGTAGCTCTTTTATCTGCACTTCTCTCGGTGTTTACAGTACTCACAGTGTGACTCTCAGGTGCACTCCACAGGTACACGATGAACAGCCACAGGAAAGCCTTACAGCTGTTAAATGTGAGCAATATCCCTCTGCTCTGGCTGGCAGGGCTGGAGGAACCTTTGGCACAGCTACTCTGAGCTTGCTCCTAACACTGCTCCTGTTCCTCAGGCGGTTCTGGGTGACCAACTATTAATTAACCAATGTAAAATCACTATAAAATGGACTTGATCATAACCAGTGGGGCAGTTGGTAACTTGGAACACTATTTTAAACAAATAATCCATTGTTTTACATAGGAAATGATCACAATTCCTTCAGGAATACACTAGGACTAGCCTCTCCACATTGGTTCTGTTCCCTGGGGCAACTTGCATCCCTAAAAACAACTTCCTGGGTGCTGCAGGAATGGGGACTGTCCTGCACAGGGGCAGTGGGCTGGGATGGAATTTCTTTCCTCCTCNGTTCTGTTCCCTGGGGCAACTTGCATCCCTAAAAACAACTTCCTGGGTGCTGCAGGAATGGGGACTGTCCTGCACAGGGGCAGTGGGCTGGGATGGAATTCTTTTCCTCCTCCTTTTCCTCCTCCTTTTCCTCCTCCTTTTCCTCCTCCTTTTCCTCCTCCTTTTCCTTCCTTCTTCAGGAAAGGGGATTCCTGTGACTGTCACAGTTGGGAATAGGCCTCGTGCTGAGCTCCTGACAGGGTGGGAGGTAGGAGATGGAGGCATGGGCATTCCTCCAGTGGGAATAAAGAGTGCTGTTGCCTTTACAAACCCGTCTGCCTGGCATTGCCTGTTTTCTGCTAAGCATTTCAAAGGTTACAAGAGGGGTAAAAATAGCATTTTTCAAGCTGACTTGTTCTGGTTTTATATTTAAACTAAAGAACATTAAGCACTTTCGGTTGAAGTTGTGTTACGCTCCTGCTTCTTAGTCTGTGACTGTAAAATAAATTGGATTTGCTTTTGGGGTTTTTTTCTTTTTTTTGACATTTGTATTATTGCTAAAACTAGAAGGCCCTGCTTCCCTCAGCCAGGTGCTGCTTCTCTTAAAGCCTGACTTAACCCTTTCAATGTAAGATGGACATGCTCTGTGTGCTGGAAGAAAAACCAAAGGTACTGTACATTGCACCATACACAGGTATTCTTTCTAACACTGTATTTGGGGTCTTTTTTTTACTAATTATCTGTCTTTTTTAACATTAAATTGACATTATCACCTGTGAAATTCTCCAAGGTACTTCTGGCTTAGTGTGAATCAGACACATAATCCCCAGAAACACTTTTTGGACATTTTCAGCTAAGTTCTGACTCTCCCTGTATTGAAAAGGGGGAATCAGTACAGAATAGATGTTAAGGCAGTGAAAGGCAGGAAACCCTATGAATTTCTCTCTGCACCTTCTTGTAAGAGAGGAGCAGAGGGTTGAGCATGTTTAGTATTAAGGCAAAGACTTGGGTAACAATAGATTCCAACCTCTCTGAGATAAGGTGAGGTTGATGTAGGAAAGAAGCTCAGAGTTACAAACACCCGTAGCTTCTTCTAAAACTATAACCAGCTTTAAAAGTTCTTTAAGTTGATGCTGTTAGTTCCTTAAAACAAGACTGTGTTTTTTTTGTGCTTTTTACCCCCTTTAAAAGGCTTTTTACAGCAGCAGTTCATGATTTTGTTTATTTGGAAACCCTTCTTACACTGCTTTGGCTGAGTTTTGATTCATAGCCGAGCTGCTGGAAACTGCACAGCTGCTGTAGGATGTGGTTCCATTGTGCTTTTAAACGGCTCCTTGCTGACAAACATCCATGGAAACGTTCCCCCAGCACTGCCATCCCACTAAAAACAAGGTAGGAGCCATGAGAGGGGACAGGAGGTGGGAATCAGACAGCCTCACTCCTTTGAGGAGCTCCAGTCCAGTTAATAACAAACAGCACAGCCATGAATAAATAAGAGCGTGGATTGTTTACTGAGCGTTTTATTTGTACAAAGAGGCATAGCAGGGAGTGAGGAATGAGAGCAAACAGGAATTCTGCTCCTGGGAATGCAGAGCTGGAGCTGGGAGCTTCACCATCCACCCCCACGAGCAGTACAGGCTGCAGGCCAGGCTTCACAGCGATGAAGGACCAAGGAAAATCAGCAACACAGGAATCAGTGAGCAACAGGAGGGGCAGAAAGCAATAGAACAGTGCTGCCTTGCTGCCTCACTCTTGGATTAACAACTCCATCTGGTTGAGACCAGGCTCACTCTGTCATTTCACAAAACAGAAAGAAAATCCCTGTTCAATGCCAGCACTCGGTGTCCTTCAAACAGAATGGAAAACACCTCAGATGCAGCACAAGGGCTTGAGAAGAGGTCAACAACAATTATTCTGGAAGTTAACATTTTAAAACTCTAAATAAATTACTATGCAAAACACCCCTATGTTAAATATCAAAGTAATAATTAGTAATATCCAGTTACTACTTGTAGCAGTGCAAAACAAAGTAGCAGCATTCGTATGGAAATGGGATTCAGTGTAAACACTTGTTACTGAAACTGCATAAAATGGGTCTGGCTGGAGCTCAAACACTTCCAGAGCATCTGCCTGGCTTGCAGACCTTTGGAGACTCCTATTTCCAGGAGGACAGTGACCAGCACATGCTGGAATCTCTCACCTGCACCCCAGTTCCCAACAGGTTCAGCAGGCCTGGTTTGATGGGAGGCTATTTGGGGCTTTTTAGCCAGGAGTTAAAGCAAATAACGTTGGGAAGGAGAAGCCTGGCCTGGGAAAACTACACCAGGATTGGGTCATGCATCAGTGTTTCGGCTCAGAGGCAGGAATGGATCAGACCCCCCCACCCACTGCTGCGTGGGTCACTGGGCTTTTACCTTTGGAATATATTTGAATGGGACCTTAAAGCTCATCCTGTTCTACTCCCTGCCAGGGACACCTCCCACTATTCTAGGTTGCTCCAAGCCCCGTCCAACCCCAGGACTCAGCGTTCAAACAAGGACCTGGATTAATCAGAAAGCAAAAAGTAGTCGCGGTGTGACTGAGCACGTGGAGCTGCTCCTGGGACAGTGTCCCCAAATCTCGCCCTGTTCTTGTGACAACCCAGGCCCCGGGTGCCCGCACGCCCCGAGGATGCTCTCCAGCACACGGTGTCGGATCAGCCTCGCCAAAACGCTAGGATTTGGGAGGCAGGCGCGTTGCTCCAGCCCCTGCTCCGAGCCAGACGGGTTCTATTCTAGGACACCTCCAGGAGCTCCAGGAGTCTGTTTGCTGAGGGAGGGAGTGATTTCCAGCACCCGGCATGACCATTGCTGGAAGCCACATCACGATGGAGCCATGTGATACAGCAGGGGCAGAGATGGGGGAAAAGCCACACTCGCACCCTCAGGGCATCCCCAGCAGCTGACGGGAGCGGCGAAAGGACCGGAGGGAGGAACCGGGCGGGACCGGAGCGGTGCCAGGATGGTGGGAACCAGATTGGAGAACCGGAGCAGTGCCGGGATGGTGGGTACCAGACGGGATAACCTGCAGGACCGGAGCAGTGCCGGGATGGTGGGTACCAGACGGGATAACCAGCAGGACTGAAGCGGTGCTGGGATGGTGGGTACCAGGTGGCAGAACCAGACGGGATGCAGCATTCTCCCGATGCCCCAGCGGGTCCCGCTCCGCTACCGCCGCCGCACGGGCCGGTAGACACAGATGGCCATGAGGATGATGGTGAGCAGAAGAGCGCTGAGGATGCTGCCCAGCAGCACTGCGGTGAGAAGAGAAAGAACATCAATTAAACACTCCCTGACTAACTCCCGAGCCCACGGCCGGGCCGTGGCTGGGCTGTACCCGCTGTTCCCCGTTCCTCACCCAGGTTCTGGTGCTGCAGCACAGCGTAGGGCCGGCTGCGCTCCGCCGGGCCCGGGGACAGCGGGGACAGCGCCCAGCCCCGCGCCGCCGCCAGCCCCATCGCGCCCGACACAGCACGGACCCCGCCGGGCTTTGTGCACCGGGCCCGGCCCTGCCCCTTCCTGCCGCCCGCCCCGCCCCGGGACCGGCCTTCCGGGGGAGCGGGGCGAGGGAAAGGCACCGGGAACGGCACCGGGAACGGCACCGGGAGCGGCACCGGGAACGGCACCGGGAACGGCACCGGGAACGGCACCGGGAGTGCCCGGCCGGGGGAGACCCGCGTGTCCACCCCTCGTGTCCCCGCACCCCCGTGTGCATCTCCTCCCCCCCAGCCCCGTGGTGTCCCCCCAAGCCCTGTGTGTTCCCCCAAACCCCCGCTGCCGTGAACGTGGGTTGTTTCAGGTGTTTTATGAACCCCAAACACCGAGGAACGGTGATGCTGCGCTGGGAAGCCACGGCAGGTGGTTGATTCACACCAGCTCAGGGATGCCTCTCCCCGACTTAGGATTTGGTTTTGACATGAGATATATTAGGGTCTTTCCCTCTTCAAATGCCTGTTCCCTGGATCCCCCGGGATGGGGCGGCACCGACCTGCCCGGCTTCAGCAGCACCTGGGAGCCACCCCTGGGCTCGGGCGACTCCCCCGCCGGATTTTGGGTGTTTGTAGCAGGACAAGGAGTGTCCGGACAGCGACAGCCCCTCGTGTCCCGCAGCCCAGCCCGAACTCTGAGCACTCCACGAATACAGCACAGCGAGCTCCGGCTCCTCTCCCTCCCCTCATCTCCGAGCATCGGCATCATCTTTATTTTCCAAACAACCTCAGCACAGCTACAGACATGCACGGAGGCACCTCCGAGCGAGGCAATTCCTCCATCTGCCCCGGGAGCTGGGGTTCTCCTCTACCCCCGGGCATTTGGCCCCTTGGCTCCCAGCGGTGCTCCCGTTCTCCCTGCTGCGGATCTCAGGTTTTCCTGCCAGCAGCGAGAACGGGACGTGCCGCTTCCACCGGGATGCTCGCGGAGGTGCCGGGTGTGGTCCGTGGTGAGGAGGGCACAGCTGCCCCACGGCTGTGCCGGGCAGCGAGCCCGAGCAGTGTCCGTGTCCCCTGGCTGTGCTACAGGACGGGGGCCATGCCCAACCCCTCTGCCTGGGGGGCTCGCGTGGTTTTCTCGGGCCGAATGCAGACGGCGAGGCGCTGAGCGAGACACAAAACACAAAAAAAAAAGGCGTCTCCTTCCTGCCGTGGAGCCACGCTCCTCAGAGCCCTTCCCCCGCAGCTCTCCCGGTGGGATTTAATTGCCACACCAACAAAGATGCTGAGGATGCATCAGCCACTTGCCCCGGGCTGACCCCAGTGGGGTCTCTGCCCACCCCAGCCCAACCAGGAGCCTTGGGATTGTCCATCCTGATCCTGACCTGCTTGAGGGACCCTGGTGTCCAGACGAGCTTGTACACCATGTAGAGGGGGATGCAGACGAAGGAGGATGCTCCAATGAGGAATCCCACGGAGATGCTCCACTCGGGGTACTGGTAGTCAAACAGGGTCAGGGGTGGCTGGTCCAGCAGGGAGCTGATGACAATGAACTGCAACGAGCAGAGCCACAGGGGCCTCGAGTCCTGTGAGCAGTTTGGGACCCTCACACCAAGACAGACATGGAGGGGCTGGAGCACGTCCAGAGAAGGGAACAGAGATAGGGAAGGGTTTGGAGCACCAGGAGCAGCTGAGGGAGCTGGGAAAGGGACTCAGCCTGGAGAACAGGAGGCTCAGGGAGGATCTTCTATCTGCCCACAACTCCCTGACAGGAATGTGCAGCCAGGTGGGGGTTGGACTCTGCTCCCAGGGAACTAGGGACGGAATCAGAGTAAATGGCCTCAAGTTGTGCCAGGTTATATTGGACATCAGGGAGACTTTCCTCACCAAAAGGGGTGTCGAGCCCTGGCACAGCTGCCAGGGCAGTGGTGGAGTCCCCATCCCTGGAGGGATTTAACAGATGTGTAGATCTGGGCCTTGGGGACATGGGTTAGGGCTGGCCTTGGCAGTGCTGGGTGGTGTAGTGCTTGAATTCCTTGGTCTTGGAGGGCTTTTCCAACCTAAATAATTATCTGATCTCCCAAGCTCCAGCACTGATGGCAGCTCACCCCATAGGTTATCAGGGTGCAGGGATGGAATAAGATGATCTTTAAGGTCCCTTCCAACCCAAACCATTGTGTGATTCCATGGTTTTATCAACACCATCCAGGTCCTGCTGCTCCCCCAAATGCCAGCCAGCATGACCATCACAGGGACATCTCCTGGGCTGCCACCCCTGGCTAGGTGAGGGCTGGGGGCCTCTGTCTAACAAGCCCTGTGAGCCAGCGAGGGCTGCTCAGCCCTGTGCTGAAACAAAACCATTTGCTGTGTGCTTTGATGATAATACTCCTCTCTTAATAACCAGGGCAAAGCGCTTAGAGCCATAATTAATCCTCACAAGGCCTCTTCTCCTGCAGATCCGCTGAGATTAGACCCCTCTGCCGATGGCAGCCTTTGAAGTGCCGTGGGAGCTGGCATTTCAAAGGGATGGATCCAGACCAGCACGTGGGAGATGGACCCGTGGCCAGCCCTGCGAAGGATGCTGCGTGCTGGGGGGATGAGACAAAGCTGAGCTTGCACCCATGTGAGCACCCAGCTTTGCCCTGGAGCTGTGGAAAAGGCTGGAAAATGAACTTCCAGCTCCCTTTCTCAGTGATGTGCTGGGGCTGTGGGCACTGTGGCTGGAGCAGTGGCATGGGGAGGGCTGGCATGAGATGCCACAGCCCTGTCCACTCTCTTGGCAGCTTGGTTACCTCGTGTGAGTGAGAGGGGAGTTATCCATGGCACAGGGAGCTGGGCAGCAGAGGGGAGTGGCTGTCCTGCAGGGTGTCCAGAGGGACAGCAATGACCTTGTTTGTAATTTGGCCGTGGATACTCACTGCCAGCAAGGATGGGCTGATGGCGACCCAGCACAGCTTCCAGAAGAGCCCTGGGGTGAAGCCCAGCATGGCCTTGACATCGTGGGAGAACATCTGGATCCCTGCCAGAGGAGAGACCACTCAAAGCCCCAGGATCCCATGGAGGACATGGGTTCAGGAATATCCACACAGACACAGCACCCTCAGTTCCCATCCCAGCCTGGCCGGGAGCCACACACGGGACCCAGTGCCTGGGATTTACTCACCTGTGCAGGGTCACACACCCGTGGAGGTGCCCACAGAGTGTTTTCCATGGCAGAAGCTGTTTCTTACCATAAAACCAGGAGACAGCAATGGTTTCCAGGAGCACCACGGCCAGGATGGAGCAGCCAGCACCAAACTCCTCCAGCAGTTTCACCACGTAGGCTCCCCCCTGGAGCAGCATGAGGAGGGGGAGGCTGCAGACCCCACAGAGGTGAAGGAGGTGGGTGTGGGGGGCCAGGGCAGGGTGGTGCCAGTGGAACTCACGTAGGTGAGGGTGCTGAGGGAGCCCAGGAAACAGACTGTGATGAGGCCAAGGACAAAGAGCTCCCGTCGCCCTGCCAGGACCTGGGGGTACTCATCCATCACAGCTGTGATCACGGCCTCCAAGCCTCCAAACTGCAAAGGAAATGCTGGTATGGGGTGGGGAATGGGATGTGGGGACAGTCCTGCTCTCCAAGAAAATCTGCATGGCAGAGCGGGGATGTCCCATCCCATCCCATCCCATCCCATCCCATCCCATCCCATCCCATCCCATCCCATCCCATCCCATCCCATCCCATCCCAAGGCCATAACTCCCCTTTTCACCCCACTGTCAGCCATCAGACATGGCCATCTCGGATCCCTGCTGGGCTGTCCAGCTCCTACCGTGCTGTCCAGCCCCAGGGTGATCATCATCAGGAAGAAAATGATGGCAAAGAAGGTGGATCCCACCATGTTGGCGATTGCTTCAGGGTAGGTGATGAAGAGGAGGCTGGGCCCTGAGGAGGGACACTGGCTTGGTTGGCTGTTCCCTGGCACAGCCCTGGGGGTGGAAATTCACTTGGGGAAGAGGAGAACCTTTATCTCTGGCGACATCCTCCACCTCCACGTCCCTCATCTCAGCCATGTAGCCCAGCACGGTGAAGATGACAAAGCCTGAGAGGAAGCTGGTGAGGCAGTTCACAGCACTGGTGACAAGTGCGTCCCTGGAAGGCAGAAAAGAGGGAGAGGTCCCACTGCAGGTCACTCCTCACTGCTCTCCAGCTGCCCTGGCCTTCCCCATCTCCGCTTCCCTCTCCTGGCCCCTCACACCAAAACCATCAGTGAAATGGGGAAAGGTGCCCAGCCTGCAGCCACTGGGACCAGGAGTTGCTGGGATGTGGCAATGGGATCAGGAGTTGTTGGGATGTGGCAGTGGGGCACAGGAGCTTTTGGGATGTGGCAGTGGGGACCAGGAGCTGTTAGGATGTGACAGTGGGACCAGGAGCTGTTGGGATGTGACAGTGGGACCAGGAGTTGTTGGGATGTGGCAGTGGGGACCAGGAGCTGTTGGGATGTGGCAGTGGGGACCAGGAGCTGTTGGGATGTGGCAATGGGGCACAGGAGCTGGTGGGACATGGCAATGGGGTCCAGGAGCTGTTGGGATGTGGCAGTGGGACCAGGAGCTGTTGGGATGTGGCCATGGGGACAGGAGCTGCCAGAATGTGCCTCCACTTGCAGCTGTGCCCGCTGGGATGGAGCCTCACCGGTAGCAGTTGTTGTGGAAATGGTTGTAACTGGCCAGAGCAAGGAGGACTCCAAATCCAGGGCCCAAGGAGAAGAAAATCTGTGCAGCAGCATCCACCCAAACCTGGAGGGAGGAACAACAGGAGGATGGGCAGGGCAGGGGGTCCTTGGTGGTGGGATGGGGCTGGGACGTGCCCCACACTACCAATGGCATGGACACTCCATGGCACAGGGATGGGGCTGTGCTGGCACATGTGTTCCAGATCCCCTCTCCTGCCTGCCCTGTGTCCCCAGGAGATGTCCTGGGAGCCAAGGAGCTGCTGTGGCATGTAGTGAGCTCATTTCCACCCTGGGGTCCTGCAGCAGCAGAACTCAGCAATGTCACCCGTGCTCGCCCACGCTCGGAGCAGGGATGGATGGAGGGGAGCCCCGAGCCTGCCCAGCACATCCAGCACAGCCCTCATTACCTTTAATGAGAATTCTCAAGTGCTGCCTGGTAATTACCCACAGGAAACCCATTGTCAGCCCAGGGGGGAGCACAGCACAAACAAAACTGGCCAGAATGAGATGGGTGATTCAATTATGGATTTACATTTCCAAGAGCCTGTCCAGGACGCCTCTGTTTCTGTGGGAACAAGGGCCCCACTGCCCTGTGGTGGGGCCAGACCCGTGGGCAGGGTTGGGTGGGTGTTCTGGGGAGGGGTTCTGGGTGCTGCCATGCCCAGATGGGTGGGTGAGTGTCCTCTGGAGGGCTCTGGGTGCTGCCATGCCCCGGGCAGGGGGTCCCACTGTGCACTCACAGCAGTGCTGAGGAGTTTGCCCCAGTCTGGGCGCAGGTAGAAGACGACTCCTCTCCAGGCTCCAGGCAGGGTGGCCCCTCGGATGAGCAGGATGAGCAGGACAACATAGGGCAGCGTGGCTGTCACCCACACCACCTGGGGGGAGGCAGCTGTCACCCCATGGCACCACTGAGCACCCAAACCCCCGTGTTGGGCTCCCTTGGGGTGGCCTCAGGGGCAAGGGCTGAGGAGGAGGTGACATTCCCCCTTCCACAGTCAGGTGGGTGGCGAGATCCTACCAGGTGATCCTACCAGGGCAGTGCTGGAGCCCTCCTCACCTTCCCAGAGGTTTTCACCCCTTTCCACAAGCTGAAGTAGACGATGGTGAAGATGAGGAAGAGGCAGAGGAGCAGCTGCCAGTGGATCCCCCCGATGTCATCCAGACCCCCGGATTTCTGGATCTCCAGGACTTTCCTCCTGCAGGCAGGGATCCCCAAGGCTGGGGGCAGGCTCAGCCCCAGACAGGCATCCCCTGAGCTCCTCAGGAGCATTCCCACCCCAGAGCCGGCTCCAGAGCCCCCTCAGGGACCCAGCTCCCACCATCCCCATCTGTGCACTTACGTGTAAAACTCCTCGGCGGGAGACCTGGAGAAGTTGGTCCAGGTCACGTTGCTCTTCCCAAAGTAGTTGGTGCAGTCAGGGGTGTTCCAGGGGTTGTCACAGCTTGCCCAGGGCAGGGTGCCCGAGAAGGAGGAGTAGAAGTAGTAGAGAGCCCAGGCAATGATGGTGTTGTAGTAGAAGGAGACGTAGAGGCCGATGATGCAGATGGCAAAGCCAGTGCCTGGGAAAAGCAGGATTCGGGCTCAGCCCTGGGACACGGCTTTGGGGGTCACAGTGCCACCTGGGCTGGGGGTCTCTCACCTTTAAAGATGGGGCAGATGCGTTTCCAGATGGGGATGGCACCTGTCCTGTGGAACTGCCCCAGGGCCAGCTCCATGTAGAAGAGGGGCACCCCCCCGAAAACAGCCATCAGCGTGTAGGGGATGAGGAAGGCTCCTGCAGGGTGGGGAGCACAGCAGGGTGACCACCAGGCTGCTGGGGGACCAAGGCATTGTCGCCTCCCTCCCTCCTGGCACTTCCCCAGCAGGTTTGGATGTGTTTGTGAGAAGCTTTGGAAATGATCTGGTCAGAGGAGCTCAGAGATGTGAGACCCTGCTCGGTGTTCCAGCTTCCTGGGCTCCCAGGACAGCCCTGCTGGAGTCCCAGCCCTCCCATTTGGCCAGGATGGAACAAAGAACCACACAAACCATCAGGGTGCAGGGGAAGGGACACCCAGCACGCACCAGGTCTGGAAGAGTTTTGGAGGAAAATCTGACTGAATATGCACAGCCACCCCAAGACACATAATTAACGGTGTAATCTGCATTATTCATAACATCCTCATTTTTACTGGGGCTACACTTGTACCCCATGGAGCTTTTGGAAGTGGCACTGCTCTGCAAGTTCTGCTGGGATTAGTTAATTTAACCCCCACGGCTCCTCTCTCTGAGAGATGCGTGTGTGGTGCAGCATCCCCAGCACCCCAACATTCCCAGGATCCCCAGCATCCCCAGTATGCCCAAAATCCCCAGCACCTCCAGCATCTCTAGCATCCCCAGCACTCCCAGTATCCCAAATATCCCTGTCCAGTATCCCAAATATCCCCAGCACCCTCCCGCAGCCCCCCTGTCTACCTGGCAGGACTGCCCCAACAGGACCAACTGTTTTCAGGGTTTTCCTTCCAGGCAGAGCCTGGGTTGTGCTGGTCCATCCCAGTGTTCCCCCTCCGTGGGGCTGTTCTCCCTGAGCTCCTCACCCTCCCGTGTGCGTGGGGCAGGTGGAAATCTCCCACCTGAGCCACTGGCACGCAGAGGGGCTCCGCTCTGCTCCCAGTCCCACAGGAGCAGCCCACAAATAACTGTGTTTCAACGTGGGCACCTGGGATCCACAGTTTTGCCTTGAGTATGGAACTAATTATCTCTTTCTAATTTTCCCAAGCAGTAGAGGATGCTCCCCGAAAGCCGACTTTGGCAATTAAATCTGCTGTGCTTTCCCAAACAGCACAAAATTCTCATCCCCCCTTTTTCATTTCCATGTGAGGGGGGTTTCTATCCTGCTCCATTCCAAGCAATTTATTTAGTTGTCGTTTGCTGATGATTTTTCCCTCCGTGGTGTTTCTGTGTCTTTGATTTCCATTGATCCCTCAAAGCCAGGGCTGCTCGTGAGGTCCAGCCCTGCCAGCCAGGATCCACAGCAGGAGGGTGGGATGCTCATGAGGATGGTTTTAAACCAGGAGCCACCCCAAAGGACAGCTTTCCAGAGTCCCAAGATCGTGAAGTGTGTGAACCTCCCAGCCCAAATTTATGGACCTTAATCCTTTTTTGCAGTTTGGACCAGGCTAATTCTCCCTTTGTGATCCTAGGGCTGCTAAAGCACCTCTAATCCCACTGGGAAAGGAGGGAAAGATCAGGAAAGGAGGAAAGGACCCCAGGCAAGGAGGATGGAGAGGTTTGGAGGAGGATTTTCGATGAAGAGAGACACAAACAGAAAAGAGACAGATGTCGGGAGAAGTTGGGTCGGTCTCTAAACCGCCCTGTCTGAAGTGGAGCAGCTGGAAACAAAGAAGGAAAAGAAAGAGTGAATTTTTCAGGGTGGGAAGGATGGAAAATGAGGAAAAAGGAATCTTTTCTCCAAAAAAAGAGTTAAATAAGGCCAGTGGTGTCCTTACCCCCTCCGTTCTGGTAGCAGATGTAAGGGAACCGCCAGACGTTGCCCAGGTCTACGGCGAATCCGATGGCGGAGAGGAGGAAATCCATCTTTTTACTCCACTTGTCCCTGGGGTGGATGCGGGGGTTTGGGGGTGCAGGGCTGGCAGGGGGACCCAGGCAGGGCTGCTCTGCCATGCTGCCACCCCGGCAAATCCTGCAGGATTCAGGCTGAGTAACTTGGGGCCGGGAAGGATTTCTGTGTTGCTGATGACAGATCCGAGGAGGGGAGGGTCAGGCTGACTGCGCTTCCCCACCTCCCGCTGGAAACCCACGGAGAGCAGCCGGCAGGGAAACCAGAGCCGTGCTCTGATCAAAGGCGGCAGGGGAGAGCAGCCCCCGAGCGTGGGGACCTGCAGAGACCAGCATCATCCCACAGGGACCAGCCTGACCCTGCAGGGACCAGCATCATCCCACACGGACCAGTCTGACCCTGCAGGGACCGGCATCACCTCACGCGGACCAGTCTGACCCTGCAGGGACCGGCATCACCTCGTGTGAATAAACATCACCCCGTGGGTCCCACCCAGGGGAGGGGATTCCAGCTCACTTTTGGGGCTGAGGTGGTAAAATGGGATCGTGTTTCCTCCTCCCTCCTGAAAAATACCTATTTCTCTCTCCCTGGTGTGTTTTTCTAAGGAGGTGACACTGATGCTTGCGGGGGAAATTCGGGAATCATGGAGTGGTTTGGGTTGGAAGGAACCTTTAAAGGTCACCTCATCTATCTGGGCTCGACGTGTCTCTCTGGGGTATGAGCTGCTGGGAAAAAGCCACACGAAAGTAAAATAACTTTCACAGCTGAGCTGTGACCAGGAGGGGATGGCAGCATCCCCAAAGCCACCGCTCTGCCCTGTGACAGTCTCACAGCAAAATTCATTGCAGTGAAACGTGTCTGTGCAGGGCTTGCACAGACCCAGGGTCACAAGATTCTCCCGGGGCTCTGGGGGCCTCCAGCCCCGGCTCTCACAGCCTTTCCCATCTGTAATTAAAAGAAACTACAGGAGAGATGGAGCCGGGGCTCCAGAGCCATGGGTTGCTGTGACGACGTGACGCAGCTGCCCGGCACGGGAAGCCTCTGGACACTGTTAATCCCTCAGGCACACAAACGGAGACCCGCTCGAAACCTCCAGTTAAAAGCAAATTTTTTTTTTTTTTTGTCTGGCCCGGGCTGCTTGTGCTGTCACAGAATGGAATCACAGAATCATGGAATTGTTTAGGTTGGAAAAGCCTAAAAGTGTATCCAGTCCTGTCAGTCCCTCCACAGAATGGGCTGCACTCCACGGGCTTCTCCCTCTCTGCTGTGGAACCTGAAATTATTGTTGCTTTAAGACGAAATAATTGTTCTTCGGACACCTCTCCTGTGAAATACAGCAGTTTTCCGCTGGTGGGGTTACATGGAGCGATGAGGATTTTCCCCGAGTGAAGGGGTTGGGTGGGGGGCTCAGGGTGGTCCCTGGGCTGGAAGGGAGCGAGCAGAGATTGGGGGGGGTCCCGGCACAGCCCCTCCATCAGTCCCCGCTCCTGAGCCCGGGGTGGCTCCCCCGAGCCCAGCCTGAGCACACAGGTGAGGGACAGATAATCTGCTGTGGTTTATATGGGATTTGTGTCCCTCCTGGGACTTCCCAGAGCCGTGCATCCCAATCCTGCAGCGCGGCAGTGGAGATGAAAGCCGAGCTTGTGGGGGCTGCCAGAGGGTTTGGGATGAAGGGGAGAAATCTCCGCTGCCTGCGGATTGTGCTGGGGTGCGGGGTTTAATCCCCTGACCAAACACCATCTCGAGGCATAAATAACAGAACTGAGGCAGCTGATGCCGTAGCAACTGTGAAAAATAATGGATAATGGATAATTGCTCTTCCTCTGCTGCTGACCCTTCTTTTCTCCAGGTGGTTTATGTGGAATGGCTCGGTGTGACCAGTGGGAGACCCCCCTGTGCCCACGTCCTGCCCCTGCTCAGCAGGGCTCAGCGGATGGGCTCAGGCACTGCCAGGGGTCGGTGGGGTCTGTGGGAAGCAGGGACAGCCCCCAGCATCCCTCGAGCACTGGAGAGAAACCCCTTCCCCAGTGTGAAGTGGCGGCTGTTCAAACTCTGGCTCCCGTTTGAAACCAAGCTCCTTTCTCTCCTGAAGAGCCTCTTGTTCCCCTCACACCGAGCTGTTAAATCACACCCGGGGAGGGCAGCGCTGGGCCTGCAGGACTGTCCAGGAGCTATTCCCGCAGTCCCTGAGCTATTTCCCAGAGCCGGTGCCGTGAGGGGTTTGCAGCGCAGGGATGCGCACGGCGCTGTCTGTGCTGGGAGCTGCCTGCGCTCAGGCACGGACCCAGCTCCGCTTCCCAGGCACGGCGGATGCCCCGCTCCAGCCCAGAGCTCAGCCGAGCCGTCGGTTCAGTGCCTCCATCCCTGAGAGATCCCCCCGGGCTCGGGGAATGAGCCGTGAATGCTCCCGGTGCTCCCGTGCCGCTGCCCCTGCGCTCCTCCGGCAGCGGGTCAGGGCCGCGCTGTCAAATCGATGATGGGGGAGCTTTGAAATCTCCGTGAGTTTTCAGAAGCTGCAAGGTGGAAAGAGCTGCTGGAAGTGGGAGGAAGGCAGGGGGAGAGGTCATTGGGGAGGTCATGGAACAGTTTGGGTTGGAAGGGACCTTAAAGGTCATCCAGTCCCACCCCTGCCATGGGCAGGGACACCTTCCACCATCCCAGGTTGCTCCAAGCCCTATCCAGCCTGGCCTTGGACACTTTCAGGGATCCGGGGTCAGCCACAGCTTCTCTGGGCAGCCTGTGCCAGGGTCTCACCACTCAAAAGGAAGAATTCCTTCACAATATCCTGTTTCTACACCTGAGACATCGTGGTCGGACAGTCTGTGCGTTGCCTCATCCTCTTCTGCTTTTTCCCTGTTATTTTCCTTATTCAAAGCACAAATCACTTCAGATTGAAAATGCAGAGTTTAAATCCAATTCAAATCAGATTTAAATTTGAATATCCATTGCTTTAGAAGTTGTTTCTAAACACCACGATGACTTGATGAGCAGAATGTTTTTATCGCACCTGCTCATCCGTGCAGGGAAATGCAGGGGAGTGAATTGTGGTCTTAAAACACTATCCTGTTTAAGCCGCAGAAGCAGCAGTGGGAAGTTTAATTTAATTAGCATGATACTCAGAGATGTAACTTAATCACATTAAGTATAGATCGACGTGCTTTCATTTAAGCTCTCCAAGCTCCAGAAAACAGGGGACAATCGTCTCCCACCTGTCTTTAATCCGGGGAGAAGCAGAATTTTCCGAGGAAAAGGAACCAGCAGGGCTTGGGGGGAGCTTGTCCCTGTGCTTCTTTCAGACGATTTTCCCCCAAAGATTCTGGGACCCATCTGGTCCAGCAATCACATTCCCCTAAGCTGGTTTCATTTGCACTGCCACCACGTCTGCTTACGGGTATTCAACAAGTAAATAAACAGCGAAAAGCAAACAGAGCACAGGGAAATACGGATACGGCCCAGGAAGAAGGGACAGAAGGGATTGAATTCGGATTAATCCCAAGGCCAGAGCTCCCTCCTGTTCTCCTGCCAGCCTGGACAGTGGAGGGAACCAATGGGATTATGGTTTAGGGCCACCGGGGAGGAAAAGCTCCGGGGTAGAGGATGCAGCCCAGCTCTGGGGTCACTCTGGGGGGTGGCGGGGGTGTGACCGTGTCCCTGCCGTCCGTGCCGGGGCTGAGTCCCGGTGGCAGCGGGGCCAGGCGGGGCCGTGCCGGTGGCGGCCGTGCAGCACAGCAGGGCCGGGCGCCGCTGCCCTCGCACTAACGCGGTTTGTAGTTATTGGAAACTGGACTGCGGAGGAGCCAGGATGCTGTTTCTATGGAAATGTCCTGGAACAGTAAACGAGGGAAGAGGAAAACAGAAGAGATGTTAATGGAGCTGCGGGCAGGGCGCTCTCCGAGGGGCTGCGATGGTGTGATTTTGAGAGAAGGCATTAGGGGTGTCTGGTCATTGTCACCTTCCCGCTGTGCTGGAGCTCACCGGATAGCTCACACCTGAAAGGACGTGGTTGTTTCACCCCTGCCAGAGACCCCCAGAGCTCTGAGCCCCTGTCCGAGGCCGGACACTGCCCCAGCGCTCCCCACGTGCGGGGACACCCCCAGGGCTCTCCTTGTCCCGTGTCACCCAGCCCTGCCCGCTGCTGTCCCCGGGCACCTCGGGGCTGGGTCGGGGGTGCGGGGACCTGGCTGGGGTAACGGGGATCAGCTGGGGAGGGGCTGGTGGCAACCCCGGAGCTGGGGGACGTCTGTGCTCACACCATGGTACCGGTGCCGGTTGAGACACCTGCGGGGGCACCGGCCCGGACCCTCGGTAGCCCCTCGGGCCGCCGCTGCCGGGGATGCCGAGGCTGCCAGGGGTACGGGGGGGTACCGGGGGTCTCGGTGCCGGGAGTGTCGGTGCCGGGGCTGCGGATGCCGGCAGTACCGTGGATGCCGGTGTTGGGGTCTCGGTGCCTGCAGTACCGTGGATCCCGGTGCCGGCAGTACCGGTACCTGGAGTACCATGGATCCCGGTGCTGGGGATATCGATGCTGGCAGTACCGGGATGCCGGTGCTGGGGGTACCGGTGCCGGGGGTACCGGTGCCGGCAGTACCGGGATGCCGGTGCCGGTCGCGGATTGGCGGCGGCGGGAGCCCCTCCCCGGCGGGGCGGGGGCCGGTGCNGGGCAGGGCCGCACTAATGGGTCTCTTCTCCTTATTTCTCCCGCAGAGGCGGAGACCCGGCAGCGGCTGCTGCGCACCGTCAAGAAGGAGGTGGGTGCGGGACCCCCGGAGCATCCACGGCCCGGTGCCCGCGGGGAGCGGCGGATCCTGCGCGGGGACAGCCCCGGGACCCCCCGCCCTCGGCATCCCCTGGCTCCGGCTGCTGCTGCCGCGGGTTTAGGAGCCCCCCAAAAACCAGCCCCGAGCCCACCCGGGCGCGGTTGCGGGTCCCGGGGGGTGGAGGGAGGAACATCCCTGCAGCCAGCGCCAGTGCCCGGCATCCCAGCGCTCCGCATCCTTGGAAAATCGCCTCTGGCTGGGGGCAGAGCACGCCACAACTTGGGATTTTCCGCAGGGAAAAAGGGGCGACTCCCGGTGCTGCATCCTTCCCTTGGGAGCGGGGATGGGACGAACCCTCTCGCAGGGCGGGGGGCAGCGGGTGCTGGGGAGCCCGGCCAGGAAAAAGGGGGGGCCCAAATATATGTGCCCAGTGCAGGGTGATGGCTTTCCGCACCTCGCTGTGCTCCCTCTTCTCAGGCATCTTTCACTCTATTAGTTTGTACGTTGTTTTATCCGTGTTTATCCTGTGTGTTACACCTGGTCCGTCGAGTCACGGAGCCCGGTCCTGCCCGGTGCCAAAGCGCTGGGTCACCGGGAGCTGCTGTCGTGTCCTGCCCACGCTCTGTCCCTGCAGGTCACCTCCCGGGATGCCGGAGGGGGAGCTGTGTGTGTGGTGTTTTGTTTCTGGTGTTACGAGCATCTCGCTATCCGGTTTACAGGCTCCTGGGGAGTGGAAAACGCTGCTTGGAGTCGGGAGAAGCAGAGCAGTGGGTGGTGGGTTTGGGAAGGGTCACAGCGCTGCCCATCCAGACCACTTCCCACCTTTAATCCTGTGCCGGGTGTGGTGCTAAGGAATACTCCTGGTTGCCTCAGCAACAGCTATTAAACCAGGAAAAGGGTATGACATTTATTTAGCGTGGTGAATAGAGCTGCCATCTCATTATTACTGTCTGTGGCAGCTGCTGCAGGGTGGGAGCCAGGGCTGCTCCTGTGCTGGCCTTCAGTGCCCGGCTCTGCTCCCGCCCCGTGTGCTGGGGGAAAGTGGAGCTGGTGCCTCAGGGAGCAAGGCTGGGGCTGCTCCGTGCCCTTCTGCTGGATTTTGGGCAGGTGACGTGGGTTTGGTGAATGTGAGGGAGGGAAGGCGTGCGTGGGGAAAGCTCTCCTGCCATGTGAAGTGCCACCACGGTGCTGTGACCCGAGTGTTTGACACATTCCAGGCTCTCTCCAGCAGCTCCTTGGTGCTGACACAGAGCAGAGGCTTTTTCCTGCTGATCCCATTGTTCAGGATGTCGGTGTGGATGTGGGTTCCCTGCCTGTGCAGGTACCAGGTGGTTGCCATTCCCTTGGGATTTGCCTTCCACTCCTGCTGGAAGTGCTGAGCTTGGACAGGGGCTCGTGCAGCAATGGGGGCACAGCCACACGGGTGGGGGAGTTCCATGGGGGACCTGTGCCCTCCTTTGTTCTGGCAGGAATTAAAAGCCTGGGGAAACACAATCCTGTAGGTTATGGAGTTAATTGTTTAGCACCATCCCTGAAACCGGGAGCAGGTTGGGCATTCTTGTGCCTGTTGCTCACTGCTCATGCTTTCGGTTTTTATTTTGCTTTTTTTTCTTCCTCTTCTAGGCTGACCCCAGGTTAAGTCAGGAGCTTGTGCAGCCTCCAAGGAGCAGTAGAAAGGGCCAGTTGCAGAAATTTGGAGATTTTTCCCCCCACTCCCAGATTTTTTTAACCTTTCTCAAACCTGTGTTATTCTCATTTCACGAGGCCACGCCTGGTCTTGCTCCATCCAGGGCTCTGTGTGAGCTGCCAGGGCCCTCAGGTGAGCTCAGCTGAGAACAGGGACAGGCAGGGCTGTCCCTGGGGAGCTGTGCCACGTCTGTCACCCCAGGGCCATAAGTGAGTGAGGCAAACGCTGGGAAGAAGGTCTGATCTGAGCAGGGACAGAAACAATAAACTGGAATTACCCGGGGCACTGAACAGCCCTCAGTATTTGGCTGTTGCCGTGGTTAAGGCATTGGATTCTGGAGAAGTCCTGTGCTGCAGTGGATGTGCAGGTTGAGATGAGCTGTGTTATCTGTCACCATCTTCTTCCCCCTCCACCCCATATGGTCATAATAAATCAAACCAACCCCGGAAGCTGCAAAATTGACTGATTGTCAGCAGGCTGCAGGGGAAGGAGTGAAGTCTGACTTTCTGAGGCATCCTGTGTCCTGCTCTGCAGGATAAGCAGCAGGACCAACATTCTCTGATTTTTTTAGAGCCTTTATCAGGTGGAATGAGGCTTTTTTACAAACCCAGAACCCGAAATACCCAGGTTTGGTGTGGGTGTGGGTTTTTAACTAGAAGTATTCCCCTTGCAACCTGTGCCTTTCCTGTTCTTTTACAAGTTTTGTTGTGAGCAGAGGAGAGTCCTGAGGTGTGTTTTGAATTCCCTCCAGGCACAGAGGAAGGGAAGCAGGTGTTACCTGTGCAATCCACCTGCACACGTGTCCCTGGAATGTGAGCTGAGTGAAAAGCTGGGTGCTGTATGAAAGCAAACAGTCATCTTGGTCGTTCTTCTGCAAAAACTTAGTTTATGTTTAACTTGCCACTCAGGAAGCAGCTCTGAGTCTTTACCCGTCAGTAGCTGTTAAACCTGAATTGAACATTTTGCTGCCTGTTCTTAGAATTCTTTCAAAAATTGGGGTTGACCACAGCCTGCTTGTCTTCTGCCAGATATATAGTTTATTTTTCAGTAGCTGGAATGGTTGTCACTGTGTAACTGTTGACTAATTCCTTCATCATGTGTCATGGGAACAACAGTCAGTCTCTTCCTCCCACCCTTTCAGAGAAGCCCCTGCTTTGCAGCCATGTTGCCTGGTTTGTGGCTAAATAACACAAATGACTGGTAAGAGCAACGTTTTTGCAGCTTGGGATTGTTTTTCTGTGTGCCTGCCATTCCAAAATATCAGATTGCAGGCGTCAGTGCCAGCTATTTCATTCTGGATGGGGAGAAAATTGTAAATTAATTTAATGTTACTAGGATTTGAAAAATTAATGTTGAGAGCTTTAAGTGTTCTCGAGGCCAGTTTATTAAAAAAAAAAAAAAGGGAAAAAGCTTTTGTGTAGCTGTCAAAAGTGTTCAGGCAAGATAAGGATGAGGATGATGAGTTGCAGGTTGGTAATGAAAGCTGCTGTTGGCAGAGGGACCCTGTGATGTCTCTCAAGCACCCAGGGCAGCCTTTTTCAGATATTTCTGTACCAAGAGAGAACAGAGGGCCCTTAATGCAGCATTTCTCGATTGCCTGCATCGATGTGCTCTGAAGAGCAGCACTGATCACTGGGGACCATTTCCTCTCCTTTTCAAGATAAAAGCAGGGCTTTGCACAAGAGCTCTCGTGCTCCAGAAACCCCTGGCTTGAGCTGTCATCCCCAGAGCAGTTTTTGTGCTGTTTTTCCCCCTTCCTCACACCTTCCCTGGGCCAGGGGATGCTCTGTCCTCTGCTGCCAAAAATCTCCTGCCCTCCTCCCTCCCAGCATCCTGGCTGTTGCCATGGGAACACCTGGCTTTGCACAGATCCAGGGCTTCAGGGCAGTTTGGAGCTGGAAGTTGCCCTGGGTTTCAGCATCATCCTTTGCCACATTTCAGTGAATCCAAAACACTCATCAGGGTGATACCATTACCTGGGAAAAGCAGGAGCTTTGGGATGTGGCAAGAGCAGAGCCTGGCTTCGAGGCTGGGTGTGCTGGAAACACAGAAATGACTAAAGTTTGCCTTAAATGTTTTCTTAAATGTCTGTATTGAGCATTTACAGCGAGCAGTGCCCACAGATGGCGTGGAAATGTGCACAACAGGAATAGAACCAGCTACAACGTGATCTTAGGCAGCTTAAATTAGTGTTGTAAGCATGGATTTTTGGCCAAAAGTTGATTCACTGTGGAGAAAGTCTGGTGCAAAACACCATCAGCAAGTACACGTGGCTGGGATCACCCCTGTGTGCCCCAGGGTGCAATGTTGCATTATGGATCCTTCCATTAATGTATTTTAAATTCATTTTCCCAGCAAACTGCACAAATATTCAGGGTTCTTCTGCTGCCTTATCCCCCAAGGAGCCTCATCCCCGTCCCCAGCTGTGAGCACATGTGGTTCCTGGGGAAGGGCTGGCCTGGAATTCCCTCCCGTGTGTCACGTGGAGCATCCCTCAGCTGCAGGAGCTGCCATGTTTTATTCAGCAAGTGGTCATAAATAATGAAATAAGACTTTTAGAAAAGCCAAAGGTCTCAGTGGGCTGGAGGGTGATCGATGTTTCGGAGGCAGCAAGGATAGGGAGCTGCCAAATGGCTTTCAAGGCAAGTGCCTGGTGCCATCAGAGCTGTCCCTGTGCTGTCCCCTTGTGCCAGGGGCCACCAAAATGTCTCTGGGTGTAAATGGTGCCTGTGCCCTGCAGCTGGGGGTGTTCTAACTGGTGCAAGCACAATTAATTGGGATTTTTTTATAGTGGTCAACCAGTGAACTCTTGGAGAAGTGGCAGAGCATGGCTGCAGTTCTCCATCTCCATCTTCATCTCTGTTTTTTGCTGTAAATCCTTTGGGTTTGGGGTGGGATGCTCTCCCACTGCTTTGCCTCCACATTTTTTGCTCATCCAGGTGTTTTTTGGTGCTGGATATGGCAACCAGGCCCATTCCTGGATCTGGTGACCAGGAGCATCCCCACAGCTGCCCTCAGCCTGTGGCAATGTGAGCGAGCTTGACCCTGGAACAGGACTGGGAAAAGGAACTCCCTGGGGACTCTGTTTGCATCTGGCTGCTGTAAACAATTTCACAGAGTTATGAGCATGGCCAAATAGACAGGAGGTGCTGTGCTTCCACAGAAATGCCTTAATAACCAGCGAAAGGCTTTGCAAGAGGCAGGAAAATAGTCTGCAAACATCCCTGAATAATGCAGAGTGCAGGTTCTGTAGGGAAAAATCTGACCAGGTAGAACAGTTGTGGGTGAATATTGCCTTGGACTAATTAAACCTGCAGTTCTTGGTTTGCTCCTGGTCCCTGCACCTCCGTGGTGGCTGTGGCTGGGACAATATTTGGCTTGTTCCAGCAGTGTAAATGACAGCAGGGCTGGGTGACAGCAAAGCTGGACTTTGGATGATGCATATCCCTGGGAATTCTGTAGCAGAGAGGTCCAAGCCTTCCCTGAGGCCTGGGGTTGTTGGACAAGCGAGGGTTTGATGTCACTTTCCAGGGGACTTGTCCTGTGCTCACAGCTGGAGCCAGGGGGGTTGTTTGTGCTGTTCTGGAATACTTGATGATATTCCTCTCGAGTTTACCTACAGCTAAATTATTAGTTTCTGTTTTAATTTCCTTTCTAATAAAAGAAGAGCAAACATCTCATTTCCCTAGGCTGGCATGAGATCCAGAGTGGGCAGCTTCATCTGTTGGGATTGTTCTGGCTTCAATCTGAGAATTAGCATTAAAATGCTGGAATGCAGCACATTCAGAGCTGTTCAAGTCCTCTCTGTGGAGGGAGCCAAGCGTGGCTGAGCTGATGGATGTCCCCAGGGTGTCACAAACTCGTGGCAGATCCCAGCTGTGGTGGTGGTGATCCCAGCTGGCTGTGGAGGGCTGCTCCCAGTGGGAGAGTCCTTTGGGGTCTGTCAGGAGTTTTGGGGTTCTCTGGCTCTGAGCTGTCCTACAGATGCCAACTGTGTCTGTTTGGGCAGGTGTAAGATGGTTTTGTTGGAAAACTTCCTTGGTATGTAGAGAAAGTTGGGATCTCTTGGCTCTATTCCCTGGAAATGTTGATTCTGATCCCTGGAAGTGTCCAGGGCCAGGCTGGATGAGGTTTTGGAGTGACCTGGGCTAGTGGGAGGTGTCCCTGCCCATGGCAGGGGGTGGGATAAAATGAGCCTTAAAGTCCTTTCTACCCAAACCATTCCAGGATTCCAAAATATCCCTTATTTTGTCTGTCTGTCTGGCCTCTACCTGCTGGGGCTGCTGTTTGTGTTTGTCACACACTTCCAGTTCTCCAGTCTTCCTTGATTTATTTTTAGCGTTACAACCTCAGCCAGCATGGTGCAAATTTTGTTGGTTTTTTTTACTTTTAATGAGTAATTTTCCACTAAACTGTGTCTCTTGGAAGGTGTTTTGTTTGTGCCTCGGGTGTGCAGGTGGTTTGTGCAGTGTTGGCACTGAAATGCTCTGTCAGAGCCGGGTCCTGCTGTCCTGGATGGTCCCCAGGCCCTGGACAGACAGATGGTCACTGCCCTGGGGAAGGCACTGCAGGCATTGTGCCAATATATTGAAATTTCAAGCAAATATTTTAATATCCTTACATTGGAATATTTATAATTAAATATTTATATTGGAATATACTTATATTTGAATATGCTTGTATTGGAATATTTCCTGGTTGAATCAGAAGCTGGTAAAGACATAACTCTGTACATTGATTTTTGAGGGGAGGTTAAAATCCTGATACCACCAGTGCTGCCATGAGTGTACATTTAATATCTGTGTGCCATCATTTGCTGGGAGGTCAGTTGGATGTGTGAGAGAGAAGTGCTGTGTCCTGCTGACAGAGGAAGCTCAGCCTGCCTGGGTGAGGGTCAGGAGCCATCTGGACAAGGGTGGCTCAGCCAGCTGGGAGAGCCAAAATTTCAGGGAATCCCTAAGGGCCCCAAGATGTGAACTTCCCTACCAGGGCTGCTCCCAGGGATGGCTCCTGGGCTGGGCAGGCTGCCAGAATATCTTTGGAATTCCAGGTGGAGGAAAAGGAGCAGCTCTGGGGAGCACCTGGGTGCTGGTGGACAGGAGGTGTGTGCTGCTTCCCATCCCTGACCCACCCCTGCAGCCAAGGCTGAGGGATGTGTGGGAGACAGAGGCTCTTCTCCTCCTGCTGGGACTTGTTCTGTCCCTATTTCTGCTGCTGAAGAGTAAAATAAAATGGTGCTGGAGCAAGGAGCCCTCAGTGAGGGTTGCAGCTGCCCCTTCCTTGGTGCCCAGCATGGGAAAGGGGAAAACTGTTAGGTGGGAGGTAAGGAATGAAGGAGCACCAGGAGGTGCCCTGAGCAGGGACAGCTGCAGTTTTAGGACACAATAATGCACTGAGGTGGAAGACGGAGCTTTATCCTGGTCCTTGGGGTGTTCCTGCAGGTGGAGTCACTGCTCTGAGCTCAGCGCTGGGATGTGGGAGATGCAGGAGCTGGACTGTGCTGTGCCCAGAGGAATTTCCAGCACTCCAGTCCCGAGTTCCACATCTCAGTGACATCCCTTGACCCGATTTCCTGAGTCAGTACCAGCTCATCTGAGCTGCTGGCACCCAGGGAAGTCTCAGGGCTCTGTTGCTCATGGAGCAGGGAGCAGTGCTGGGATCTCACCTGATGGCTCTGACACAGAGCAGCTCTTGGCTCACAGACTCTGCTCTTAATCCACACTCAGGATTTCCTTTATGGAGCTGTCAGCCGTGCATAACTGACTTTGATTATACCTTGCAAAGGAGTTTAATTCCCCAAATGATGCCATTAAAGATCTCTCATTCATGCAAGCTTTGCTTGGCCAAGTCTTGACCTGCTGTCTTTGTCTCCTCCCTGTGCCCTCAGGGAGAACACTTTGCTAAGCAGAGCTTCCTTCACACCTTCAGCTCTGTGCTGGGAACACTTTCCCTTGTGTTTTCCAAAACCAAGATGTTATAGAGGCACTGGAAGATGAGATCCAGGCACGCTGGCAGCTGTGTTTGAAAGGAGAAGTGGTTGGGAGCTGAATGTTGAAGGAGCAAAGATTCAGCTGGGCTTTGGCTGGTTGCAGCAGGATTAGGGAGAGTGACAGCTGGGGATGGAAGTCACCACTCTGCTGCCAGACCCGACCTGGCAGGTCTGACCTCCTGTCTGCTCCCTGCAAAAAATACCCTCCTAATTTGTGTGGGGTCCTATTTGTTTTTGCCCCCTAATCGTGCCCCTGATGAGCACTAAGTGACAGCTTCCTCTAGATCAGCTGAGTGCCAGTTTTGAGTCAGAGAGGGCAGAGCTGCTGGCACTGCTGTGCAAATGGAATTCCTGGGCACAGCTGGTGCCAGGTGATCACTGAATTAGGCATTGATGGATAGTTGCAGTCATTTGGGACAGCTGTGTCACAGGAAATTTGTCAAACAAAATGAGAGAACAGAACAATGCTGTAAAAACCTTAAATATGAGATTTAGGTACCTTCATTAGATGACTTCTGTCTAAGTGATGCTCAGTTCCCTCAGTTAATTCTCAGCTCATCGTTTTCCTGCTGTGAAGTTTCTCAAAAATGAAACAACCCTTTTTTTTTATACCTGACTTTTTGAAATAGCTGGTGATGCTCAGCAGCCAGAGCTGTATTAATCCTTTGTGAAATCTCCTGTACCATTGGGAAAACCTGGGAGCAGAGGAGGTTCCTGTGCACCCACTCCACTGCAGGGCTCCTTGCTCTGGTCCATGGCTGAAATTCCATGTTTTCCCCAACCTGTCCTGCAGGTGAAGCAGATCATGGAGGAGGCTGTGACGAGGAAGTTTGTGCATGAGGACAGCAGCCACATCATCTCCTTCTGTGGTGAGTCTCCCATGCTGGCCTGGGCTGGGGTTTTGGTGCTGTGCCATCCAGGTGCCATTCCTGGGAACACACTCCAGCACCTTGGGCTGGGGAAGTGGGGAGTGCCAGAGGATGGAGTCCCTGAGGTCTTCGTGCTTAAAATATCTGTCAAAAGAGGGAGGGATGCTGGCAGTGTGTGCAGCCATTGAGGAAGGGCCAGAAATAATATTTTATTCTTAAATTGCCTTGAGAATTGATTCAACTGAAAGTCTATCCAGTCCAATTCTTTACTTTGCTGTTGGAATAGGAGTTTAGGGAAAGGAGGCTGGGCTTTCTCCTTTCCTGCCCTCACATCAAAGACACAGGAGCCTGTTCTCAGCCCGTGGCCCCTGTGTGGCATTGAAAGAGCAGAGCAGACTTCCAGGTGTGACTCATTCCCTGCTTTTCTGTGCAGCACGAGGCTCCTCAGCCTGGGATTATTTATAGCCTGGGATTATTGCCTCCTGCAACAGGGAGCTGAGGCATCCAGGCACGAAGGGCTCCTTGGTTCCTTCTGGCCTCTTAAGAGGCTGCTGCCCTTTCCCTGGTTCCTGGTGTCGCCCTCCTGCTCTGTTCCTCTCACTGGAATGGTTCCTTCACCTTCCCCCGTGTTGTCGCTCTCCAGAAGCTGCGTGAGCTTATAAATAACCTCTTCCCTGCCAAGCAGAGCATGCTGCAAGCCTGTGTCTGCCTGCCAGAGCTGCCCTTTTCCCTGGAGAGAGCTGCCTTCCCAGCAGAGCCCTCCTGATGGAGCCCTGTGCGCAGCCAGCGTAGCACAAACCCCTCTGGATGGAGCCAGTGGTCTGGCAGGGAAGGGCAGCAGCCCCCAGGCCCCTCTGGGTGCTGTTAGGGGGGGTTTGGAGCAGACAAACACGAGCTGGCATCTGTCACATCCAGGCTGCCCTGGGAGGCTGATGGGGAGCCAGGGTTTGGTGCCCACGTCAGCCAAGGCTGCTCAGCCCGAGGGGTTTGGATGTGTCAGAGCTCTGGGCAGCTCAGGAATATCTTCAGTCTTTTGCCAGGAGTCAAAGCTGCCCCCTTACCTGGGAGTAGCTGAGCAGGGCTCCTGCACCATGTGTGTCTGCTGTAGATGATATCCTCTATATCCTGACACAACTGAGCTCCAGAACTCATCTGATTTTAAAATCCTACCACTACCCCTGGATTTAATAGAGCAAGGGGAAAGTTTTTCCTGTGGAAGCTGCATGTTTCCCTGTAGTTCTGCCAGCAGGGGTGGTGTTTTGCATAGGTTCAGATCTGGCACTGGGAACAGATGCTGCTGACAGCTCTGTCTTGATGCTCTGTGCCAGAGGCCTTTCAGCAGCTGAGATTTCTCCCTGCCTGGCAGGAGCTGGGATGTGCTGCCCATGACCTGAGAGCACCAGTGCTCCCATTTGCCTGCTGGGAATTTGGAGTGGATATATGGAATTTGGTGGCACTGGGAGCTCACTCTCTTGGGAGTGCAGCTGGGCAGGAGCAGCCCTGGCTGCTCACCCACCATGGGTCCCTGAGCTTTCAGCACCAGCCTGAGCTGGGCACTCCAAATGAGCACCCCTGGGTGCAGCCCCAGGCAGGTGGGGCTGTTTGTCACCTGCATTTCAGCCATGGAGCATAGGACAGATGAGAGAGATGTTGGCTTTTCTGGCAAAGCCATGGAGCAGTTTGGGTTTTGTTTCATTTGTGGCTGCACATAATCCTTGGGCAGATGGAGCCCTCTGGGCTTTGGGAGGGCTGGTGCAGGGGCTGGTTTCAAAGCCAGATGTCCATGCAGTGGCTCTGCCTGGCTGCTGGGGGTCAGCAGGGCTGGGCTGGCCCAAATCTGGTGTTGTTCTGCCAGCACAGGCTGTGTCTCACCAGCCCTCGGATGCTGCTGCTCGGCACGGAGCTGTGCTCAGGAGCAGGGCAGGATAATGAGCCTCTCCCAGCCTGGGAGCTGCTGTGATGGGGATGCATGGAATGCCTTTTTCTGTGTCTCCATGGAGTTGTTCAGCTGTAGGGAAGTGTTCCTTTCCAGGCAGGAGGTGAAGCAGCATCCGATGGGCTCGGCTCAGCAGCGCTGGCTTCCCCGGGGAGGAGGGAGCAGAACTCCTTGTCAGACCCGGATCAAGGGGCTGAGGACTGTGGGTCTGTGTGATTTTCCAGTGCTTTGATCAGCCTGTTTAATCAGTCTGTGTTTGGCACTAGACATCCATCCTGAGCCCTCTCAGGGGACTTTGGGAATGAGCTGCCTGTGCATGTGTTTGTCTTTCTGTGGAGTCATCGCTGATTCCCGGGATCCCTGCTCACCATGGCAGGACAGGGAGGGTGTCTGGGGCTGTCTGGGCACTCACTGGGGTTTGGTGAGTGCCTCTGGGCAGAGTCTAGGACATGGAGCCTTCCACAGGGGCTTGATGAGTGCCTGTGTCCCCAAGTGCCAACAGAGTCCCCAAAGCCAGACTGAGCTGCTGGCATGGCCTGTGGTTTATCCCTGGGTTCTTTGCTCCTTTCAGCTTTTCAGAAGAATGTTTGTATGAACACTGAGATTTTTTAGGGAAAATTGCCCCATCTCCTGTGCTGCTTTAGAAACCCTCAATGTGCCTGTCCTTGCTCCTGAGCTTTCCCACCCTCACTCCTCCTGTGTCCATCCTTCAGACTGGGCCAAAGGGAAAACCTCAGGGAGATGCTGGTTTCTCCACAATCCACAAGAAACCCCCAAGGAGAGTGTCAGCCTGTTTGCCCAGCACAGCACTTGCCCTGCCTGGAGAAGCTGTGTTGCTTGTTGTTAATTCCCATGTGGGATGGGATTACAATTTCCTGAAGCTGAGGTGGGGATGTCTCTGCCTTCAAATTTACTGTCTGAGGAGTTTATGAGCTTCCATCCATGGAAGTGTTCAAGGATAGGTTGGATGGGGCTTAGAGCAACCTGGTCTAGTAGGAGGGGTCTTGATTCTGGATTCCTTGTAGTCCCCTCAGATCCTGGGAGGTGCTGTGAGGTCTCCACACAACCTTCTCTTCCCTAGGCTGAACAGCCCCAGCTCTCAGCCTGGCTCTGTAGGGAAGGAGCTCCTGAGGTTGGCCCAGCTGGGTAGAGCACGCTGCTGATAAAGCCAAGATCACCTTGTGCTAATAACTCTGTGTCCACTGATGGGCCAATCACTCAAAGACCTGGGCTCCATGATCTCTGTGGGTCCTTCCAGCTGGGAATATCCTGCTCCTGGGGCCTGTTTTCTCTGCAGCTGCTGTGGAATGCTGTGTGCTGTTCGGGCTGAAGCGGAGGGCGGCCGGGTTCCTGCGCAGCAACAAGATCGCAGCGCTCTTCATGAAGGTGGGCAAGAGCTTCCCCCTGGCAGAGGAGCTCTGCAGGAAGGTGCAGGACCTGGAGCAGCTCATTGAGAACGCGTAAGGCACCAGCGTGGCTGCCAGTCCCCTCTGCTCACTCGGGTTTTGGGGTGGGAGGTGTGCTTTGGGTCCAACTTGGGCCTCCTTCAGTCTTCTGCTGGGTGTTTTATATCTTGCACAAACTGGTTGCTGTTCTGAGGTGTGGTTGTGGTTTAAGCAAGGGTGGACAAGTTCTGACTCTGCCCCTGCTCTGGTGCTTCAGGGACAGCTGAGCACGCTGCTCCTGAGCTGTCACAGTTTATGGACCAGCTCACCAAGCCAGCTGGAACCACGTTTGGCCTGTCTCAGTGTGCAGGGCTTGAACCTGCAGTAATTCAGCTGCTGTTTGGGAGAGGATTACTCATCCTTGGACAATTAATGGGGAGATGGATGGAGCAGCTACCTGCGGGCAGGAATTTTAAGCTGTCCTAAGATGAGCTGTGAGCTCAGCCATGGAAAGATGTGTGGGCTGGAGGACTCTGCTGAGGGAGAGGGGGGATTTTACAATGGGGAACTGATTTAGTGGCCTCTGGTTTCAAATGCAGCTGTGGCCCCACTGGAGCAGGGATGGGACAGGGACAGGAAGCACCTCCAGCACTCTGTCCCAGGAAATTCCTGGTCCCAAACCGCTGGTGGCAGGAGTGCCCTGGGCTCCCTCAGAGTTCAGGGATGAGCTTGTGGTGGTGTTGTCTCTTGTCTTGTACCTCTGAAGGCGAAACCAAGCCCAGGGGGTCCCGGAGAACGTGCGCAAAGTGCCCAAGATGCCCAACCTGTCTCCTCAGGCCATCAAACACCTCTGGATCCGCACTGCCCTCTTTGAAAAGGTGCTGGATAAAATCGTGCACTACCTGGTGGAGAACAGCAGGTGAGCACAGGGACACCCATGTCCCTGTCCATGGCACTGGGACTGAGCAACACCAGGGAGGTCCCTGGATGGCACAGGCCACGTGTGTCACTCAGTGCCCATCGTGGGGACTCTGAGGGATGTCCTGCTGCTGGTGACCACGGTGCACTCCCTAAAGTACAGACAGTCCACACTGGCCCTGGTGATGGCTGGGCTGTCAGGGCTGCATTGTCCTTGTCTTCTGGGATCTGCATGTTGGGGTGTCCTGTCCTGGGACAGGTTAGTTAGGAGATGGTGATGCTTGCAATGTGCTGCAGGAGGGTTGCTGTTCCCCAGGAATTTCTCAGCTGGCCTGAGAAATTAGGGCTTCTTGCCCTCTCCCCATCAAGGGGAGGTACAGAAAGAGAAGAGCATGACAGGGATTTGAACCACTGTCTGTAACTTTGCAGTGCTCCAGCATTCTGCTGTCCTTTATTTCTTCTAGTAAGTACTATGAGAAGGAAGCTCTCCTGATGGATCCTGTGGATGGGCCAATTCTTGCATCTTTATTGGGTAACACTTTTTTACTTGCTTTCCCTCCTTGCTTTCCAAACGCACGCTCCCAAATCTGTGATCTGCAGATCCAGGAGGTGACCATGGCCGTGGGATCAAGGATGGCTCCCTTACGTCTGGGGTGTTCCTCTCCACAGTGGGGCCCTGTGCACTGGAATACACGAAGATGAAGACTGCTGACCACTTCTGGACAGACCCCTCTGCAGATGAGCTGGTGCAGAGGCACCGGATCCACAGCTCCCACTGCCGCCAGGACTCACCCACCAAGCGCCCAGCACTCTGTGTGAGTGGGGATAAACCTCCCTCTGCTCCTCCCAGACCCAGGATCTGGGCTCCCTTTGCTTGTGGAGCCCTCTGATGTGGGAAGTCTTTGAGGCAGAGGTGCTGGGAATGTGGCTCATGAGAGCACTGGTGTGTGCCAGCCCCTCCTGGCACTGCATCCCAGGGTCTGTGTGCCTGGGGACTGTCACGTACAAACAGAAAGCTGAGTCTGCTCTGTGCACTGCAAACAAAGCTCACTCCTGGGGCTTCTCTGAGCTTGGACAGAGTCAGGAATCCCCTTAGAGGACCCTGAGGGAAAGATTTCTAGTAGTGACTGTCGTAAGTGTGTAAGTGAGGAGGGAATGAGGTCCAAGAGAAGCTTTTGGGAAGCCGGAGGGTGTCTGTGCTCACCTCACATTTGTGGGTGTGTCTCTTGCAGATTCAGAAAAGACATTCCAGTGGCAGCATGGATGACAGGCCATCCTTGTCTGCCAGGGACTATGTGGAGTCCCTGCACCAGAATTCCCGGGCCACGCTTCTGTATGGCAAGAACAATGTCCTGGTGCAGCCGGTGAGTTCCTGCTGGGAAACCTGGCCTTGGGAACACTGCTCTGCTCCTCAGCACCTTGTTCTAGCCCAAATTGCTCTTGGGTGGAGAAAAGCATGTTTTTAATCTGGGAAGACAGTCAGTGGAGTGTGTTTGTGGAGGCCTTGGTGATACAGATCCTCCCAGGGGGATGGAAGAGCTCTGCTCCAGTCTGGCTAGAAACACAGGCTCCTCTCCCTGCCCATTCTTTACCACAAAACTCCTTCTGCTGTCCCTTCCTGCTTCTTGTAGTCAAATAAATGAAGTGCAAACTGCTTTTAGGTGGAGCTATTAAGTTTTCCATGCTGGGCAGTTGCTCTCAGCCTTTTTCCAAGGCCTTGAGGTGTCCTGGAGTCACTGCTAGGAGGATTTCCAGTGGGTTTCTCCCTGGTGTGACTGGGTGGGCTCAGGTGCTGGGCAGGGCTGTGTGAGAGGGCCATGACTGGGCTGCAGTTGTGCTTCTGGCACCTTCCAGCTCACTGTGTTGCTGTGTTTCTCTTCCCAAGAGAGATGACATGGAGGCAATCCCGGGATATCTGTCCCTTCACCAGACTGCTGACATCATGGCACTCAAGTGGACCCCCAACCAGCTGATGAATGGCTCTGTGGGGGACCTGGACTACGAGAAGAGGTGACTGGCTCTGAGTGTGCCAGGCCAGGGGGGGAAATGTTCCCCTGGGTCACAGTTTGAGTCTGGGATGCAAAGCCACAACTGTTTTCCGAGAGCTAAACCATCATCCTTGAGCCTGTAGTGGGAAGGAGGCAGGGAGAGGGTGGCAGGAGGTGGTGTGAGATGTGTCTCTGCTGGGAAGGAGTGGGGCTTGCTCCAAAACACACAAAGTGGTTTCATTTGTTGCTCTGGGGGATTTTCTGAGGGATTTTCCCTCCCCTCCCTCCCAGCACACTCTGTTCTCAGGTTTCTCCTGGCTCCAGGAAAGTGGGAGTGTTTAGGACACTGATGCACTGACCTAGAGCAGAGATCTTCTTCAGCAAAACTTGGTCTCAGTTTTGTTCATTGCCAGTTGTAGCTTTTTGGGTTTTGTTTACCTGTGTTCTTTTCATCTCCCCTTTCCTTTGGCCCCTGGGCCATTCAGTTGTGCTTGGTGCCCTCCCCTAAAATCTGTTTTCATCTCTACACTCCTTTTCTGAGTTCTTGCCTTGGGCATCAGCCTAAACTCTAAAAATTCCCAGTGTCAAGACATGACCAAGGAAGAGAGGAGGCAGATGGCACAGTGAGTATGACTGTACAAGGAGTGACTCTTGCACACCTTCCTGTCCTTCATGAGCTGTTTTTAATGTTATTTAAGCACTATTTTTATGAAGTGGCAGATGCTGCTGCTGCTCAGAATCTGGAAATTTGCTTTGTTGCAAAGAAGTGGGATGTGATTGAGTGCTGACACCCTTGGACAGCAGTGCTGGGCTCTCCACAGGGATGAACCTTGCCTCTCTGCTCTGTCTGGTGGCCACCAGCTCTCCAGCATGCTCTAGATTTGCTCAGACACCTCGAGGTGCCTGTGCTGAGACAGTTCTTGAACAGAAGCAGCTGAGACCAAAACTGTTGTGAGCTCTGAAAAAAAACCACAAACTGTGAGGGTTTATTTCCTCTCCCCAGGGCAGGGCAGCAGCCCAGGCTTGGACCTCACTGCACATTTCCTTGGGGCTCCTGAGGGATTCTTGGGGTGCTCAGAGGAGAGAGCTCAGCTCTGCATGGCTCCCTCTCTGCAGTTGCCATGATCCATGGACACATTTCCTGTGTCTGGGAACAGTGTGAGGGCAGAGAAACCACCCAGAGCAGGCAGGACAGGGCTGGCTCAGGTGGCAGGGACAGTTCCTGGTTCTGGAGGGATGCTGTCACTCATCAGGCTGGCATCACTGCTCTGGAATCTCATCCTTCCTGTGGCTTTGCCTGGTGCCAGGGGATGTGGAGCAGGATTGGAGCTGCTCTGAGCAGCAGCAGAGCCTCTCACACCCTTGAGGCTCACAGCTTCCCTGTGCCTCTGTTGCAGCGTGTACTGGGACTATGCCATGACCATTCGCCTGGAGGAGATCGTGTACCTGCACTGTCACCAGCAAGGTAAGGCCAGAGCTGGGGCTGCTGGGGGCTGTCACACCCTGCCACTTCATCCCTTACCCCTGGGCATGGTTCTGCTTTGGCTCCAGGGCACATGCCCAGAGCTCTGGGTGGTCACTGTGATTTAAGTGCTTCTAGGAAAGTCTTTCCCCAGCTCCTGGCTGTGGTGCTTGGCTGGGAGTGCTCCCTGCAGAGCAGGGCTCTGATTTCCAAGGGGGTGATCCCAGCAAGCCTGTTCCAGGGCCTGGCTTATCATGGACTCAGAGAAGAATCCACACAAGGAAGAAAGTCCTTATTTTCCATTCCCTGAGCTTTTCTTGCCCTCTGCCTGTGCTGTTTCCCTCGCTGATGGCTGTGCCTGCTCTCGCTGTTGCCAACAGTAGACAGTGGTGGCACGGTTGTGCTGGTGAGCCAGGATGGCATCCAGAGGCCACCTCTGCGCTTCCCCCGTGGAGGACACTTGCTGCAGTTCCTGTCCTGCCTGGAGAATGGCCTCCTGCCCCACGGGCAGCTGGATCCACCCCTCTGGTCACAGCGGGGAAAGGTGGGTGCCTGTTCCTCCTGGGGTTCCCACGTGCCCACTCTGCCTGGCATTAGTGGTTGCTGTACTTAAAACAGCAAAAATTAATGTGGTTGGGTTCAGCTCATGGCCTTGCCCAGCTAAACAGACCCTTCTGGACAGCTGGGGGTTGGTGTGGGAGGGCTGCCCAGGGGGGTTGGGTTCTTTGGGCCGTGGATTCATCTCCCACTGGAAACTTGTTCAGAATGTGCAGACATGGCAAAGCGTGGCGGGCAGGAGCTGGGGAAGGGGTTGGTCAGGCTGGGTGGCTGGTGAAGGGCATGTTCTGCTCCCCCAGGGAAAGGTGTTTCCCAAACTGAGGAAGCGAAGCCCCCAGGGCTCCTCCGAGTCTGCATCCGACAAGGAAGATGATGAAGCCACGGATTATGTGTTCAGGATCATCTACCCTGGGACACAGGCAGAGTTTGGTGGGTACAGGGAAGGCTTTGGGGGGGTTGCAGGGGCTGGGACATGGCACTGATGGGCATGGGGCAAACCAAGAGATGGTTCCAGGGGAGGGGCTCTGGTTGTCCCAGTGCTGCCTGGTCTGAAATGTCACCATTCCTCCCTGGGAGGGTGGGAGAACCTGGCACAGAGAAGTTTTGGCTGCCCCATCCCTGAGAGGGTCCAAGGCCAGGTTGGATGGGGCTTGGAGCAACCTGGGGTCATGGAAGGTGTCCCTGCCCATGGCAGGGTATGGAACTAGGTGATCTCTAAATTCCCTTCCAACCCAAATCATTCCATGGTTCTATGTTTTTTTGGTTTTTTTTTTATTTTTCCTTTAACTTCCACTTGCTACTGAGTCCTTTGTTTCTGCAGCTGCAGAATGGGCATTAACAGCATTAATGGTCAGAAAAAAACCCTCTTACACATAATTTCAGTCAAAAAATTGACTTCGGTCACTTGGGGGCCACCTTCTGCCATCACAAGCCCCCAGGGCTGACTCTTCTCTTGCTGCCCCCAGGCTGCATTAAATCCAGTGATGTTCCTTCAGTGTGGCTCCTGCAGCACAAAGGGGAGATCACAGCACCCTGCTCTGGGTGCTGCCAGGCTGCACCCACCTGTCTTCAGTCCCTGACTCGAGGGATGGGATGCTGGTGGATTCTCCAAACCAGAAATGCTTCTTAACGTCTGGTGGTGAATGATCTGAACCTGGCTGAAATGTCTGTATATTTGTCCTCACTCTTCTGTGAGATGCCACGAACTGTTTTCTGACCTCTGGGGACATCATAGGTGACTTTATAAGGAGGAAAGCATGAGTTTTAGGCAGAAATTTGAGTTTTAGGTAGAGTTTAGGTAGAAGTTTGAGTTTTAGGTAGAAGACTTGTGGAGTGTTTTTTGAAAAAGCTCTGAAATCTGATGGAAACCTTTTTCCTACATTTTGGAGGCTATGAGGGAGAAATTGCATCCGCTGTGACTCCTCCATAACGTCAGTTGAGATTATACTTGGTTCCCCCTGCCTTCAGCTGACTAACACAACTCAGTGAGTCAGACAAAAACCTGATTGAAGCTAAAGCAGCAGACAGAGATGTCCCTTTCTGCTTTCTGATCTACCCCTTAAAATTCCATGCTGGGGGCCACATTTTCTGGGAAATGAATTGCTGCCATCTCCTCAGCTGGCATCATCACAGCCTGTGCTGTTCCTGTGCACCTCCCCAGCCAGGGGTGGAGCTACATCATTCTCTCTTCTCCACAGATTCTTCTTTTCCCCCCTTTCACTGGTGCCTTTTTCCTCTCTCTGTGTCTCTAGTTGCCATTAATGGTGCTTTTCACCCATTCATTTCACCTGTGACTGCTGGGAGAGGGAAGATCATGAAGATTCCAGCTGGAAGCAGGATGGTGGTGATCCCTAAGTGGTGTCTGAGTCTCCCTGGCACATCCCGAGCTCTCTGTGCTGCTCTGGGCACCTCTTGGCATCAGAGTAATGAGTTGTTGGTTGTCTGGTGCTCAGCTCACCTGTGTTGTCACTTGAGAGGTCCTGCAGAGCTGTCCCTGTCACCACTGACTGTCACTGACCATCAGGGAGGGGAAGGGACTTTTGTGGGAAGAATTCAATATTTTTCCTGTCATTTATTCCTTATCACAAGCAGGGACAGCCAGTGAGACCAAGAGAGAGCGAGGACAGCTTTGCCCAGCCAGAAGATGAAATTTCTACCACAATTTAATTTCCAAGGAGGAGTAAAAAGGATTATTCCTCATGGCCTGGGCTGTGTGTGGGTGGTACCTGAGCAGGACCCGAGGCCTTTGAAGTAGCACTTTGAGTGTGAGCAGGGATTAACAAGTGACAACATGCGGAGCTCCTGCTGTCCCTCTCAACCTCTTCATCCAAGTCTTCATCTCCTGTCTTGTGATTTGGATGCTCACTTCTTTCCCTGAACTTTGGATGGGATCCTTTGAGGGATGGGCCTTTTCCCTTCCAGTAATCCACTCTTCCTGGGACAGCAGCTGATTTCAATCCTCTTTTCTCTCTGCAGCCTCTGCGTTGGGTGTTGGGTTTCTGCCTTGGTCAGCACGAAGCAGTTCAAGATCAGCTCTGTGAATTAGCTGCTTAATTGGTGATGGTTCTCGCTCATCAGTGCTCTTGGTTCCCTTTCCTTTCTCCTGAGCTCACCAGTGATTCCCTGTGCTGGGTCCTGCTTGGTTGCTGGAGCCTCCTTGGGAAGAGTGGGATGCTGCATTTGCCAATGAAAGCTCTGTCTCTGTTGGGCTCCTGTAGCTCCCTGACTCCAGGGCAGTGCCAGGCTGTAGCTGATGCTCCTCTCTGCCCTCCTGCAGTGCCCCAGGACCTGATGGACGCTCCAGGGGCTGTCCTGCCCCCCATGTGGCAGCCCAGCACCCGCAAATCCTCCTGCTCCTCCTGCTCCCAGAGCGGCTCCTCCGACGGGGGCCCGGCCAACGGCTGCAGCCACGAGAGGTACGAGGGCACAGGGGCACAGCAGAGCCAGGGCTCAGTGCCCAGGAGCCATGGCAGCGTCAGGGGATGTCACTGAGGTGAGGCTTGTCCCTGCATCTCCATAGCCTGGCAGCTGGAATTGCTGCTATGAACCTGGAGAGCATCCCTGGTGAATCTCTGCAGGCAAAGCCGGAGCCATGGGATCAAAGCCAGGCTTTGAGGGGATGCAGAGGAGCATTTTCTCCCCTCACATCCCGTGAGGCTAATTAGAAATTCCATTTAGTTTTTAGTACCTTTTTGACCCTCTGTTTCTTTATTCTGAAGTTTATGGATAATTTGGTCAGGGTTTTTTTCACTTCCATTCAGAATTGTATTCGTTTACTTGGACCTAGGTTGCTGTGCACACTCTTAAAAGTGGTGCCCAGCCTGTTATAAACATCCTGTGTGTTTTTGTTGGCAGAGCTCCACTGAAGCTGCTGTGTGACAACATGAAGTACCAGATCCTGTCCCGGGCTTTCTATGGATGTGAGTACTTGTCACCCCGCTGCTGCTTTGGGATGTGTGATGGGATGAGGGATGAGGTCCTGGGCTGGGAGTGGTGCTGGAGCAGCTGGCAGTGGCCAGGGGAGCTGGGAGCAGCCTGCTGCACGCGCTCAGGGTGGGGAGCAAACAGCTGGATCCTGCTCTCAGCCTTGAGCCCCACGAGCAGCAGCACTGGGGGTACAAGACAAGGGACCTGTCCCTGCAGATTCCCTGCTCCCAGGGCTGGGTGTGGCTGCAGAGGCTCTCCCCCAGGACCCAGCCTCACCAGAGCTTTCTCCTGCTCTTCACCCTCGTGTTCCCTGGAGTTCCACAGCTGAGGGTGTGCTGTTCCTGCTGCAGGGCTGGCCTATTGCAGACACCTGTCCACGGTGAGAACTCACCTGTCAGCGCTGGTGAACCACAACATCGTGTCCCCCGACGTGCCCTGCAGCGCCAGCGCGGGGCTCACCGTGGACATCTGGCACAGATACCTGCAGGACAGCTCGGTAGGGCCATGCCCTGGGGACACTGCAGGGATCAGGCAGCCCAGGGCAGTGTCACTGGAGTGGGTGTAGCATGGGCAGGTGGTGAAACACGTCAAGAAGTTCCTCAAGCAGCAAAGTCAGCCAGGCTGCACAGAGCCCGAGGCTCCTAATCCTTGGCACGTGAGAGCTGAGGAGTGAACACTGCTCTTGTTAAAGAGCTTCTGTTCAGAGCCTGCCTGCAGCAGTGTCCATCACCCAGCTACTGCTGTCCTGATGTGCTGCTGGGTCAGAGGCACAGCAGTGGCCCTCAGTGACTTCAGTGGGCCACTCTTAGGTGTGGAGAGCCAAAATGTCCACCCACAGCAGCCTCTGGCTCTACTTAAGCCCAGGCAGGGTTCTGAGGGATCATCTGCAGCAGATGGGCAGCAGGGCTGGGCTTGGTTGGGGTCTGGGAGTGCTCTGGGTGCTGAAGGGTGGCACAGCCAGGCTGGGGACACCCATACATCCAATATCCCAGCTGTGTCTGTGCCCTCACCCAGGCTCTTCCCACAGAGTTACGAGGACCAGGAGCTGCTGAGGCTGATCTACTACGGTGGCATCCAGCACGAGATCAGGAAGGCTGTGTGGCCCTTCCTGCTGGGCCATTACCAGTTTGGGATGACGGAGGCGGAGAGGAAGGAGGTTGGTGAGGGTGTGCTGCCAGCTCAGCATCCTGCTGTCCTCACTGGTGTGCCCTGGTGCTGCCCAGGGGAAGGGTCTGTTAGCAGAGCCCAGCCTGTGAGCCCTCATGTCCACTCTGGACTGGGCTGTAGGAGTGAGATCAGCAGGAATTGACAGGGCCAAGCTTGTCACTGTCCTGTGCAGCTCCTCATGTTCCGTGCCTTGTGCACCTTGGGAGGGCAGGGAGGAGATGGATGGGCATTTTTCCATCCAGATTTTGGCCACGTTTTGTAAGAGTGGCTGTATGCCACGAGCCACAGTTCACACACATATGAACAGCTTTGTGGCTGTGCAGGGCCAGCCTTTCCCAGCTCCTGTGTGTCCCCTCCATGTCCCAGGCTGACGAGCAGACCCGGGCGTGCTACGAGCACACGATGGCAGAGTGGCTGGGCTGCGAGGCCATCGTCCGGCAGCGCGAGAAGGAGTCCCATGCTGCAGCCCTGGCCAAGTGCTCCTCGGGGGCCAGCCTGGACTCCCACATCCAGAGGATGATGCACAGGGACTCCACCATCAGCAATGAGGTGAGGGCATGGGGAGATTGGGCAGTGTGGGGTGGAGGCACAGGTCCTGCCCACCCTCTCCCCTGGCCTGTGCCCACCTGTGTGTCTTGTTCCTCACTGTGTTCTGTGGAAGAGAGGTATTCATTGTCTGATGTGCCTGGGGCACATCAGGATTAGCTCCATGGAAGATGGTTTGAAATAGGGGTGAGGAGGAAGAGCAGTTCCTGGCACTAAGGGACTGTGAAGCAGGGCTTACTGGTTCCCTTTTCCAGCATGGAAGAAGCCTCAGCACACCCTCAGTACACTGTGTCATCCACGAGGACACCCAGCACCTTGGGACTGGCTTTTAGCAATGCAGTGAGGAATAAGATCCACAGCCCAAACCAAAGGATGTGGAGGGAAAAGCCTGTTAAAGGAAAGGCAGTCCTGGGAACAGAATTCAGGGAGTGTTTCCATGAGAGTTTTGTCCTTGGAGGAGAAGAGCCCAGCATGGCAGAGCATTCCCTGACCTCAGGCTGCTGGCCCAGAGGTGAGGGGAGCACTGGAGACTTGGTCTGCTTCCCTCTGGGAACTTTGTGTGGGTGCTTTGGGAAAGACATGAGCTCAGCCCCAATCCTGCAGGCTACATGTGTGCCTAGAGAGAGAGAGAAGCAAGGAAGGCAGGTCTGAGCCAGGGGCAGGGTGGAACTGGATGGTGCAGCTCTCAGGGTGAGCAGAGGTGCTGCTCTGTTGGCTGAAGCCCTGGGAATCATTCCCATCCCCTCAGCATCTCCACTGTGGCTCCTCCTTTGTACCCACGTGTGCCTCTTCTGGGAACAGGCACTGGGAAAGGAGTTGGCAGAGTGAACGCATGCAAAGTTCCCCCCTTTTCCCATCTCAATCTGAAATTTCCTGTTTTAAGTACTCCCATGGTAATGGAGGAAAACTGTCACCCTTCCTCTCCCCACCAGAGCCCTGCCCAGCAAACACCCACAATACAAGGGTGAGGACAACTGCTGTTCTGAATGTGCTGTATTTTCTTAAAATCCTATTGTTTGTGTGTGGCGTCACGGCCATGCTCTGCACCTCTGCTCAGTTAATGGGGAGGACTTGCTCTCATTGAGGGCTGGTTGCTCAGAGGGACCCCATGGAGCTGAGAACAGAGCTGGTGCCTGCAAAGCCCAGCCCTTCCCTCTGTGCTTCAGCTGGAAGCCAGAACAGGGTGCTTGTGACTTTGAGAGGAGCTGCTTCCACCGAGTCTGGCTTAAAACATCAATATTTGTCCTTGAAGAAAAGGAAAAAAAGCATGAATATGCTTGGAGGGACTGTTTTATAGCCTGACTTCATCGTTTATGTAAACTGAGCTGGGCTGAGCTGCATTGCTGCCAAATTAGGACAGAGATTTGTAGAAATTTGCACTCCAGGGAGGCAGTGTGACCTCTGTGGAGAGGAAAGCAGCTCCTGCAGACCCAGCACACAGCACTTGAACAAGTGCACTGACCTGGGGCTTTGTCTTTGTCACCTTCCCAGCAGTGTCAGGGGCTGAGGCAGGGCACAGCACTGGGTGACACAGAAGCATTGATGTGACAGGAACGTCCTCCATGGGTCAGATATCTACTGGATCCATTTTCTGCTTGTTCTTCACCTGCAGAAGTGCCACCTCTGCTTGAGTTCCCTCACCCTGACCCTTTTTCTTTTCTTTCTCACTGCCCTTTTCGCTGTCCCCTCCAGTCCTCGCAGAGCTGCAGCTCTGGCCGGCAGAACCACGCCCGGCTGCAGAGCGACTCCAGCTCCAGCACCCAGGTGAGCACCTTGTCCCTCCATTCCTTGTCCCCACAGTCTGTCCCCTTGTCCCCTTGTCTGCCTGGGCTTGGGCTGACCCCTCAGCACAACCACAATGATTTCTGGCAAACAGAACCAGTGTTGGAAGAGGTAAATGAGTCCCCAGCCTGCTTTGGAGCTGCTAATGTCAGAAGTGTGCTGTGCTCGTGGTGTTCAATGTTCACCTGCCAGCTCTGCACCGTGGCCTCACACCTGAAGGCTCATGGCTGCTCCCTCTGTTCATGCCCAAGTGTTTAACACCTGTTGGAAATTTCTGCCTTGTGTATAATGCCAAGCAAAGCACAGTCCCTCAGAGCAGGGATTTGTGTGCTTGGAGTTGTGCAAATGACAAAGCACTGACTTAAATCCATGGAGAAGGAGACAAAGGAAGATTTTCCTCCCTCTCCACTGCTGGGAACATGGGCACTACGAGTACACAGCTCTTAGGGATGTGGTGCCCATGTTCCTAACTGGGGTAGCTTCCCACTTTGCAGGTGTTTGAATCTGTGGATGAGGTGGAACAGACTGAAGTAGATTCTCAGCTGGAAGATGGCAAACAAAGCAAGATCCCCAACGGGACAGTCCCCAATGGCACGTGTTCCCCTGATTCTGGGCACCCCTCTTCCCAAAACTTCTCCATCACATCGGGCTTCTCAGAGCGCAGCTTCAGCAATGAGGACAGTGCCCTGGAAACCACCAAATCCTCCTCCAGCTCCCAGGGAAAGGCTGCTGGGTCTGATGTGCCAGCCCCACCGGACACAGATGGTGTCCAGCAGGAGAAGCTGCAAGGCCAGGACAGCCTGGAAGGTGAATTTCCCACTGGTGGAAGCGTGGACTTTGTCCCCATAGGTGAGGGCTCGGCGGGGCTGCTGCGTGACAGTGACACTGTGGCCCTGACTGTGGTGGAGAGCTGGGCAGACAGCCAGGCTGAGAAGCAGAGCCTGGTGGAGAGTGAGGACAACCTCTCTGAGGAGCCAGAGATGGAGAGTCTGTACCCACAGCTGGACTCTCTGACTGTCACTGATCTGACCAGCACTGAACCAGCTGCTCTCTCCTCCACGGGTGTCACCTACTCTGTAAGTACAGACCTGGCCAGGGGGGTTCCTTCCTGGCTCCCTCACAGACCCCCAGAACAGCTGGGGTGGGAAGGGCTCTCTGGAGATCATCCAGTCCAACCCCCTTGCCAAGGGAGGGTCAGCTGGGTGACCAGGTGACACAGGAATGTGTCCAGGTGGGTTTGGGATGTTTCCAGAGAGGGAGATTCCATGGGCAATTCCATGCTCTCCCTGGGCAGCTGTTCCAGGGCTCTGCCACCCTGCATGGGAAGAAGTTTTTCCTCGTGTTGAGGTGGAAGTTGTGTTTCAGTTTATGGCCATTGCTCCTTGTCCTGTCACTCAGCACCACTGGAAAGAGTCTGGCACTCTCCTCTTGGCACACAGTTTGAGATGTTTGCATGGATTGATGAGATTTCCTCTCAGTCTTCTCTTCTCCAGACTGACCAGGCCCAGCTCCCACAGTCTCTCCTCATCACAGAGATACTTCAGACTCCAAATAATCTCTCTGGCCTCTGCTGGACCCTCTCTGGCAGCTCCTGGTCTTTCTTGAGCTGTGGAGCCCAGAATTGAGCACAACACTCCAGATGTGCCTCACTGGGGCTGAATGGAGGGGCTGTAGTTGGGCATAAGGGGCTCCCACCTTCCACCCAAACTCTGTCCTATTGCTCCACTGCCCTTATGACTCTCTCCCTGCTTTTGACTGGGAAACAAATCAACTCTGCTCTTGTTTTGGGCAGCCAGAGCTGCTGGACATGTACACAGTGAACCTCCACCGCATTGAGAAGGACGTGCAGCGCTGTGACCGCAACTACTGGTACTTCACTCCTGCCAACCTGGAGAAGCTCCGCAATGTCATGTGCAGGTGGGGTCTGTGGGGGGCTTCCTGGGATTCACCTGCAGGCTGGAGCCTCAAGCTGTGTTGTGGTTATGGAGTTTTGCTCCTTGTTGTCCTCCCCTCATTGTCCCAGCTCCAAGGATGCAGCGGTTCCCAGACTGAGGTGTCCGGCTGTCCTTCCCCATCACTGCTCTGTCCTGGGGTTTTGACCAAGGCAGAGGCTCTCAGTGCAGCCCACCTGCTTCCTGGAGCATGCCTGGAAAATGTTTTAATGAGGATCAGCCCACAGAGCTGTAGTGCTAATGAGAAAGTGCCTGAAGCATCGGAATGGTTTGTGCCCTGCCCAAAATCCCAGGAGAGAGCCAGACCTGGGTGCATTTCTGAGTCCTTGTGACTCAGAGCTTGCCTAGTGACACTCACAGACTCAGACCAGCTCCAGCTCAGCTGCTGCTTCACAGGCAGTGAAGGATAAAATATTATTACTCATCTTGCAAACATGAGGAGAAGCTGCAGTTCCATCAGTGCTGTCACTTCACCCGACAGCCAGAGCTGGAGATCTCTGCTGAGATTAGACCTTCAGCACAGCACATTTTGGAAAACTAGTGGGCAGGATGGAAAAGATCCTTCCCTTGTGCCAGCAGCAGCTCTGAGTCCTCTCTGAACACATTTTGCCTTGCTACCAAATAAGGGAAGATATCCCTGCAGGGCTGGGTGCTTCCTGGGACACTGGGAATGGGAAGGCGAGGCAGGCAGTGTCTGCAGAGAGAACCAAGGGAATGAATGGGAGGAGAAGGATGAGAATTAAAGATGAACAAATTCTATCAGTGTCTGCCCTTTAACCAATGACCCCACTGTGTTGTGCTTTCCCATTTTGCTTTTCCCTGCTCTGGTTTTCCCTGCAATTGCCATGGCACAGCCCCAAATTGATCCTGGATGTGGCCATGTCAGGGTGTTGATCCAGGATTGTGCCATGCATGCCTTACCTGGGAGGCACCACAAGAATTTAATAACTTGCAGCACAGGGTAGCAGAATGTACAGCTGTGATTTTCCCCAGCATCCTGGGAAGGGAGACAGGGCATGGGCAAAGGAGGTGGCAGGTGGTGGCACTCAGGTCCCAGGTCACCTGTCCTGCTCTCTCACACAGCTACATCTGGCAGCACATTGAGATTGGCTACGTGCAGGGGATGTGTGACCTGCTGGCCCCTCTCCTGGTCATCCTGGATGATGGTGAGTGGGTGGCTCTGCTCTGCTCTGCTTCCCCTGTCCCTGTGTGGGGATCTGTGGGGGGATGTGCCAGGTGGGTCATGGCCCTTTGCAGTGGAGTGCCTGGAGGTGTGGAGCAGGATCCTGTTTGTCTGTGATGCTGCCTGGCTCCTAGGAGCCCACCCTGGGGCTAGGGTGACCTTTTTGGAGGGACATTGCTGCTGCAGGAGCAGCAGTGCCCATGCAGCAGCAGTGATGTCTCTCCTCCCTGCACAGAGGCTCTGGCTTTCAGCTGCTTCACTGAGCTGATGAAGAGGATGAACCAGAACTTCCCCCACGGAGGAGCCATGGACACCCATTTTGCCAACATGAGGTCTCTGATCCAGGTGAGAATTCCTGGCACGGGGATGGCAGCTCCTCACACTCCAGGTCCTGGAGGGGCTGAGGTGGGGGTTCATTGCTGGGGAGCAGGAGGGACATCAGGGGCTCTAAGGACAGCCTGGAGCAGTGTGTGCCAAGAAAGGGACGGAGGAGCTGATGCAGCAGGAGAGCAGTGGGATGGAGGGAAATAGGCAGAGGGATTGTTGGTGTCATGTGTGTGCGTTCCTGAGTTTCCTTTTGCTTTTCTTGACAGATTCTGGACTCTGAGCTCTTTGAGCTGATGCACCAGAATGGGGATTACACTCATTTCTACTTCTGCTACCGATGGTTTCTCCTGGACTTCAAGAGAGGTGTGTGCTGAGACCACTCAAGGGTGGGGCAGGGCCTGCTTCCAGGCTTCTCAGCAGGTTTAAACTTACTTTTAATTCCTTTTCACTTTTCCCTGGTTTATGTCTGGCTGACTGCTCTGTCTAGATACAGAACCTGTTGTTCCAGAGCTGCTGCTGAGCCTCTCCATGAGTGTGTCCTGGGGCCTGTGTCACCTGCTGCCAGGCAGAATATTTCTCCCTACAGATGACTGATGCTTCCAGCTGGAGCAGGTTCCTGTAGGAAGGAAGCACCCAGTGTGTCTCCCCAGCACTGCTGTGAGCTCTGTGAGTCAGGGTGGGGTGAGTGGAGTGGTAACTGTGGTTCTCTGCTCACAGAGCTGGTGTATGATGATGTCTTTGCTGTCTGGGAAACCATCTGGGCTGCTGCTCACGTCTCCTCTGCTCACTACGTGCTCTTCATAGCCCTGGCCCTGGTGGAGATGTACCGGGACATCATCCTGGAGAACAACATGGATTTTACAGACATCATCAAGTTTTTCAATGGTACAGCTCGTGCTCTGTTGGGTTGAGTTGGAGGCAGCTGCTCAGGCTGTGGACAGTCACATCTGGGCAAGGCTGGAGATGTTTAACACCCAGAGCTTTGAGGGATCTGGTGGGGCTGGAATCCAACCTGGATGTGTTGAAGGGAGCTGAGGTTTGGGTTTGCTTCTTGCTGCTTTCTCCATCCCCAGGGGCTGGTTTAGGATGGCTCTGCAGAGCCAGGTGTCCCTGTGAGGGGAGGTTGGGAATGTGGGCAGCAGAGCTGTGGGGTGGAGCTGCTCAGGTCTCACCTGGCCCCTCTGTCTGTGTTGCAGAAATGGCCGAGCGCCACAACACCAAACAGATCCTGAAGCTGGCTCGGGACCTGGTCTATAAAGTGCAGACTCTGATCGAGAACAAATGAAGGGCCCAGGGCAGATGAGGCACCCAAAGAGCCAGGACTCCCCTCTGATGCTTCCTCCCTTCTCCTGTTTCTCCAAGTGCCACACCTGTGGGACTCAGGTGGGGGGACACGTGCTGCTATGTGAGCTGGGAGTCCCCTGGGCTCAGCACAGACCTTCTGCAGTGACTCAACCAAAGATCCCTCCAGGTGTGTTCCTGTGCCAGGAGCAGGACCAGGCAGTGGCTTCCTGGCCACCAAAACTGCCCAGGCATTGCCAGATCCTAGGGTGGAGCTCAGAGGCTGGGGCAGCAGAGCTTGGTGGCACAGAGGGAAAGCTGCTTCCTTGGAAAGCTGCTTCCTTGGGCAGCCCTTCCCTGTGGTGTGGGAAGGCAGCCAGCCCTGCCAGCCCAGGGATGCTGCCAGTTCTCAGCTTCTCACCAACACAACGAGGTTCTGCCAGTAATGGGGGGGACTTTGATCACAGAAATTCCTCTTTTGATCTTGTCCCTCGATGCATTGCTTCCCCTTCAGTGTTTTCTTTCCTTAGGGCTCTGTTTTCTCCCTGGGATTTTACATTGTTCCTACAATACCTGAGCACACAAGAGCTTCATGTCTGGATGGATTTTCAGAACAGCTCCAAATTCAGCATTGAGGTTATTTTTCAAAATCCAGCCTCTGTAATGTTCTCTGAACATTGGGAAATCTGGTCCTGACCTCCTCTGGGAACTCCAGGCTGGAGATTTTCTTACCTGCCTTACTTTAGCTGCTTGTGTAGGAGTCTGGTCTCCTTATTGTTCCTCGGAGCTCTTGTGAGAGAAGGGCTCTTCAGAAGGCAAGTCAGAGCTCCTGATTATCCTGACTTTCCCTCTGACAGCTCTAGGGCTGGCTATTGAGTCCCCTAAACCCACTGAGCATCTCCAGTTAGGTCTTGGTGGGCTTCTCCCACAGGCCTGTGAGAGGAAAATAGCCCAAGGTCCCTGAGTGGTCTTTGCTTTGGGAAGATGCACTTGTGTGGCCACTTTTCCTGCACAGCCTGGAGCCCACTGCATGAAGTGCCTCTCCAGCTGCTGTGTCCCACACAGGCTGCCCTGCAGAGGCTTCAGAGTCATTTTTCAACTCAGGTAAAAACAATACAGGAAAAGGAGAAGGATGGGTGGATGGAGGGTCCAGCCCAGCCAGGGAGGGCAGTGCTGGGCTGGAGCTCTCTCTGAGGGTACTTTCTCTCAAGTTTTGCTGCAAACGTTTGTGTTCCCCCCTGGTGCAATGTGTGCTCTGTGTGTGCTCTCCTCTGGCTCTGCTCCTGCCTTGCTGCTGGAGTGCTCCCATGGGAGGGAAAGGAGCTTTTCCTCCTCCCATGGAACATCTGTCTGTGCTGGTTTGTGTTAGCTCATGGCTCGTGTCAGATGTTGCTGGCAGAAAAAAAGGTGGTTGTCAGTCTGCACCAGAGAAATCTGCTGCTTCAGGGAAGGTCTGAGCAGCACAGTGGAGTGGTTTGCTGCTTCTGAGCAAATCAGCAATTTCTGTATTCTGGGACATGGAGACTGCAGCTGGGAAAGGCAGTGGCACACCCTGAACCCTTTGGGAAAGGGGCTGGAGCAGGGGGAGAGCAATGGGCAACCCTTCAGTCCTCATAATCCCAACAGATGTGTACAACAATCTGGGAAATCTTCTGAAGCCCAAAGGGTGCTGGGCTGCAGTAGCACAGGAAACAAAGAGCTTGAGATCTGCCAGTTCCTGTGAGAATCTTTCATCTTTCCACCAAGCAGAGTGAAAAGTTCGTGTCCTCTCTCCTTCCCAGGCTGCTCCTGTTCCCTCAGGGTTCTAGGACAGATCTGTCACCTGTCCTAGAGGGAAAGGAAAGTGCTCTGTTCTCCCTTTCCTGAGGGACCCACAGGTCACCTGAAACACCACCTGACCAAGCAACATCACTGACACTAAACCTTTCAAGCTTCTTTCCTTGGTTTTTAAACAAAAACAGCCAAGAAATTCTGCACAATATTTGCTGTCTGTATTAACTGAGAGTGTCTTTGGGCCGCTCAATAGCAGTGTTTTTTGAATAATTTCTGGGGGGGGTTAAAAAAAGTATTTATTTATTGATTGTACCTGACTGTGTGTCCTTGTGTGCTGGCGTGTGAGTGCGCGCTGTTGTGCAAATGGAGATAGAAATTTTCAATGTTATTTACGATATCTTGTAAATGTTTACCAGAGAATCGTGTCTATATATAATATATATACAGTATAGAGAGAAAACATGTGAACTAAGTGGGTTATTTTTTGAAGAGGGGGGCGTGAGAAATCTTTTGCTTCTAAGAACTGTGTGGTTTCTATAGCACCTATTCCATGATGTGCCAATCTGTCACTGTCCCTGTGCTGGGAGAGTTGTTCTGGTGGGGCAACAGGATTCTCAGAGCAGAGCCACCATCACAACCTCAGTTTGGCTTCATCTTGGTTCTGACTTTAAGACTGGATAAGAGGGAAAAATAGTATTAAATTCTTGTTCTTGTGGGGACCCACAGTGAGACCCCACCAGGAGCCTGGGGCTCTCTTTGATGGTTAAAAGCTGCTAAGAAGCTGAAAAGCAAAGGTTTTGCTGTGCAGCTGTTTGTGGGTCTTCTCTGGCCTCAGCCTGTCCTGCCTGGCTGTGCTCCCCTGCTGGGTCCCCAGGAGATAAAGCCTTGTTCTGGAATTCTGACAGGGGCAGTTGTGGCCCTTGGGATCTCTCCCAGCTGTGCAGCCAAGGATGGCCTGTTTGCCACGCAGGAGAGCCGTGTCACCAGGCTTGGCCATATACAGTAATCTTGTCTGGCCCCTTGGGGAAGAGGAATGTCTCATCCCAGCAGCTCTGTGCAGCTGAAATCTTCCCCACAATGGCACTGCCAGCCCAGGGCTATTTTAACCTGTTGTTGGCTCTGTGGGAACAGGGACTGGAGCTCTGTGCCTTAAGCTGACAAAGGGCAGGGTTAGATTGGATTTTAGGAAGAAATTTTTCACTATAAGGCACTGGCACAGGTTGGCCAGAGAAGCTGTGACTGCCCCTGGATCTCTGGAAGTCCCCAAGGCCAGGCTGGACAGGGCTTGGAGCATCGTGGGCTAGTGGAAAGTGTCCCTGCCCATGGCAGGGTTGGAACTGGGTGATCTCTAAGCTTCCTTCCAACCCCAACCATTCCATGACTCCATTTTCTGAGGAGACTGCTGCATTCTCCCCTGGGTGCAGCTGGTTGCATGAGCTGCCAGCCTGTGTTCTCTGCCCAGTCTCTCCAAAGCTGAGCCTGAGGAAGGATGGGCTCCATGGGCTGAGTTCAGCTCCCATCACACCTCCCTGAGCACCCACATCGCTTTGGGATTTGGGGTTTGTCTCATATTTGAGCTGCTGAGCTCAGATAATCTCGGTGTGAGTGTTTGTGTCCTGGCCCTTTGTTCCTCTGAGGGAGTGACAAATGGATTCTGTTCCTGCATTTGAACTTTCTGCTCATGCAACCTTCCAACGAGCTCCTGGTGTCTTTTGGTGTCACCTGTGCAGACCCTTTAGAGGTTGTGTTTGTTCCTAAATGTGTGATTTTCCTCGGAGTGTTTCTCTTGCTGTGTTGAGTCCCTGAATGGCTCTGCTGTGAACATTTTTTGTGAAGACTGAGAGGGTTTTTGTGTGGGAGCTTCCTGCTGTATCCCTGTCCTGCTCTCATCCAGCCCCTGGCATGGGGAACATCCCTTAACTCATCCAAATGCACCTGGTGGTGCAAGGTGAGGCAGCAGTGGAACTGCAGGTGTCAACCCTTGTCACTGACAGGTAAAAAAAAGGCTGAGAGATGGAACTATTGAAGAGGTTGGGGTCCCAAAATCCCAGGAGAGACAAGCCTTGTGGCCAAGAGCAGTTTATGGGATGAAGTTCTTCTAATTCTTTGTTCTTTATTTATTTATTAGCTTGCCTATTTCCCCTCTGTTTCCCAGGTTATCCTGAGGTTGTTCCCCTGCACTGGGAGCCACTGTAGCCAATGGGCCTCTGACCAGAGATGGGACCAATTTTGGGATTCTCATCCCCTAAGTTCGCTTTAGAAATATCTTACAATATCTAAATCACTTTTCTTTAGAGGCACAGTGGGAGCCTCTGATCTGTAGGACCAAAATGATGGTCATATCATCAAAACCTCTGTCTTATTTCTCATTCCATTTGGGAATTTCCCTGAGTACTGAGCAGTTCTGGGCTTGTCTTCAGCATTTTACCATAGTGTGAGCACAAATTGATAGAGCACAATGTGGAGACGGAGTTCCAACCCTTCCTAGCACTATGGAAGAGTTGGAACTCACCAGAACCTGTGTCAGAAATTCCTATAAAAGCTTTTTCAAACACCCTGAGGTAGATATACCAAATACCACTGATTGTTCCTGCTTTTCCACTCAAGGTCAGCATCTTCATTGCCCTGAATAAGCAATATTTCACTGATTAAGGCATCTAAACAATTGTGGTGCTCGGTGAGACCACATTTCTGTCCTCTGGTGGCCACATGGGCCATGGCTGAGGCCATTTGGTGCCGTAGCCACACATTCACACAGCTCAGTGTGCAGATTCCTTCCCAATTTTGCCCAAATCCTGAACTTCCTGGAGAATGTATGTGGCTGGAATAGCCATGGGAGTCTTTTAATGTGTCTAACCTAATTCCTAATTTAATTTTAGATTGGTGATAAGCATCTTCCACCTTAAATTCCTGTTCAGTGGTTTAATAGCTTCCTCTTATAGATGGATTTTGCACATGGAGGCTGAGCAGAGCCCCTGGATGGGGCTGCAGGGGATGGTCCCTTCTCCATGGTGGCTCCTGAGCCATTGGCAGGGGACATGACCAGGAGCAAGGGCACTTTGATGAGGGGAAAAAGCACCATTTGTCCTTTTTAAAATACTACTTCCTATTTTTTTTAAAACAATTTAATGCTAAAGATGAAACTATGCACAAGATCTTAAACACATGGAAGTTTTAGGAATGAGTCTGGCTTTGCTGCTAAGGACAATAACGAATTGAAAATCCTGATCCTGGATACCGAGAGACTAAAAATGTCGTTGTTGTGACTATGTAAGATTGACTTAAATTCTCAGAAATTCGTTCTCTCTGGAGAGTAATTCCCAGAAGCCAGGGAAGAAGTTGTTTTCCCAAACAGAATTAATGAAAAGCTTTGAAAATGCAACGTGGATGTAACCTCAGACCCACGATTGTCACTTCCCTTGTTCAAGGAGTGTTCTGGAGAGCTGGGCAGGGGGACAGGGTGTGACAGCCATCGTGGGGCTCTGTGGGCCAGGGAATTTACCCCTCAGCACAGGGATTTGAATGTATCTGGTGTCCTGGCATTAGACTTTTCTGTTGCCCTACACAGAATTGCTGCTTTTCTCTGTTGGATGCCATTTTGGTCTCTGGGAGTTGCTCGATCTGAACTTAACGAGCACTTAGAGCTTTTAATCTATTTGTCAAAGTGCTGCTAATGTTCTTAGATTATCTGGATTCCACACTGTGGTATAATATCTGTTTTATATTATTTTATTCATGCTTTTGGTTTTTGGTTTTTTTAAAAATGTAAACTGTTCCTTATTGTTGTTGAGAAAGAAAGAAAAATTAAAGCTCTATTCTCTATGGTTAATGTATTTTCAAATCAATCAGATCCTGGTGGTTCTTTCTGTCTGTGCGGTCCCTGGGAAGGAATGGGGATACCCTGAGCAGGGAGTGCCCAAAATGCTCTGTATTTCCACACTGCTCCCAGATTCCAGAGTCCCTTGTTGCTCGTGGTGAGTGTCCCCTGTACTGGGGGTCCTGCTGTCACCTGGGCTCATTTTTGCACCCCCCCTTGCTTTTCCCCATCCCTTGGCCAGCTTTGCTGACCCTGTCTCTCTGGGTAGATGTGTGGCAGTGACACCTCCTTGGCTCTGCTGGCACTGTCACCTCTGTCCTTTCTCTTGCTCTACCACGCTATAAAGTGCAGGGTTCAAACTGATGGTGAAATGGAGTGATTGAAGAGGAAAAGCACTGGGGATGGGCTGAGCCAGGTCCTTGGTGCCATGTGGAGTGACCTGCCCCAGACAGAGCAGATGGGGAGGTGACAGAGGGTCCTGGCATGGTGGCAGCCCAGATCTGGGACATGGTGGTGATGCTTTATACCTGTGTGTGATCCTGTGCTGCCAGGTGAGCTGTGCAGGAGGGGAGGGAGTGCATTCTGCAGTTCTGACCTTGGCCTTGATCTCGTCTGCTTGCCTCGCTATTTCCTGGATCAGTCTCCAGAATTTTAGCAGTGATAGGATGGGCTGTGGTGCCTTCCTTGCAGGGAACAGCAGGGACAAGTTTTTTTTGTCAAAAATGTGAGGAGGACAAGCTGCCTGTGGTCCCTGCCCCTGCTCAGGGCTGGCACTTGTCACCCCTCTGGACTCCACAAGATCCTTGGGTGCTCATGGGCCTTCCAGCTGTTCCATGGGGGATGCCATGTGTGGGAATAGGGAAGAGGTGCCCCCAACCTCCTTTCTGTGGTGTCAGTTCCTGTTGGAGGCAGGAGGGGCCCACATCACCCCAGTGTTGTGTTTTTAGCAGCACAGAATTTAACTGCATTTCTAAAAATGGGAATGGAAGGAAGGCTGGATGCTCGCTCCAGATTCCTGCCTCTACCTACTTATGAGAAGAGGCTTAATTAAATAAATCCTGGTATTTAATTAATCCCTAATATGTTTGCATCTTGAGGCATGTTTGCTCTAATGGCCCAGCCCCAGTTTCCAGTGCAGGCAGAGGTTTGCAGGGAGCTCACAGCTCAGAACTTCAAAAGCTGATGAAGACACTCCCCAAACACGCAGAGTTTGCAAAATGTCAGGATGGGATTCAACCAGCCTTTGCAAATGTGTTAATTACCTGATATTAATTGGCAACTTAACCACCAGAGGCCACATCCCCAAGGTGCCAAAGCAGGAATGCTCTGTGTTCAGCCAGGAGAGGCTAGCAAAAATCTTGCCATTCAGATGGAGGAAAGTAAATGATCCTAAAAGTGAATTTCATTAATTTTTAGCTTGGGCTAGTTTCTCACAAAAGCAGCTATCCTGAGGTTGTGCTTTGAAGTGCATGGAAATTTCCATCAGTTGCCACCTCCATGCAGTACAGGAGACAGCAGCTGGTGGGGCAGCTCTGTCCTGTGCAGGAAGAGAAACCATTCCAGCCTCTCACCAACAAGGAGATGATCACCATCAACTGGGGCGGTGGCAGCCCCAGGATTTTCCATGCTCTGTTTTGATCCACTGCCCCACGAGCCCAATCCTTTGGCTCCCAGGTGGCTGTGACAGATGAACCACTCTGGCTGTGACACATGCCCAGGGCTGGCTGTGATGGGGGGCACTGGGGGCTGTGCTGGTGAGCCCTGCTGTGAGTGCTTGTCCTCACACACCCTCCTGCCAAGCTCAGGCACATGGCACTGGAGTTGGGAAGGACCCGGAGTATTTATAGCCCATGTTAACATGCATGAATGGACATGCTGAGTCCTGGCACAAACATCTGCCCAGGTGGGTGCTGTCCTGGCAACACCCTGCGCTCCCTCTGCTGCCTTGAGGTGCTCCAGCACCTATTTCCAAAGGAAAATGAAGCTGAAAATTCAAAGGCTGATCCACAGCTGCAGCAATCCCTGGGCAAACCCTGCAGAGAGGCTCAGTTTGTACAGGCACCACCACCTGACTGATGCAGGGTAAAGGGCTGTGACAGCCTTGGGTCCCTACCCAGCCCAGCAACATTGGGGGCTGCAGGACTGTACAACAGGGATTTTGCTAGCCTGGGATTGGGAATCACAGGAAAACAGAGAGTGATTTGGGATGGAAGGGACCTTAAAGTCCATCTCATTCACAGGGACACCTTCCACTATCCCAGATTGCTCCAAGCCTCATCTAACCTGGCCTTGGCCACTTCCAGAGATGGAGCAGCCACAGTTTCTCTGGGCAACCAGGGCCTCAGCACTCTCACAGGGAAGGATTTCTTCCTAAACTCCAATCTAAACTTCCCCTTGTCAGTTTAAGTTTTCCTTTTGCTTGCTTTGAGTGCAATGACTGAGGTGGAGCAATCCCTGCTCTGGCATTTCCAATGAGCTGTGGATGTACCTCACAGCCATGAAAAACGAGCTCAGATCCAGGAGACAACAGCACAGGGATGTGTTAAGCCAGTCCTTAAGCACCAGGAAGCATGGTGCTTTTTCCTGGAGCATTCCTCAGGAAGTGAAAGCATTTCTGCAAGGCTTTGGCAGCTGTGTTGGAATGACATGTGAGTGCTTAGGAGTTATCAGAGAGCTCTGTGATAGTGCAGCACCTAGCTTATCTGTGCTGGGTCTGTGGATTTTCTGAGTAGTTTCCAGGAGTTCAGGGAGGTTGTTGGGGAGGAAGATGCTGCCGTCAGCGTGCACAACTCGGGGTTCAGTCCCTGGTTTAGTGACTGACCTGGCCCTTGGGTGGATGAGTTTGAGCTTTTTTTAGATCAGTAAATGGAACACAGATTCTCGGCTTTATCGCAGTGACTAAGGACGTGTTGTTGTTGGCTGAGTTACAGGAGTGCGCTGAAATCTGAGTCACTCTTCTGCTTGGGAAAACAAAAGCGGACTCCCAGGAAATCTGCATCCCTTTGTTCTCCCCACAGCCCCCCAGGTCTGGCCATGTGCTGCTGGCTGATAGCACAGGGATAGGGATGGGGCCATGTCCTCGCCCAAACCAGTGCAGACAAAGCCACCAGGGGTTATATAACTGGCAACAATCCTACACCCACTGGTTCTTCCCTCTGTTGCACTGAAACCTCCGTGACGGTGCAATCTAACAACTCCTTCCTACTGGAGAGCATTATACATACAAATCTGACACTCAATTATCCTTGTTTTTTAGTCAAGGATTTCTTGGCTCTGACTGCTTTCAGCAGCTGAGGTTTGACAGTCTCTGCCTTCCCAAACTTTTCCTATCTGGAGGAAGAAATATTGTGTGGACACCATGGTGTAATCCCACAGGCTCCGTGTCCCCTTGGAGGGGTGACGTCCTTTCCAGGGCCTGGCAGAGCTCAGCCTTCACAAGGCCATTGGACTGTGTGTTTAACAGATTATTCCCTTTAAAACAGGACTTTCTCGCCTGCCTTCCTTCTCCCAGCCCTGTTCCTAAGTCAAACATAAGGATGGGAGAGGCAGAGGGGCCCCACAGCCAGTGGGGTTTCATTGGGAAGGCAGTGCCCTCCCTATGCCCTGAGCCAGGCACTTGCTCTCTGTGTAGCTCTGCACTGATTTCCATGGTGGATGAGCAAGGAGAAGTGGGAAAGGAGCTTTTAAGGACAGCTGCTGTGGTGGTGATGGAGAGTGGGAGGATTTCCTGTTTTCCTTTATGCAGATTATATGTAGTGGGCAGTGGAGCACCTTCCTGCAGTGCTCCTGCCTGTTTTCTCCTGGGGCTCATCCTGAGCTGTCACCAATGGTTGTGGCTTTTATAGGAGCAGTTACCTGGGGGAGGACACAAAGCAGGACACTGAAGTGCTTCCCTGCTGAGGGCCAGAGCATTTTCAATGCCATGGGCCTGGGAAGGGTAGCAGAGGAATACTGGAAGATCAGTGTTCCCCTGACCCAGACAGGTTGTTTTTGCATACACCTCCACATCTTCACATAACAGGAGCAACTGGCTCAGCAGGAAGAGACAGAGACAGTTCCTGGCTGGAACAAAGGAGGGGATTTTGTCTCACCTGCCAAAGTCGGGCAGGAGTGAGACAGAGCAGGGGCTGGAGGGTCTGCCTGGATCCCAGGTGTTTATCCCTGCCCCCAGGTGTGCAGATGTGTCATGGGCAGTGTCTGTGCCATTTGCAATTAACCCATTTCTCCACTGCAGGGCACTGACAGACTGTGTGAGAGGAGCTAAATCACCAGAGCAGCCCCACTGGTGCACAGAACATTCAGATATTCCCTGGTTTATGCCATTCTTAGCTCAGTTCTGAAGAGATCCCAGCCTGGAAGTTAATTGTATGGTGGAGAGGAGAAACAGTGGCATTACTCATCTGAGGGGTTGAACCTTTTGTTTGAAAACTGTATCTGAAGAATGGAAACTTCATAGATAAAGGACCTGTCATTCTTTTCTGAGTGCAGGCACTCGTTCACTGTATATTGCTGCCTGTCATCCGTCTGATGGCTCCAGTGAAGTCATAAAACAGAGGGTCAAAGCTCAGATGTCTGCAAGGTGGGTCTGGCAGTGTCTGTTCACTATTGCCATCCACACCACAGGGTGGAATTACAGCCCTAATTCATATACATGGGGTGAGAGGCCAGGGCTCTGCATTTAACTCTGCCCTATTGGGGTCACCTCTGCCCTGCTAAGTGCTGATAAATGCAGTGGGAGAAAGATTCACTCGGGGTCTCAGGTGGGGACAGAGCATAGGAGAAGAACCGTTCCAGGAGCCAGGGCTGTGCCACATCCCAGGTCCTGTCCTTGCCCTCTGCTCACTGTAGGACACACACTGGGTTGTTGGAGCATGTCCAGGGAAGGGAACAGAGCTGGGAAAGGGCTCAGCCCGGAGAAAAGGAGGCTCAGGGGGGACTTCTGGTTCTGCACAACTCCTTGACAGGAGGGGAAAACCAGAGAGCAAGGGACAAAACTAGAGGAAATGGCTTCAGGCTGTGCCAGGGAAGGTTTAGATTGGATATTGCAGAAATTTATTCATAGAAAGGATTGTCAGGCATTGGAACAGACTGCCCGGGGAGGTGGTGGAGTTCCATCCCTGAAGGGATTTAACAGATGTGTCAATGTGGAGCCTGGGGACATGTGTGGCCTGGGCAGTGCTGGGGTTGGACTTGATGGTTTTAGAGGGCTTTTCCAACCCAAATAATTCTATGATTCTAAGGGAGCAGCAGCAGTGGGGTGGAAATTCTCCTGCCTGGTGCCAGGGCTGGCTGTGATGGCTGGGGGGTTCCCATCTCCCCCCTGCAGCACTGCCATCCCCACCGTTCCCTGCTCTGTGCTGGCCCTGCACTACAGCCATGCCTTTTTGCACAGGTTTGGGGTGTCCCCAGGGTAAGAAGAGCTGGGTGAGGGTGAGAATCTCGCCCTTGCAGCCCCCCAGGCCTGCTCCATGCCTGGCACATCCCGCCGGAGCAGCTCCTGCCGCACCTTGAACCAGCCCAAGTTTCTGTGGCCACTTTGAAGCTCTCAGGTCTCATCTCCTCGGGCACCCACTGTGGCTCCTCCTCACACAGTGGGAAACAAGACAGCAGCACCTTGGGAACACTGCTGCTCTCTTGAAGTGTCCATTTGAATGCAGCTCCCAGGGCTATGGAGCCTCCGGAACCTGGCATGCCCAGTTCTCCGACTCTGTCGCTGTGCAGGTATTTTTGTGGAGGGAGCTGCCATTAAACGGCTCCTGAATAACTGATCAGGCACTTTCCTCGTTCCCTATGAGCCCGGTGTGCTGGAGCAGGGGTTCCCAGCCATGGGTGGAACAAGAACCGCTTCAAAGAGGTGTAAGGGGCAGGAACACCGATCCAAGCCATGGATAGGCCTCATCTGCGCCAGGGCTGCAGGGAGGGTGCGCTGGGGATGGGTTGTGGCTTGGCTTCTGGAAAAGCCAAAAGGCAAATGAGTCATGGAATTGGGATCCCTTTGTGTGGTGGGGATAAAAGAGTTGCTAAAGTGGGGAAAACACCTATATTATCTTGATTTGGGAGCAAGGGGGGAAGCTGTGGGAAAACAATCTTAATTTAAATGGGATGTGGGTGGGAACAAGGAGGCGAGACAAGCTCCATATTCCTGCTGCTGTTACAGGGCTGGATGTTTTTGCTGCTGAAAGTTTTCTTCTTGCTCCCATCCATGCACCTGCTAAGGGGCAGCTACAGTGACTCCCTTGGAATGGATCATGGAGAGATCCAGTGGCTCCATTGGCTCAGGACCCCTGTGCCTGCAACAGAAGGAGATTTGGGCTGGTTAAAGGAAGATGAGTTCTCCACGAAGGGTAGGGACACAAGACCTGCTGCCTGGTCTTTCTCTGTCCTGCAAAGAGCTGGGATGAGGACATGGAGATGCATTTTCCTTGTGCCATGGCATCACCCTGGCCCATGGCCAGCCCATCATCCACAGTCTCCTTCCTCCTGCCGTGAGTCATGGCCTCGCCTGGAGCTGACTTTGGACTCCTCAGAGGGAACCACACCTTTGGTAATGACAAAAAGCAGCATTTGGAGCTTCTGAGCCGTGACAGCTGTGGCATGGAGAGCATGCCAGAGGGCAAATCCCACGACTCCAGTGCCATTCCTGAGGAGGGGACTGAGGAGGAACACTCCCAGATCTGAGGAGAAATGTTCCCTTTCTGATTCTCTCTGCTCTTAAGCAACGTTCCCTGGACTGTGCTCCAGAGCTGTGTTGCCCTGAGGGTGACAGAACAACAGTGGTGGCCAAGGGGCTGCCACTGGTGGCAACAAAATTGGATTTTGTACCTGGTGTGCAACAAGCCAATAATGACACACTTGAGAAAGACATTGATTACTTATTTCAGGGTTGTGCAGCCTGGGTGCTGGGTGTATTCCACAAACCCAGCACACCCCACTGAACTTTTCTGCTATTATTTATACACAGAAAGTCAGAGTTAATAACTTTCCAAGCACAATCCTTTCTTAGGATTTGTCAGTAATTTCCATACAAGTCGCTTCTCCGTATGCCCAGGGGAAGGATTTCTAACCTGTAGGTATGATTTTTATTATTTTAACAAACATAGTTCAGGTATGGAATGTAATAGCTTTGAAAGCTACCAATGGTTACATAAACATACATCAACATCTTAATTCAGGTCCCCAAAGCTTGTTAGTTTCAGGGTGTCCCTGACTAAGGGATTCAGCTGCTGCCTGTTCCTCTGGTTGGAATCACAGAATCCCAGAGCAGTTGTGGTGGGAAGGGCCATTTGGAGATCATCCCGACCAACCCCTCTGCCAAGGCAGGGTCACCTGGAACAGGTGACACAGGATTGCCTCCATGTGGGTTTGGGATGTGTCCAGAAAAGGAGACTGGGCAGCTGTTCCAGTGCTTGGCCACCCTCCTTGGAAAGAGCTTCCTCCTCATATTGAGGTGGAACTTGTTGTGTTTACTGCTCCTTGTCACCGTGCACCACTGAACAGACCCTGGCACCATCCTCTTGGCACACGATTTGAGATGTTTGTATGGATTGATGAGACTCCCCCCAGACTGACCAGGCCCAGCTCCCACAGTCTCTCCTCATCAAAAAGATGCTCCAGATCCCTCATTATCCTTGTGGCTTCTGCTGGACCCTCTCCAGCAGCTCCCTTTTCCATTTGTCCTTGTCCAGAACAGGACACAATAAGATAATCCTGGCACATTTTCCAACACGACACAGCCCCCGTCTCTCAGTCCGGCGGGGCCGGGATTCGAACCCGCGTCCCGCACGGAGCAGGTGGAGCGGGGCGGAGCCAATGGCGGCCGCGCCGCGCGGAGAGAGCCCCGCCCACAACCCGCACCGCGCGGTCACCATGGCAACAACGGCGCTTCCCGCGGGGCCCCGCGGCCGCCGGGGCGAAGGGGCCGGACCGGCACCGGGGCGGGACATTCCCTCCTCCCGCCGCCCTGCCGCCGCCTTCCCGCAGCCCCTCGCTCCGGGCAAGCGCCCAGGGACGGCCCCCTGCCCGCCCCGCCCCCGGCCGTGCCCGGCCGCCGCTCGCCGCCGCCGCCGCGGGGGGGGAAGGCCGCTGCGCGCCCCACTTCCCTTCCAACAACTTCCCCGGTGCGGCGGAGCCGGCGCTCGGTTTTGCGGAGGGGAGCAGCCGGTGAGTTTGGCTGGGTGAGGGCTGCTGGCGAGGGGCAAGGCGGCGGTGGGACAGAGAGTGCTCGCTCAGCCTTAGGGCCGGCACGGGAATCGCTTCCCCGCTTCCCCGGCGGTGCTTCGCCCTCCTCGCCGGCCCCGGGGCGAACGGGGACGGGGGTGCCGTGCCCTGGGGTGCGCTCGCCGCTCCCGCATGTCCCCTCGCCCTGCTGCCCCCTGTCCTCTCTGCTTCTTTCTCGCTGCGTCAGAGCCAAGGGCTCTTGTCCTCGTGTGTTGGAAAGAAGGGAAAAGCCCCCTCTCCAAAAAAAAAAAAAAAAGCTAAACCCGTTCCGTGGTTCTAGTTCGGCGGCTGGTGGTGGGGAGGGGTTGTAAGTGATTTTTGGTGGATGGTTGGTGGTGTTGCTCGTGGTTCTGAGGATTAGAGCGTAATTTTGTAATCCACGGGGGCTGCAATTATCTGTTCCTCGCTGGATTAGGGATGATAATGTGCTTGGAGGTCTTAAATGGACAAATAAAGATTCTCCCCCCTTTTTCCCCCGTGGTTTACGGCCGGGCGACGGCTCTTTGGGCAGAGCAGGAGGGATTCAGGCATTCTCGAGAGTGGTATGTGACTCCTTAATGCCTTGGATTTCAGGAAATACATTATTTGCTCGTTACAATTACTATGAAATGCCAGTTTAAAGTCATCGTGCTGCTTCTTTTAAATTGAAGATGCACATAGCTTTGTTTATTGGCATCGTGTGTATGTAGACTGTCTTGGGTTGGAAAGGATCTTGAAGCTCATCTGATTCCACCCCTCCTGCTAGGGGCGTATATTTTTATTTCGGAAGCACTGGGGTGGACAAATCAGTGTTGTTCTGGTGATCTGCAGCTCATTTGTTAATTTTTCCTCCTAACTCCAAATCCGAGAGGTTTATATGTGCACGGAGAGATGAGGAGTGCTGCTCCTGGGTGGAAAGAGCTGGTCCCAAAGATCACATGGAGGTCAGTTCCCTGAATTTGCACGGAGTTCTGCGCTGGGATTTGGGAGGGAGCAGCACTGGGATTCTGGACGGGTGAAGCTAATCAGTGAAATCCCAGAATTTCCTGTGTGGTGCTGCCTGGAGCCGGGTGGAAAGCTTTGCCTTCCTGAGCCTGCCTGCAGCATTGTTGCTGTTCTTGCCTTTCTCCCGTCTGGAGGTGGGAGATTAATCCCGAGGATTCAGGTATTGATTTGACTTCTATTTCTGTGGTGTAATCCGGGTGATTCTGATTTGCTTATGGGGAATGGGATTAGGGGAAATCACACTTGGCAGATGGTGGAGTTCTTCTGTGCCATTAGGAGATATTGTAACCTTTGATTGTACCTGCAGGTCTGGGAATAGAGCTCAGGCTCTTTGGGGTTTGGTAATAGAATTCCATTCCAGATCAAGTATTGCTCATGATAAATTACTGGGATCACATTAAAGGAGCTGCAGCAAACTGAAATAGATGTTTTGTCCAAACTGGTGCTTTACTTCAGGGTGGTAATTGCAGGCAGTTTTCCCTGTCTGCTGAGGGGTAAACTCTGTTTCCAGGGTAACTGGGAAGTTGTTCAGCTGCTTCTAAGGTACTTTTTTTGCCAGAGCTGAAGGTTTTTGGCATTTTCTTTGCCTTGTCTCTCCTCCACAAACCAGAAGGATTTGCATCTTTGTAACGACCACATGAAAATGGGAGTTTTCTTTGTTTTCCTGTGACGTTGTTGGGGTGTGTAGGGAAGCAGACAGTTGTGTGGCAGAAATGCTAATAAAGTTGCCTGGCAGCTTAATCCAGGTAAAGACTTTATAAAAAAAATCTTTTAAGAATTTATAAACTTTTCCCCCCTCTTTGGTTGTCTTTTTTTGGTTAGGATTTTCTTCTCAGTGTGCTCTGCCTTTTCCTGTAAAATTTATCAAGGACATTTATTAGTAAGTAAAGCTATAAAGCCTTTGTGCTTCAGAGTACTTAAGGAGGTTGGAATCCTATTTAAATAGACGTTGTAGCCTGTAATTCCCTTTTGATTTGTGGAGAGTTTATTGAAAATGGGTGTGTAAACTTTTCCTCTGTTTCAGACAATGCCCTGAGCTAATTCTGAGCTAAATGTTTCCTTCCCAATGTATAGAAGAAACAGAACCAAGTCACTCTGGAGTGTCACAGGATGGAAAGTCTCTAAAAGGAGGCAAAGTCTAGGGCTGTTTCCAACTCAAATACTTTGGTTTGTCATTTTTCTGCTGTCTCATTTTATATGTGGCAGTAAAGGACGTGCACAACCCCAGCCCCAGGGTTGTGCTCACGCTGCAGTTCTGGAGCTGCTGCTCTTATGGCAGGAGAAAGGGCACAGTACCCATCTGTGCTCCTCCTCACACGGCCCTGGCCTGGTGAGATAACCAGGGATTTAGAATATTTCCATGGCTGATGATGAAGCAGTTTTTCCCTCTGCCATACTGAGGCTTTGTGTAGCTGCAGGACTTTTTTTTTTTTTTTTTTTTTAATTTTATTTTAATTTTTTTTGGTTGATTTTTTTAAAAATTTTGTTTTCAGCCGTGTGCAGCACCATCACCTTGGGTGTTAATTGACCCCCTTGTGCATGCAGACTCCTCTGGCAGGTGCAATAGGCTTCCCAAATTCCCTGATTTCTATCAAAGGAAAGAAAAAAAAACAAACCTTGAAAATAGGCTTTGCTGAAAGCAGGAATTTCGGACTTTCTTTCATAAGTTACCAGTCCTTCCTGCCCCATGTGCTCAAGGTGACATTCAGACCACATGTGAAAGAAGCAAGTCCTGACCAGCAGGTCCCAGGTGGATGGAGAGCTCAGCTATTCCTGCTCCTGGGATTCTTTGCACAGCTCTGTGATTTCGCTTGGGTGTTGTCCTGGACTCTGCTCCATTCAGCACTCGTGTTTCTCTGGCTATTAGATAATTTTGAAACCAGTCCTGTCACCTGCCCTCTCTTTTGCACGTGTTTGGTTACTGCAGAGTGAAAAAGGAGCTCAGTCTCTGTGGTGAGGAATGTGTTGCTCTTCACTCCCTGGTCCTTGCCCTGGAGTTACTCTGTGTTTGATTGTTGCTCCTGGAGCTTCCTCCCTTCTGGCAGGTTTTCCAAGTAACATGAGAATCAAATTGATATTATTTGTCCTTGAGTTTGTAAACAGAGATAAGACAACTTCCTATAGTCTTGAAAATTCCAGTGTAATGTTGCTTGTGGGGAGTGCTGTGCAGATCAGGGACAGGACTCGGGATCGCATCAGAGAGGATTTCCCTGAGCGTGTCACTTAGGGACACCTTACAGTTGTGACTTTCTCTGCTGGCTGCTTGTCTGTTTAAAAATTGTGCTGCTTTCTTATCAGGGAGTTTGAGAGATCAAGGTATTTCTCTTAGCCATGGTGTGTTTTCTCAAATTGATACTCCACAGAAATTGATAACTTGGCACTGTTCCCTATCCAGGGGAAGTGTCCTTTGGCAATGTGTTGGTCATGCTGACTTATGTGCTGGGTAGTTAGTGAAAAATTTGACTGCTAAAAAGGGTGTGTCTAAATGCAGATTGGAGTGTTCTGCATCCATTGATGTGTAATGTCACTGTTCTTTCCTTATTTTCAAGCTGTTTCTTTTAATGGGATGTTTTCTTACATGAGGTTTGAAGTCTTTCACTTCCAGCTGGGTGGATGTCCATGATGCTCTTATCATAGGGAGCACTGTGCAGTGCTGCAGCCTTTCTACTCATTGATTTTATAGATTTATTTCTTAGGGTGGGTGCAGCTTGTTCAGTTCTCAAGTAGCAGGCAGCATTTGGGAAGGACCATTCCAGTGAATCTTTTATGGAGCAGGAGATCCTGCTGTGTGCCGTGGGCTGCTTGGAAAAGTGAGACTGAAATAAATGTTCAATCCTGCAAGCCCAGGCATGAGGCTTGTGGTGATGCCGTGAGCCCAGTCTGTATCACTGGTTTGTATTTGGTGCACAGGGGTGACTGGAACCTGGCAATGTTGCAATGTTTTTAGGTGTGTTTTTAGTTTTGTGTGTAGGAATCTCCCAAAGACGTCATAAGGGCAAAAGCCACAGATTTTTTGCTTTTGCTTCAGAAATCTCTTTAAGTGAAAAGTCCCTGGTTGTGGTAGTAGGATTTGCAATGTGTAAACCACTGTGTGGTTGTCTTGAGCTCACAGCCAAAGAGACTGGAATAATAGCACTGGGAGAGCTGTGGAATTCTCTCTGCAGCAACCAGTCTTGAATCCTAATCACAGCCCTCGGAATGACCACAGCCTGGTAGGTTTAACAGCTTCACTGGAAGACTTCATGCTTGACAAACTCGAGATGCACCTGCCCTAGGCAGCTGAAGGTGCAGACTTTTCCTAAAAATGTCCAGGAATTAATTGGCTGTTGGGTTTCCTGGATTTGTGCTTCCAGTGAGATTGTGACTGCTGATTCCAAGGAGATGCTCTTCTTGCTGGGTTAGTAGAAGTGAAGTTGGTGCTCTGTTCTCTTGTCCTGCATTGATTCTCAGTGAGATTGAAGGACATACATGAACTTCTGAACTCTCAGGCCATTCTTTTCAAGCTGTGCTCTAGGAATAATTACAAAATTAACAAGAAACAAAGCCACAGCAAGTCAATTTCTCTTTGCCTTGAGGGGGTTTCTATAGGTGAAGAGGACTTTCCATGTCTTGGGCTCTGTTAACTGGCAGGAAAATGAAAACCTGGATATTGAGTGTTGCCAAAACACACTAAATTTACTGTGGTGGCTGTTTTCTCTATTTGCAGCTATTGCTTAAAAAAAAACCCCTCTAATGTTTCCCTTTTATTCTTGTGTTTGGTATGACCTGAACGTCTGATCACAAAAGGATATTTAAGTCTGCTGGGTGATGATTTTCCTCAGGCCTAGGCTTAAAGAGTTCAGACTGTTAAAATTAAGCTGTTTGTGGGAGCATACTTTATCTTTAGATTCTTTTCTCAAATCAAAGAGGTTTATTTTTTTGGTTCCCACTGTCTTTGGTTTGTTCTGGGAATATGTAATGCTGTAACTTCTGCAAACAAAGACACTTTCAAACAGCTTGGGGATATTTTTCAGTGCATCTGTATAAATAGGAGATCGTTAATACATATTTTTGCAGTTCCTGAATGCCTTACACTTGCATTGAGACAATGGGAGTTGAGTTTTCTTTTTATGCTCTTCATCTCTACAAAACATGCTTGAGGAGAGGAAATGAATGTTTTCTGAGGGTTGTGTGATTGTGGTGATGCAGCTTGAGCAGTCCAGGACACAGAGGGTTATTATCCAAAACACTGCTTGTTTGTGGTTGAGTCATGTCCAATGAGCACACACTTAAACACTGGGAGTGGGGGATCTGGGCTCCTCTAAAGCCACTTACAGAGCTGTTCATTAAAATTTCTTATAGGAATTAAGTGCCAAAACTTCCAATTTTGGGCTAGAGTAAAGCCCCTGCTTGCCTGAAAGGAGATAGTGTTGGTCTTGCAGCAGTGTGAGAACTGAAAGCTTCTTACTATTGTAGTAATTACGAGTCAGGATGGTCATTAGGCTGGTGTAACGAGGAGGAAAAGATGGTAATTCATTTGCTGGAGGTTTGGTATCTCCCCTGTTTTCACTTGGAGGGAAGCAGCATGTGCGTTCCAGCAGCTCCTCCAAAGAGCGATGCCGCAGCACGGGCAGCTTTGAGTAACTTGTCTTTCTGTACACAGTTAGATGAGCTTTAATGTGGGGAGGGACGAGATCTGAGCCTTGTTTCCAGGTCAAAACACTCCTTTCATTTGGCTGGGGGCTGGGAATTGCCAGGAGCCGAGTGGGCTGTTAGCTCCAGCCCTGGGCTTGACCCAGTTCCTGCACAGAGCTCCGGGAAGCGCCCGTGCTCCAAACGGGCAGTTCCAGCAAGGAGATGGATGGCAAAGATAGAAGAAAAAAAGAAGTTTGCTGCGTGCTGTTGTTTGAATCTCAACCAGATTTCGTTGGGGAGGAGGTGAAGAAGTGAAGGTGCTCAGCCTGTATTTTTTGTTTTTTCTTTGATTCTGGTAGTTACGTGTTACCCTTTGTATTTTCCAGGGATAGGAAGCTGCCAGTGTTTTAGTGAAATGCATGAATAAAAGGAGGATTTGCGTGTGCTTTTAGTGCTGCCATACACAGCAGCCTCTTCTGTTTATATTTTCATAGTGTCTGTTTTTTGTAATCACAGTATTGGTTAAATATGTGCTTTCAGTGCCTTTCAACAAGTGATGTTAATAAACGTCAACTTCCAAAACGGGTTATTCCTGCTGCCTTAAAATGAGGACCATCATTATTTTACAGTGTTGGTGAGACTTTGAAAAGCACGAACAGGAGCAGAATTTTAAGTTTGTCTTTATTTTGCTCATTTAATGAGCTCAGCCTTCAGCCCATGCTAAGCTTGGCTGTGTCAGTGCCACCGTAGCACCGGTGGCTCCTCTCAGGGAGGGAGTTGTGCCAGCATTTAGGAGGGATGTTTGTCTGCTGGGAGTATGGTCAACCATACAAGGCTTTCCATGGACAAAGCTGCCTCATCCATAACGAGCCCAGCAAAGCCAGGATGTGTTTTAAGCAGAGTTGGAATTTCTGGCCACTGTAACTGTTTGGTATTTCATGAGAACACTGGGAATTCTTCATTGACCCAAACGAGCACAACAGGCCTTTCTGCTGAAGCTGAGCAGCACGGCTGGCTCGCTCCCTGAGGGACCTTACAGAAATGTCACTGTTGTTATTGTTGTCAAACAGTGTCTTACTGTATTGGCACTATTGAATGTCAAATATTGGTGTAATCTGTCATTAGAATGTTTTCAGCAGCGTGATGACTGCAGAGTTATCTAAATACCATCCTGTTCCTGCTGTAAACATGATGCAGTGTGGGTTTTTGCATGTTTGAGTAGCAGTAACAGTTATGTCCAAGGGAAGCTGTGGGTGCCCCATCCTTGGAAGTGTTCAAGGCCAGGTCTTGGAGCAGCCTGGGATAATGGAAGGTGTCCCTGCCCATGGCAGAGGGTGGAATGAGATCAGCTTTAAGGTCCCTTCTAACATTTCTGTTCTTCTATAATAGATGTATTCATTTATCCAAGTAGTATTAAGTATTTCTAAAACATATGGATTTATGTATCATAATTCTTACAAGTCCTCATAATGTTCAGTTAATGTTCTTCACAAAGTGAATATTTTAAAAAGTAATTAAATTGCTGCTGTCTGCAAAGGAGAGATTGAATGAATCAGTCTGATTACAGCAGAGTTGCCAGTACAACTTCAGGTCTTTGTTACTCTGCTAGGTAGTTTTAATCACTATAACTGTGTGGATATGCAGGGCTTCTGGAGAGGTCTCCTCGTGTCTGACCTGCTCTCACTTGACAGGGCAGTGATGTTTCCTTGCTCCTTCCTCAACTGAGTGAATCACAGCCCATCGGAAATGCTCATCAATAGTTACAGGTCAGCATTTCAAGAAGGTCAGGGAGACTTTCTGCCTCGTGAGCATTATGCTAATTCAGTCGTTAAACATATTGGAATGATGCTTCCTTTTGCTTCTGCAGTGCTTGCAGATTCCACGGGAGCCTTTTCCCTGTGCTCGGAGCACAGAGGGTTAGTTTTGGGCAGGGAGAGGTTTTCTTGTAGCCTGTGCTGTAGTCACACACAGGAAATGTGTCTGTAGATCTCAGTGTGAATCTGTTCTTCATGTGAAGTATTTACTTGAGTAGTGTCACTGTCATGTTGGTGCTCATGCATGAGGAGGAAATCGAAGGAGATGATGGAGAGGCTGAAGCCTTAAGATGAAATACATATTTTCCTCTCTCAAAGGCACTTTACTGGAGCACCTGTGTAATTTAGGCCTCAGTACTGACGCCTCTGACAAACCTTTTTCTCTTATCTGTTCTTAAACACTGGGAATGTGTTTTAGAATTGCTTCCACGCCAGCACATGTAGAATCTTCAGAGATTATTTATGCTCTGTGTGTGTGATATATATGTAAAGAAGTGATCACACAGAGCATTGTCTTTGTTGATATTGGACTGTTGCGCACAACGTACAAAGCAATTAATCTGGAATCCTGTTTTTTTTTTAGATTTATGGCTGGCTAAGATAGTGTTTTCAAAAGCTTAGCTCTGTAGGGAGCAGTTCATATGTTTTTCGGATTGTCTCCAAAATACTTGTTTCAGTTCCATTGAGTTAATTTTCCTTTTAATTTAACAGGTTTTATGCCAGATTTTCACACTTCAGAAATGCTGAAAATGGTTACTTTAACTTTAAAGCTCTTTCCATCTTTGTTCACCTTGACTCTAGAAGTGGTGCTCTCTTCTCTGTCATGTTCTGTCTAATAACCCTGGAAAGATGGGCTTGAACTGAGCTCCCAGAGCCCAGATTTGGAGCTGCTCAGAGAGTCAGCACCACAGCTTGTCAGATCTAATGGCTCTGCTCCTGCTCACATCTGGACTGAAGGCTGCAGTGAAAAACTTGTTAAGGCATGAGTGTATATTTTAAAATATATAATTAACAGAAGGTTGTTTATAACTGTTTAACCAATATTGGCTCTAAACCAATGTGCAAGACAGTGTTTGTGGTACGTTGGACTGGCTTTTGTTAGACTGCAGAATCTGTGGCGTTTATCACTTTGCTAAAAAGCAAACAGGCCACACACTGCCTGAGCACTGGGCAGGTTTGGTCAGGCAGAGCTCTTCCATCCTGTCTGTCTGCTTTTTGTTAATCCTGATTTTTGAACACTTTGGCTCTTGAACCTGATGACTTTGGGGAGGAGAACTCATCAGGCTAACCAGGGCAGTTCCTGGGCAGAGCTTGTGTCCAGTAGTTCACACAGACCTTTTGTCTGTGGTTTGCTGGTTGATTCATAGGTGGTGAAACAAAATGAAAAAATTGCCCAATCTTCTTCACTGAGCAGGTGTCTCCTGTTGGCTTGTCAAGGCTCAAAGCTGCAGATTACTAGAAAATGGAAAGAAATTAGATTTTGTGCCTAAGTCACTTCTGAAGCATCCTGCAAGATTTTGGGACATTTGAATCTTTAATTTCCTTTCCAACTCTGCCACTTCATATTCAGTTCCTTGGATTGGTGTGGCTCCTGTCCTGTGACTGATTTGGCTCAAGGATTCCTTCTGCAGAAATTCTGGATGCAATACCAGTTATGTGTTTTTATGACAACTTTATGCCACCCTTTGAACTTGCAGATCTGTACCAAAAAGGCCAGTGCAGGAGTTGGCTCAGCAGATTTCTCAGTAGCTGCAGGACTTGCTGTGCTTCTTGAGGCTGCTGAGTGTCTCGTGCCTTCCAGAGGCATCCAGTGGTGTTAACAGTGATCACAGTGGGATCAGTGGGTCACACTTCTCTGTGGGGCTGTGTGGGGACATCAGCAGAGGTGGGGAGCTGGGAGAACAGAGCTCGGTGTATCCTCGTTTTCTTTTGAGTCAGATTTCAGTGCAAGGATCCTTCTTTGTAGTAACTTTGGAAAGGTGTTTCTAAATTCACTGTGAGATCATTCTCAGGTTACTAAATCCCTTCATTGGAAATGCCCTGAGAAACTGGGATCGGGTGCCAGGGCTGCTGTAATTGTGGTGTGAGTGTGGCTGGGTGGGGGTGATTTGAGGGAAGCTTCATGGTCTGGCTGCTCATGGGCAAGTGAGTGCTCGTGCTGAGGTGCTCAGGTCTGGATGAACTGGTGAGGACAAACCTGTGATCTTTCACTCCTCCTAATTTTTGTGAGCTGCAAAATATGCCCTGTGTCAGCTATTCATTATTACCCTGCCTTAAAATGTAGGTGATCTCTGCTTTGGACCGTGAGTTTCAAGTGCTTTCATGTTACTCTTCTATCTTAATTTTGATGTTAAAGTGCCTCTCTGTTCTCTGTGCTTAAAACTTCCTACAAGGTTAAAAAGCCCCCGGGGTTCACTTGTGGTTAAAAATACCCTTGTGTGCCAAAGCTGTGAGTGTGGTTTGAGCAGTCCTGGGGTTCCCTGTCCCTATGCTGCATGTGGGGATGTTCCACACCAGTGCTTGTGCACATCCAGGCACTCCCAGGTTCCCAGTGCCACTGTTTGGATTTCAGAACTGGTTTTTTCCCACTGCATGTATTTCTTTTTCTTTCACCCCCCTCAATAAATACATTAGTGTTTTTAGTGCCTGAACTGTTGTCTTTCCATTAATAGGCATTTTTTCCCTTTCTGTGCTTTCTCAAGCATGTAGGGAGGTGGAGGGGATTGTTTAGTACTTACAAAGCTTCTATAATGTACATGTTATTAATAATTCATTACAGGCCTTGATTTTGCTGAATAATGTTGTGTTTCTGAAGAACAAGGTAGTGTACAATGCATGTGCAGGCTTGTTGCTGTCAGAGTTCTTGGCTTAAATGTCCTTTTGTTCAGAAATGGGGAGAAATGCAGCATCACTGCCCTGGCTTCTCACAGTCACACACGACACTCTGTGCTCTGTTCCATTTGTGGGGCTTTGGAGGAAGAGGAAGCTCCTTTGTGGATTACTGGTAACAATGCCCTGCTCACAGGCAACCAAAAGAACAAACTGGCAATACCCAGCCAGTGGTTCTGAGGTCGGCATTTGCATTAATGTGGGGAAAAAAAACCTATTTCCTGCACATGTAAAAATCCAGGTGTGCCCACCGAAGGAAAAAGAGGAGCCTTATCATCAAGGCAGCAGCAGCAGCTCCTCTGGCACAACGTCAGACATTGTTGACAGAGCAGAGTTTGTTCTGGGTGTGCAGCTCAGGGCAGTTTATTGATGGCTGGCAGGAGGCAGCACCCTGCTGCAGCACCGTATCCTACCTGACTTAGTGCCAGGCTCAGTACACAAGGAAGAGATCAAAGAGCTCTTGGAACACTGGGAACAACCTGAGAGGCAAAAAAGTTCGTGTCTCAGTATGTCAGTGTGTTCTAGAGCAGAGGGTGACTTAACGGATTTTGGCCCAGGGAATGGTAAATGCCACCAAGTATTTAGCTTTTATAACAATATTTTATTTGGCTCAGAGTAGATTTGCCCACCTCTCCTTAGTCCTATGCTTTTTTCACTGTCTATGAGATGGGAGTGGAAATGGTAAATCTGAGGGTCATGTTCATTTGATATGAATGAGTTTTAATGGCTCCATCAGTATCCTGAAAGGCATAACTGGAGTAAAATTAATCCAGTTTAATGCTGTTAATAATTTTCTTGTTTGAAGTTGGGTCATCTTTCTGTGAAGTGCTTGAATTGCTGCTGTAGAGCTGGGGATGGAGGTGCTGCCAGGGAGATGGAGTTGTGTTCTTTATTAATGCCAGCTCTGCCAGTATTTTGTCACAGTGCTTGTCTCTTGCAGCAGTACCAGGGAGATCTCCTTATGTCCAGCTCAGTACCACTGTGCTCTTCATCTCAGGGCAGAGATTGCTACGACTCAGAGGAGCAGGCTTTGAAATTGTTCATTTGTTCTCAGAACAGAATCATCTGTTCCTGGGAACCACCTGGTCCAGCCCCTTGTTTATCAGTGTCTTTCTCCCATGAAGCTGCATTCATTTCCAGCAGTGCCTGGTACGAGTATTTTGGGCTTGAGTGTATTTGCTTGTTGACTGAACTTGACTACGTGCTTATGCTCTGACTAATCAAATATCTGAAAGGTGGGATGATGAACTGAATGGAGAAATTGCTGTGACACAGTGTTGGTTCTCTGTTTTGACAGAAAATGTGTCATTAGCAGCCAAATCAAAAGCGTTGAACACAGAGCTTTTTGCATATGATTTTTTTAAGATCGGAAGTGGCAAATCAGCCATCAGAGCAGAGCTGTGAGAGCTGAAGCAGCACATAACTATTTGTATCAAAAATGTGCAGTGACAGTTTTCCCCAGATCTCCCAGAGAAGTTTTGGAGTCTCCCTCAGTGAAGTTATTCCAGAACTGTGCTGTGTGCTCTGGGATGACCCAGCTTGAGCAGGAAGATGGGACCAGATGACCCTCTGTCATCCCTTCAGTCTGAGCCAGGCTGTGATCCTGTGATTTCTTTTTGTCCAGGTGAAAGCTTAGGAGCAGTGTAATCTATTGCAGCATCTCTGCTCTGAGTGTTTTATCAGTAGCTGCCACGTGCTGTTTGTGAATGAGTCTTTGCTGGCGACAGCTTCTGAATGTGTCCATCAGGAAAAGTGCAGGTATAAAAATAATGCACTGTAAACCTGCTTTCTTGTTTTTGCAGAAGCAAAGGAATGTTAATTCTTAGCCCTCAGATACACGTTAGTCACCACAGCTATGTTTACACATATATAATTTTTAATGTCATTATTTTGGTCTTCTGTCTCATCACTCTGTTTCCTTTGTCCTCCAGTTTCATGGGTTCAGGTTTTCTCCGGATGGTTAAACTGCTGAAGTGACCTCTCAGTGTGTTCAAGGTCGTGCTCCGAGGCCAGTAGCCTCAAGTTTTCTGAAAGTCTGGATGAAACCACTTTTTTCCCCCTCCATATGGCAGTACCTTAATTAATTTTTCAGCACTCAGATGAATATATAAAGGCTCAGTATTTATAAATTCGTCCTGGTGACCCCATGTCAATCACAGGACAGCTCGAGCTGGTTGTACTTTCTGAAGGTGGTTTACTGTGCCAGGCCACAAATGCCTTTTCCAGCACTGGAAATCCTGATAGAATTTGAGGAGGCAGATCAGAGGATTAGGGGCTTTGTCCTTCTGACACAAAAGCACCTGCTGTGCAAGAAGGCAAGCAGGAAATGTCTTCTCACCTCTTGCTATTTCTGTGTTACAGTGACCTTCTGGGTTTGTATGAAAAGATCCATCCCCTGATTCCTGCCTGGGGGCACAGGGCTGTGGGTCAGCTTTATTTCTGAAGGCTTCAAAGTGCTGTGGAGGCACTTGCCTATTTTTGTAACAATGGAATGAGATTTTTCAATAAACACGTGGCTTTTCAAAGCCCACGGATCTGCTTCACTCGATCCTTTGACTTGAATTCCTCAGCAGGTCAGCCAAGCCTCATCTCCCACGGGAATTCTGCACCTCCTGTGCTTCACATGAGCTTTGGTGTTCCCACACTGGCTTAGCAAGGTGTGTTGCAGTCCTATTTTAACTGCACCTTTGCTCATCAAGGACTTCCAATGTCAGTGTCCAAGTAGCTCCCATCACTGTTTTGGGAGGAAACTGTCCCAATTATATTATTGCTGCTTTTAAAGCATTTGCAGCAGCTGGCTGCTCTGAAGGCAGCGAATAAAACAGAATCCAGTGGTGATATCCATGTCCTGCCTGCTCTGATATCAGTTGTCCTTCATCTTCCCTTGTTGCCAAGAGGATGAGAAATATGCACAGTTACAGTAAATATTTCCAGGTGTGGGTGGTCTCTAAGCTCCTTTTACTGCTGAAACGTGGTACCGAGTGTGGTATTGTGTAGGGGAGTATCAAATGGAAGAATGCCAAAGTTGTTTTTCAATCCCATATTTCTGTCTGTGCTGCAGCTGGCTCATCCATCTCCTTACACTCCTTCAGCTGTGTCCATGGTGTGCCTGCCAAATGAGAGCATTCCCACCCAAAGCTGGAGCCTCTGGAGAAACACAGCCCTGCCTCAGTTCTGGGGGCTTTGGAAAGCGCTGCCTGCTCGAGGTCAGAGGGATCAGGAGCTGTTTGATGTATTTCTGAAACCATAATGAGCCAAATTTCACCTTTTTAAAGCAAGGTCATGGAGATCATACACTCAAAGGACACATAAATAAATTAGTTGTGGATTAATTCCATCATATTCAGGATGTGTAGCATAAGATATGAAAAAGAGAGTCAGGGATTTAACCTATTCCTTCAGAATCTGTGCAGAAAAACTTAACTGTAGCCAAAATTTATTTTAAATACAGTTAAAAGTGAAGTTAAGCTTCCTTCAACAAGAAGACCATGTTACAATTAAGTGCCAGGAAGTTTTGTGATGATTCTGAAGAGGTTTGAGGAGAAATTTGCTAAGTTGCAAATTCAAGTACCCACCCTCTTCTATCTGGGACGTGACCTTGTTGACCTTTGGGAGCTGCAGGTAGAATCAAATTCTCCCTGAATCAACCAAACATCTTCCTGGAAAAGCCTTAATTTGACTTTTTTCTTTTTTTCAGTTCCACAGTCAGTTTTTCTTGCTTGTAGCCAAACCTGATCATTAATATTTCATCTGGCACGCAATGCAGTTGTTTCTGGAATGTCTTTTTTTTTTCCTGCTAGACTGCATGGGGAGGTTATTTGCAGGTCTTGTTTTGTGGTTTAAAAGCATTTGCAAGGATGAAACCTAAAAGAACATTAGCAGGGGTTGAAGCTGACCACAAAAGCAAAGGTTTGATGAGAGAAGCAAACAGAACAGCACTCTGAGGCCTGCTGGGAATACCCACCTTCTGCACAAACACACTTTTAGCCTCACTTCAGCCTCATCCCATAATTCATGTTGTTCTGCAGAATGTCATCCTCAGCTGGCAGAAATCAGGATTTTGCTTTTATTCCCTATTTCAACTGCCAAAAGAATTGGACTTTCTGAAAATACCCACCCACTAATGAGCTGGGTGGAATCCCTCATGTGGAATGCTGGAAGTAAAAGATGATTCACACAGGAGGGTGAGGATATGCAGCTGCTGGTACCAAAAAATGGTGATTCACCAACATTTAATGTAATTTTCCTGTGGTTGGGTTTTTTTTCTACCTGAGACTCAGGAGACTTCCAAAACAAATCAGGCCTTCTGTGAAACTGGGAAGGGAAGAGAGTTTCCTCTGAAATGAAGCTGTAAATGAGAGGGTTGGGGAGAAGGAAATTGTGGAAGGTCGGGGTGTAATGAGGCAGTTGTGCAGGTCAGAGGAAATGCCGAGCGTGCTCTGTCAGTCCCTGTGCTCTTGAGGAATCTCTTGAGTAGAACACGATGTACAGAGAGGAAAATCTCCAACCAAGACCTGCCTTGGACAAAGTTGATCTTGACAGAGAAGGGCTTGGCCTGAATTGTTTGTAGAACAGTGGTCATTGCCCCCAAAACCCAGTGCAGGAGTTTTTGGAGCTGAATACCCAAAAGATGGGTACGTGATGCTAAATCTGTGGTCACAAACTGTACCTTTCTAAAGGGTGATATTCTGAAATAACTGGAGCAATCTGCCCCTTTTATACATTAATCCTGTTGGGTTATTAATTTTTATATAATCCTTGGACACTTCCAGGAATGGGGCAGCCACAGCTTCTCTAGACAATCTGTGCCAGGACCTCACACCCTCATGGTGTTTTTCTGAATCCCTGTCTCAGCTGATTGTCCTGCTACATCAGGAATGTGATCTTAAATTCATGCTGACATCAACATATTTAACATCAAATTTTTGCTTTAATAAATAAATGTGATGTCCTCTGTGCAGCCAGCTTGAATTAGTGAAACTGCTTCTCTCTAACTTGTTACCATTTTAATGCTGCCCAGTCTTTGCAGCATGGAGATAAAATGCAAGGTGTAAAGTTCTCACCGTGGTACTGAGATGGCAGCACTTGATGGAAGGGGTGGTTGAAAATATTGCAGTTCTTCAGTGCAGCTGCATGGGAGTGAAGCTCTGGCAGGTGATGATCGTTATGCAATTGTACTGGCAGGAGCAATTAGAGATTTACAAGTGCTTGTAAATGCAGCTATTTATAGGATGGACACTTTTTATTTAACAAAATGCTAATCTTTTCTGCGGTGGGAGGAAATGTCAGAGTGGAGTCTTTCATCCTTGGGGTGGGACTGAACGGTAATGTCCAAAAGAACAGCACTTAGTTCTTTTTGTAAAATAAAAGAGCTAGAGGTTTCCAAGAAACTTGGACATGGGAAATGGAGGAAGGGTATTTTGAATTTTGCAGTGCTTTGGAATTTTAATGTTAATGATCTGTGGGGCTTTGCAGATCTATCTGGCTTGTGAGATTTGGAATATATACTTTTAATTCTCAGCCTTCTAGTTTTCATTGTTGAGAAGCAGAACTGAGTTTCTCACTGAATCTGGAAAAAGATAATTTAAATACATTTTATTAGCTGTTTTTACTTTGTGAATAAACTTGTCCTGGCAGATTAAAAATTAGAGCCATTATGAAAGTATTTTTGATAATCTTTCCCTTTAAGAGACCCTAAATGTCCTCTTAAATACAACTAATGGATCCCACTGCAGTGAATAATATAATGAATCAGGCTTAAACCCGAAAATAGAAAAAGCCTGCTTTTTACTGAATTAGTTTCATGATCTACTTGGTTATGAAAGTTTCAGAATAGGGTTTTCTTTTCCTCCTTTGTGTTATTTTTGTTGTGCTGTAGTAAGTCTGGTTCTTGTCAGCACTCACACTTGTACGTGCACAGTAAGTGATAGGATCTGCTCTGTTAATTCTTATTTAATCCAATCAGCACCTCTCCAAGTGCAGGAAGCAGCAGAAGGAGGATTTCTGGGGACAAGGGACAGGGATTGCTGCAGACTGACCCCAGTGTTCGGTCAGTGAGGACAGGAAGGAGAAAGGAGAGAAGAAAAATGTTTGTAAAAACTGCATCATTTTAGACAGTGGGGCAACCTTTTGTAGGAGGGATGAAATAAATCTTGGTTTATGGTCATGTGCTCCCAGTAGCTCCTGTGGCTTGTTGGGCCAGGGAAAAGCTGCAGGCCAGGGGAATGTACAGGGTTATGGAATCCCAGACTGGTTTGGGTTGGAAGAGTCCTTAGACATCATCCAGTCCCAACCTCTCAGCCACAGTCATGGACAAAACCACGTTTTCAGGAGCTGCTAATATATGTTGTTATACAAAGTTCTTCCTGTATCTACATAATAAGGGAGTAATTTTTTTATACTGGAAGCAAATTTGCTGATAAAGTTGTATAAATAAGATAAAGAAGAAAAACTTCATGTTTACTAGGTGGTTTTCTATGGAATATTTTTAGTGAGTATTCGCTGCTGGAGCCAGGCTTTCTGCTTGATTTCCATGTCATAAAGATACTTGGTTTTGGTTTTGGTTTTTTATTTGTTTGGGTTTTTTAATAGCAGAGAGATTTTCTTTGTGGAATTTTTATGCTTTCCACCCTTAGAGAAGACAGATGGACTTGTTTATCTGCTGCGAGGTTCAGGGCCAGATTATAGATGATTTTGCTCTGTGTCATTTAAAACATTCTTCTTTCTGAGCAAGGAAGTTGGCAATAGTCACGTGATTCATGGTGGAAAAATTATCTGCAGGCTGTTGCTGTTGCCTTAATAGGCTTTAAAAGAATTAGCAGTGATGTAAATAATAGTTGTGTGTGTGGTGGGTGAGCAAGTGCCAAAGCGAGGGCGTGTTTGGGGTGAAGCCCTTCCCAAATGATCTTCTGCAAAAATAACCCTGTGAAGTGAATAATCCATTTTGATTTCTTACCAGCAACGTTGACAATCTTCGTAATGATAGATCTTTAATTAAAAATGCAGGCAAGACCTGAGGGCATTAAGATTTGGAGGGGCCTGGAGCAGTTTTTGCATGTGCATCTCTGTGACACCCTGTGGTGGCTCAGCTTGGCCAAAAAGAAAAAAAGGGAAAAAAAATCCCAGTCACAGGTGCTTGGAAGCTGAGGAAGAGGAGCAGCAGGGAAGAGCCAGGCCTTTATGTGCCAGCCTTTCTGATAAAAACAGGAGGGATTTCAAGAGCCACTTGATGCCATTTATAATTTCATTTGTGTGCAGAATGTGCCTGCCATAGCAGGGAGCGTGGGTGCTGCTTAGGGGGCACGGAGAGAAACAGTCCCCAAGAAATGGGGACAAGGTGCCCAGAAATGGGGACAAGGTGCCCAGAAATGGGGACAAAATGGTATGGAGGCTCTGCCACATGGGATAGGGATGTGCAGGGGCAGCTCAGCTGACTGTCCCTGGGCAGAGGTGACCAGGGAGGGAATAGCAGGATGCAGCTGATGGTGAGGGATTTACAACTGTAGTAGTACGATTACAGTAGTATTACTAAATGTTAATAGCATCTGAAATCCTCGTGCAGTTTAATTGACAGTTGATCTTTATAAATTGCCCCAAATTTTGTACGTTGCCAACTGGACCAGAGATATTTTATTAAGAAACAGGTTTATCTGAGCTGATACATGTTTCAAAACTGAGACACAGTGTCTAGTGTATGTTACACTTGGCATTGATAGCGTGATTCCTCTTTATCAAGTGTGCTTGTATCAAGGAGCTTTATCATTTTCAAAGCTGGGTGATTATTTTTTCAGCTAAATTTTTGTTCTTTTTCAAACACTTGTCTGTTTGGGTCCACGTATCTTTTGTAGGATATCTGAATTTGAAACACGAAAACTGACTTGGGTAGATTATGTAGGGGAAAATGAGGTCCTGTAAAGCTGGAGTGTAATAAACCAAGGAAGGGGTAAATTTTGTGTTAGGAATGTTGGCTGGAGAAGCGAGTTGTACTCTGTTACCAGGGATTAGGTCCCACTTTGTGAATTCACTGCCCTGCGTTCCGTTGAGGATCAAGTTTTAGTCCATTTAAGAAGCTCTGTGCACCCTTCTTCCTTTGCAGAGGAACAGGGACTACTGAATGATAGAATTTATTCTCAGTTACTGCAAGACTGATGCTGTTTTCATAGCTGAATTTTCCCTTTGCAATGTTGCCTGTGAGCATCAGCCTCGTTCCAGCAAGTTTCCTTTTAGAGCACCTCCCAAACCTTTGCATCCTTGGAATGTGAGAGCATTTTAATCGGATTTTGATGGCGTTTCTTAGAAGAAGGAGTGGGAGAGGGAGGAAGATTTCATGGAGATCTGTGAGATGGTGGAAGGGGCAGATTGATGTGGATAAGCTGATTGGGTTAGTGGCTATTTCGGAAAGACGAGGACTTGGGAGGGGGGGAAAGGCATCAGGGATAAGTGGCTGAGACAGAACTCCAAGTGGATTGGAAGATGAAAGGGAACAGACAAGGTGAGTGGAGTTCATTCTTCTGCCTGAGAGAGGGAGCACGAGCAGGGACAAAAATAAATCCCTGCAATTTCGGTGCCAGTGTGGGCTAAGTCTGGTCAAGGGAAGCTGAAGGTGAAATAACCACTGCTCCAGACTGCAGAATCAGGAAGGCAAGATCCTGGTTGGGTTTTTTTAATAATCACAAGTAGGAAGCTCCATATTCCACAGAATCTACAAGTAAGTTTATTTGCATGGTAGATTAACACCAGTATAGGTTCCAGTGAGATGAGTCCAAAACTGCCCTTTCAAAGACTGCCCAAAAGAGACAAGAGGGTGGCAACACAAATTTGGGCCCCTGGTTATGAAGTACAGTGTGAGTTTTCTAAAAATGAAAAGTATGACAGCTTTTGAAGGAAAAAAATAATCTAACCTTACATAGCTGCTTGCATCTGCTATGAGTTTAAATATACTTCTGTTAGGAAAAAATTCAGGTTACTTCTTGGAGCTGAAATTCTAATTACTGCTGGTTTCCTACTTCTCTGCAGTAAGAATATAATTAAAGCCAAAGCTCGTCCCCTGCCTTTGCTAGGAGATACGAAACTGCTTTGTCATGGTAAAAGTCCCATTTTGATGGAAAATCAGCCGTTTGCAGGTCAGCTGCTCAGGTAGCACTTCACAGACTGCTGCCCCAGAAAAGAGCTTTACAATAGAAACTAAATTACAGTAATTGAGATTACGGTAATGCAGAGCTCTGTGTTTAACCAGTGATTGACAGCACTTGAATATGCAAACAGTCTTACCTAAATGTGGTTTTAACTGTTCAGATTTGATGTGTCTGTTGTGCAGTCTGAGTTATTCCCCCTTCACCTTTCAGTTACATCTTTAAGTAGTAATTTCTTTTTGATTCTTTAATAGCTGTTTGAAAAATAAACATTCTTCTGCTTTTTACAGTTACACGAGGTCACTTTTGCTTGGGAAGCAGCTTTTTCTCCTTAGAATGCTCTGGATTTTTTGTCTCACGTGGCATTGCCTGTGTGAGCCTGGGTATGTGCCACACCTGAGTTGGAATATTTTGTTTATTTGCAGGTGAGGTCTGGGGTGTCTCTGTAGTGATCACATTCCCTGTCCTTAATGTGCCCTTGGTGACCAAGCTCTTGTCGCTATGAGAAAGGATTCAGGCCCTATGGATTGGCTGCAGCAAATTAGGGTAAGTGGGAGCATGGAAATTTGTAGGATATGTTTATTTCCATTGTATCTGGTTGCTGGGCCAAGTCAGTAAATAATGGTGTTTCTTGTTGTTTTTTAAAAATGGAACACTATGTCTTTCAGTGAGATAAACTCTGGGATCAGCATGTCTGAAAGGCACCTTAATCTGAGTTTGCTTCCTCGTGAAATTATGTGAGAATGATGTTATTTGATGTTCATGCTGACTCCACATCAATACTTGCATTTTTCTCTTTTTTTTTCAGATTCTTTTTCCTTGCTGGAGTGTTTCAGTTCTGTTGAATGTGTAATTCCAACTATGGCAACAAGAGTAGAAATAAATTCTACTTTGGCGTCTTTGACGGCAGTCCCTGACCTAGCTGAGCTCAGGGCTGAGGAGAAGGCACAGCGTGTGTATGTCAGTGTGCTTTCAGATGCCAGCAACAAGGCAAAAGAGGCCTCTGCATCACTGACTCTGGAAGAGAACAAGAAATTTGGGAATTCCTTGAGATCTGCAACGATGCCCTCGCTGGGATCAAGGCCGAGACTTTTCCCGAAGCCTTTTTGTAAGGAGAAATCCTCGGATACTTTTGCAAACGTCAAACCGCCCGTCCCAGCGTTCCGATCCAGCAGCATGGTGAGAAAGACCACTGAGGAAACATCCTCTGTGAAGATGTTGAGTGGGAATGTCCCTCCTTTGGTGGATCAGAAAGCCATTGACACTGAAAATCAGGCTGACAGTGACATGGTGACAAATGTGACTTTTTACACAGGGCCCAGTGCCAACACGGTCATTCTGTTTGAGCCAGCAGTCCCCGAGCAGGCCAAGGTCAGCCTGGCCCAGGAGAAAAGGGGATTTACTGCTCTGCAAAGCAAGGACCTCCAGGGTTCTGTGAGACCAGCAGAGACACCCAGGAATCCTGAAGGGCCTCTCCATAGGCAGATGTCATTTTCTTCCAGTCTCAGACCAAACTTGCTCAAAACCAGTGAAAAGAAAGATGCTCGTGAAGTTCATCCAGGGGAGAAAAACAATGATGATGCAAATAATCTCAGCAATAAAGTTGATTTCTCTGTTGATGTCCAGCAAAGGGTAAAACATAGACCAGTGTCTGCTATTTTTCTGGAATCATTACGAGATCAAAAGCACCACACTGTGGAAGCTTCTGAGGAAAAGTCTCCTGCAGAGAAATCTGGGGTTAGAAAACCAAGGCCTTTGTCCATGGACCTGACAGCTAAGTTTGAACATAAAGATCTTTCTTCTTGCAAGAAGGCTGGTTCATCCCACGAAAGCAAGGAGAATGTATCCATAATTGCTTTTGCTGGTGTGGGTAGTCAAGAACAGTCTGAAACGGGGCCAAAACACGAAGAAACTGACTTTAATAAAAGCAGTTCTTCTAAAACAAATCTGAAATGCAGTAGTCAGGACATTGGCATCCTAAATAATGGGAAATACACCTGGGAAACAAAACTTAAATCTAAAAGTGAACAAATTGAGACAAAACCAGAAATAATTATTAACTTGCATGGTCCTGAAAGAAGCCCTGAAACAACCAGTGAAAGCAGAACTAATAAAGGGGGGAAAAAACCAGATCAGAAGGAACAGTACACGTTGCTGGGCTGTGAAAGTCCTGCAGCTTCCTCAGAAAAAGAGAATAATATCTTAAGAGGTAGTGTTAAAAAACATATTAGTTTGTTTACTTTGGAAAATCCCAGTGCCACAGTGGATACAGAGCTTCTCCCAGCAGCTGCTGAGAAGGAGAACAGGTGTGTGACCATCCAGCAGAGGATCAAGGAGCTGACAACAGAAAATCCTGATGTTAAAGGAGGAAATCTGCGCCGGTCACTGCAGTCACGGCCACTCTCTGCAGACTTAACCAAGATGTAGGTTACAGAGGAATTCTGTTTAATCCTCTTGGCTTCATGTTGTTCAGTAAAACTTGCTCTCTCAGTCCAGTAAAAAAAGCTTGATCATTTTGCTTCTATTTAATGTGATTTTTTCCCTATTATTCTTAAGCTCCTTTCCTGCCTTTTTAATCCAAAAAAGAGAAAATTAAATATATTCTGACAACAGCTGAAAAAAATAATAAAGCTGTCAATATTGTGACCTTTGCATTATAACTTGTTATGAATCTCTAAATCCTCTATTATCAAGTAAGATGCATAATGAACGATATTTTGGAAATTTATTTGGTCTAGATACAGTTGAACCACCAAATGCAGTCATTTATAATGAAATAGTGATGTTTCTCCTTTAGAACATGTAATTTGATGGATAATTTCTACCAGCCTGCTTTGGTAGGAAATGACCCTGCTCACTGACCAGCTGGACTAAAGAAGTAACACCAGTCCTTTGTTTTAGGTTTTCAAGTCCAACTTCAGGGGGTGAAGCAAAGCCTGAGAAACTTGGGGAGGCTGGAGCTGACTCAGTCCACGACCTGCAGGAAAATCCAAAAGTAAGGACTGGCAGCAGCTGGTGGTGGGATCCAGCTGGCTCTGCAAGGAGAAAGTCCTGTTGTGTGTGGCTTTATCAATCAGTGACTTTTAAATGGGTATGGAGAGTATTAGGGCTGGCACAATCCCAGTGGATTTGCTGGTGTGGGTTTGTCTTTAGGATGTGCAGAGAAAAGTTCAGGGGTATTGTGTCTGCTGGGTTTGTCAAGCTTGATGTGCACACTGTTCAGGGTAGGAGTGGTAGCGAGGGAAAAATACTTTGTGTACTTTTTTTGAGGGATTTCTGATGCATGAAACCCCAGTGAATTGCCTGTGGCTGTGGTGGGTTTATGCAGTGATTATTTTTTATCTTCTCCAAGCAGAGCATTAAGATTGTGCTTTCCTGCATCCATGTCCCAGCTCCTGATAAATCCCAGCCTGGACCTTTGTCAGTCTCCTCAGCATTTACCTGAGCAGTTTAGACAACAAAGTGTTCCAGGGAAAATGGGGATTTGCTGTGGAAGCTTTAGGCTCTCTCTGTTTCTAAGCAACACTTCAGTGTTGCAAAACAGAACTTCTCTGGTGACAGCTCTTAGTAGAGGAGATTTAATGTAGTTTAAGGATGTTTGTAGTGAGCTCTCATGGCTTTTTTCCTGTCCAAGATAGGAATATGTGGTAAGGAAAAGTTACAGGTGCAAAGTTTCTGTTGTTTAGTGTTATTTTCAAGGAGAGCAGTTTGTTTAAAAAGGAAATCTTTCATTAATGGAAGTGCTGTTTTCAGAATTTGACTGTAAAGTAGGATTAAAGAAATTCATTGAAGAATATAGCTCAGACTTAAAAGTCTTTATTTATACATACATTTAGTGTTACTATTCTGATGTTCTTCAGCTTTTTTTAAAGACATTCTTAAGTCAACTCAGAGTTTAAAATTTTAAAACTTGAATAAGAGACTGAATTCCTGTAAGACTTCTAGTATTCTTTGATTCCCTTTATTATTTGCGTGTTGTGCTTTTTCAGCAAGCGCTATTAAAAAAAACATCTTTTAGGATGCTGCTTTTATTTCTGGTGAGTAGATAATAGTGCAGCATTGGTAATAAATATTAATTTCCATCTTTCCTTTTTTATTTTGGCTCAGCTTAACATTTCTCATAGCTGAGCAGCTCCAGCTGTGATATTTACTCAGATCTTCATGTTCCTTGCAGTTTGACCATATAACTGGTTATTAGTGAGATAATTCTGTTAAAATCAAGATTCAGGAGCTGGAGCTACACATCCCCTTAGGTTACCTTGGTCTCAGTGGAGTTTGTGTTCAGGAATGTGGATGTGTTTGACTTGTACAGGCTCTGTTGCACAAAGTAGGTGCAAGTAAGTTTTAAAATACACTTTATTATACATTGTAAAATAAAACTCAGATAACTGTTGGATTTTGTTGTTCCAGAGCAAGGAGCTGAAGCTTACCCATGGCACAGATTTCCCCGAGGCATTTTCTCCTGGGAAGTCTTGGAAATCCCGGCAGGTTTTAAAGATAACCAATAAACCTGATCAGCTGGAGAGGAAAGGAAGTTTCCTGGGAGATGGTCAGCATTTCTCACAGCAGAGTGAGAGTTCTGGCTCTTTTACAAGCAACTTTGAAAAGAAATTAAACCCAGCACTTCTGGAAAAGCCCTTCATTAAAACTGTCCGGGCCACCCTGTTTGAGCACAATGTGCAGAAGCACAACGTTATTTCTGAGCATTCTGGGGCTGATCCTGCACCAAAAAGGAACCAGGAGCCTGAGGCAAAGCAGGACATGCTGGTTTCAGGGCACAGCAGACGCTTGTGGGTGGGAGAAGGGGAGGAAACCACTCCTCCAAAGGAGCATCACAAGCAGCCTGATCCATCAAAACATCCAGCACATGTAGAGAAAAGTCCAAAACCAGCTTGTTCAAGTGAAGACAAGAAAATGAGCCCAGGAATTATCTTAGAAAAATCTTTGATTGAGAAAAGTGAAAAAGCCACTCCCAAAAATGCAGAAGATTCTCAAATTTACCAAAGAGTAGAGCCTAGATATGAAATCTTTCAGACTTGTGGTGAAAGGGCTCTTAGTGAAGCCATCACAATGGCTCCTGAGAAAAAGGCCATGACACTCAGAGCTAAAAAATCATCTGTGAAAGAGAATAAAACTGATGAGGGTGTTGTACCCACAGGGCAGTCAGTTAAGGCAAGTAGTCACACTCTTTACTTGAAAGAAGATAATGTTACTTCAGAAGGCAGAGAGGCAAAAGTTCTCACGAGCAAGGCTGTGTTGAGAGAACCTGCTGGTTTTCTCTCCAGTGAATGCACTTTACCTGAACAGAAAAGAGACTTTGATAAAACTGAGTCTGAGCCACTGTTCATATCTGAGAAAATACCTTATTCCATGAACAAAAGTAAAGGTTTGGGAATGAGTGAAAAAGTCAACAAGCTACATGCTCAAATTAAAGGTGATAAGAGTGAAGTCTCTTCTGTAGAGAAATCAGAGAGGATTAATGTTGTGAAATGCTCTTCTGAGAAAAGGAGTTTCAGGGCAGGTGGGACAGACATTCATGAATTCCGAACCAACTTGGATCATGAAGTGATTTCCACAAGTGTCAATAAACATGGGGCTCAGGCTTCAGTGCTTGCAAGTGGGCAATATTTTAAATCTTCCGGTAGCCACACCCCTGATACAAAAGGACTGAATGTTACTGAACAGGAATCTGGGGCCTTTGGGTTGAGGAAAAGTCTGGACTTAAATTGCAAAGAGCAGGATTTTAGCTTGGCTTGTACAGCTCCTGAAAACAGTGAGAAACTTCGAGGAGCAGATCCAGAAGAGAAAGTCAGGAGAAGCAGAAGTAGTGTTTCTGACTTGAAGATTTCTGAAAGGTGGAGGAGGAGGACCTTGCCTCAGGAGTCACTCAAGGTGGAAGAAGTTGTGTGGCTCACTCCTGAAAATATCAAGAAGCTGAGCCGGACAGATTCATTGCAATTGAATGAAAGTTCACTTAAAAAGAGAAGCAAAAGAATTAAAGATGAGGTGGAAGGGAGTGAGGCAAACCAAGCTGTTCTTGGCAGTCCTGATGATTACATGAAACATCAGAGTTCTGTCTTTGAGCCAAAGGCAACTTATTTTGCAGTGACTTATCAGATTCCTGGTATCAAAAAAGAGAAAAGCTTTGTTGGTGCTCCCAGTGCAAGTGAAATTAATACTATTTCTGGTTCAAGTGAGGGAGCAGCAATTAATCTGGACCCTGTTTTTCCTGGAAGGTCCAAGCCTTTATTGCAGCAACCAAATAAAAATGTGGCAAGTTCAGCTTGTAGAGAAGACTCATGGGAAGTGCATAACAAGGATTGGGTCAAAGAAGATGACAAAGATGCTGTTTTCTCCAAAAAGGTTGCATTTGGTAATATTCATGTGTGTAGGAAAGATAACCAACAACATCACGAAAAAGGCCTGGATGATTCTAAAGAGAAAATTATAGATGTTGATGCTTTCATGTTAAAACATGATCTGGAAAATACAGCTCAAGCTGATCTCAAGAGTGGCAGAAGGAAAATCTCTTACCATGAACCCCGGTCCCCACCACGTTCTGCGCAGGTGCGTAAGGACAGTGAACAGGGCCCCCTGAAAAAGAGTGACAATAATTCTGATTTGCCTGCAAGGAAGGCTGAGGATGGGTACAGATCCCAAATTCTTGATATTGATGCGCTTATGGCAGAATATAAAGAAGAATCAGCAAAGGCCAGCAAAGTTCAGGAGAAGCTCTCTGAAGAGCTTGGCTCACTGAGTAGGGAGAAATCAAAGAACAAGAGAAATGTGTCGGATAGAATGACTTTTACCTACAGCTGGAACGAGTGGAAGAGTGGGTCAGACCACTATTCAGTGAATAACAAACTAGGTGAACATGCAGAAGAGCAGCACAGGCCAGAGAAACTGGTCCTAAATGAAAAGAGCAAAGAGAAACTGGAATTATGGAGCCCTGATTTTGATAAGCAGAAGTCCAAAGACAGAAAGGTCAGCCCTCCTTACTGGGGAAACCCCAGCAGCACTTTTCCAGAGAAGTTTGTAAATTCACCCGTGGAATTTGCTAGGAAGAAAACTTTCATTGTTGATGAGGGTGAGGAAGTGAACTTGACCTCCAGAAATCAGGGTGCAAAATTTGTGATTGAAAAGGTACAGCCCATAAATGCAGTGAGCACAGAGCAGAGGCTGGAAGTCAATCTGGCCCCCAAGCTGTCCCTAAAGACTGATGATGGGTTCTTGCAGAAGAAGTTGGTGACAAAAGAGGTGACTCCAGAGGGTGACTGGAGCAAAAACATAGTGAGGAGCTCTACACTGAGAAGCAAAGACAGCACAAATAAAATGTGTGAGGGTGAGTCTTTCAAAAATAAGACTGATTGGAGGAGCTGCATGTCTGGGTTTGGGACTGTCCCTGCAGATCTCAGACGATCCTATTCAGAAAAATGCCGCCAAGGGAGGGACAGCCTGCCCCTCATGCAGGAGATGAGGGCAAGGAAGGACCTGCATCGATCCAGACCAAGCTTCCCCTTGGAAAGTGTGGAGAACTCGTGGAAACACAAGGTGTCAGCTCAGTCAGAACCATTCTTCCATGAGGATAAAAAGGTATTTTCAAATAGTAGCCAAGGGTTTCATGTAACTGTAACTGAACTTTTCTTTATTAAGGATTTTATTGTGTCCTTGTAGCACTTTTCAGCACTATGCAGCAAGGCAGCAGATCCATACTTTTCACTGGAGTTCATTTCTTTTCAGGTTCTCTTGAGCAATGGCTCTTGCACTAATGACCTCGTTTTTGCTTCCAGTCTAGAAATACTTATTGGTGTTTCTGTGGAGAGCTGAAAAAGCTTTAAAAAGTGTGCTTATTATTTTTGTGGTGCTATGAACCTGGAGGTTAATTTGTTAACTCTGCAATTTTATATTTACTTGAAAAGAAGTTATTTGGGTTTATTTTACAAGTTGTCAGCAGTGATCTTTTTGGACCTCTCTTTGTTTTTTGTCTTTATCTGAAGGAAGCAAAATTTATTTTTATTTTTACTGGGTGAATGGCCTTCATTTGCCTGTGAAACTCCACTGCTTTCCTGACTTTGAGAGGCAAGAGATTCCCTTCACACAGGGACATGTGAATGAAATCCAGAGGTTTGATTTTGTTGGAAGAGACCTTAATGGTCCTATAATTCTGTGATTAAAGTGCAGGATGTTCATGGCTATCATGTTTTTCCACTTTGTGTTTTTAGCTTTGAGTTTCCTCTGTTTTTATTTTTTTTTTCAATAGGCATTTTATATACATATATAAAATATGTATATATGTATGTGCATATGCATGTATATTTAATTACATCCATAACTGTATTTTACAGGCTCCCAGGAAAGAGTGGAGCAAGCAGAGCTCAGACAAAACAGAGGGAACAGACTTTTCCTCAGTGTCTACTCAGAGGAGCCACCACAGTTTCTACAAGGAGAGAAGAGCAGATTTTGGGATGGTATGTGACCCTGGAGGAGGGGTTTGGGATCAGGGAGCTGCAGCTCTGTTTTCCTTTTTGCAAAGGGCTGTGGTTCAAGGATGTGTCTGCCAAGCAGAGAAGCATTTGCTGGGGGATTGAACTGGTGAGGCTGCCCCTCCCTGGGATCCCACCCCACTGCTCCCTGCCAAAGCTTCCAGCACAAAGCCTCAGCCTTGCAGCTTGTTCAGTTTGCTTTCTGGGTGAAGAATTTTCATCCTGAACTCAAGGTGGCTCTAGAGCATTATGGTTTTTGCTGTTTTCTCAGCTTGTGCAGACAAATAGAACTGTGTCCTAGCCTAAGAAATGACGGGTTTAATTTTCTTTCTGTCAGTGACGTACAGAGAAGTGTTTCTGTGAAGGATCACAGCTGATATTTTGGGTGGTTTGATTTGTCTCTAGCACACAAACTGTTGGGGTGAATTCCTGCTTGAAGTTATTGGGTGCTGTTCTCCTCAGTTTCAGAAGGATATCCTGACTTTAGCCCTCAGAGAAATGTCACGTTGTGAAATAGCATCCTACATCCAGCTGTTGTTCTGAAATATGAAACAAATTGGATTGTACAATAAATGAAATATCAATGTTTTCTCAGGGAAGAAGGGAAAGGATTTGGAAAGTGGAGACTGAAGGATGTTGTCCCATGGACTGTCCCAAGGTCACACCTCCCCTGTCCTGTCTCTGCCAGCACACTCTGCAGTGAGGTGCTGCACTGCCCTGTTTTGTCATGGCTCACTCTGCTGTTTGCAGCTTTTTAGTAGAGGACACACAAAAATATAAAAAAGAAAAGAAACACAATGGTTTCTTTCCTTCTAGCAAAGAAAAAGAGAACACCTAAACCTATAAGGATTTTATAATCAAGTTTCCTAATTGGAGTTTTGGAAATGGGCTCAGATTGTTCTTCAGTTCTAGTCTTTAAGCTTCATGGAAGATATCCAAGGGCTAATGTCCTTTTTTCTTTGTCATTCTTAGCATGGCTCATCTTAGGGAATTTGAGTTACTGACAGAATGGGGATTTATCCAACCCCTAAAAGTTATGTGCCATCAGCTTATAGTGCAAATATATAAAGGTAGTGTTGGCCAGGTAGGAAATGTGGGACAGAAGGGTTGTTGGGAGTAATGCTGGGATAACTGAACTGTTCAGGTTCTGTACTCATAAATACAGCTATTGTTCTCCAACTCTGTTGTTGATTGGGAGGTTACTCAGAATAATCCTTCAGCTTCACCAAGTGTAGCCTGAGACAGGAAGGGAAGGTGGGAAAAGGAGACTCAGCTCCATGAAAAGAGACAACTCACCTGTGTGGAATTCAGTAGGATCCGAGTGCTTTGCTCCTTTGTGTTGCTTTGTGAAGGCTCCTCGGGGTGTTTGTTGTGCAGTGCCATGGGAGCCAAAGGGCAGCCTGGTCCTGGGTGTAAAGTGTGAATGCATGAAAAGGGCTTTGACTTGCATTTGGGAGGTGGAAAACTCACCACACTGATGTTTTCCAAAGCCCCACAGAGGTACTGCAGAAGATTATGTAAAGCCAAATAATTTCTTTTGGACCAAGGTTATGCCTTTGTTTTCTTTGGAGAGAACAGATTTTGGGTGCCGAGTTGCAGTTCCATCAGTGTGTTCCAACACTCCCCTCTGCTGGAGACACAGCCGAGCTGTGTGAGGTGGACAGACACAAGGGGTCAGGAAAGAGCCATGGCAGTCACAGTTAAATCCCTTATTTCCCTGGAATCTGAACTCAGTCTGTATTCCCCTTGGTGCAGCTGTACAAGGGGGATTAGGTGGAAAAGTAACATCGTGCTGCTGTTTGCTTTGAAGTGTTTCTGGTAGTTGAGAAGTTACTTATTTTTCCTTGTGGCTTAATGACAAAATATATTCTCCAGTCCATATTGCTGGTCAGTGAGGGTGTTGGTATTGTTCTAGTGAGTGCTCAAAGTGATGTCTTGTTATAGAATAAACAATTCTTTTTGATTCACATTCACCACTAAAGCAGTGAAGAATTGATATCGATCCCCTTTTATATTTGCCAAAAGAATTTACAAGAATATCCATTTGTTGCATTATTCCACATCTGTCTCTGATAGTAAACAACTGCTTGAATGGCATTTTCCAGGACAGCTGATGAGCTAGGTTCTTATGGATAAGCACAATTCCAGATAGCAGCAAGGTGCAGTAGAGTATAATTTTACCTCTGGAGAAGTAATTTCTTTGTGATTATATTCCAGAGAATCTGCTTATAATTAGGGTTTTAGAACATTACACAGGATGACTTTGAAATCAACCATTGCAAAATTCAAGTGGCAGTATGGGATTGGGGTGTGAAATGGCAAAGGATGATACTTTGGAGATTTAATACTCATCTAGATTACATTGTTCAGCTATTTTGAGTTTGTATTGATTAAAAAACAGAGTAAGTCTTTTATAAAGATTCCAGCATCACTGCTGGACTGTCATCTGTGATTTTACCATGGCTGGTACTTGTCTCTCTTTTAGCCCTGCTGCAGCACAAAATAGGTATAAAAAATGAAGTTTTGCGGGGTTTCTCTCACTGATTCAGCTGCAAATCTCAGAGCCTGCAGCAGGCTTGGGCTCTTGTAGGGATCTTTTCCTTTAGACCTGGAATGCAGGTGAAGGGACAAGTGTGAGCACTGAGCAATCAGTCCCTGTCTGGCTGGTACCTGTGGTTGGATGTGGGGCTGTTCCCACTCAGTGCCACACCAGCACATCCGGGGCAGCCACGGAGCTCAGGAGGTGTTTCCATAAATTGTGTGATGCCATCAGAGCTGACGTGGGGTCACAAGCCTGGATTCCTGATTGAATCATCCAGAGTGATAAGAGTGTTGGCAATTAAAGCCTGAGGAATGTGTGCTGGGACTCATCCTCCAAATAAAGGAACTGCAGTTGTGCCATGGGGCTGGAGGAATTGCACCTTCAGCTGGAAATGGAGCAGCTTCACTGCATCTGTGGGTTACAACCCAAACTGCAGCTTTTGGGGGTTAGAACAGAGCACTGCTACTAGAACTGGTGTAGGCTGGGATTATTTTGAAGCCTCAAGATATTTATTTATTTTATGTTAAACTCTGGGAGTTTTTTGTGGTTTAGGGAGGGAAATCTCTCTAATGGTCTCCACAGAAAGATGCATTTATATGAGACTGTGATGTGTGGGTGGACAAGGGTTTGTTGAAGAAAATCATGAGCTGACTCCTAAAATATCTTGGAAATGAAGTGCAAGGGAGAGAAGATAAATATTTTATAAACATGTGCAGTTGGATTTATGGTTTGGCTTGTCACAGTTCAACCAGTTGTTTTCAGTTCTGCCCATGACAGGTCTGTCTCCTGCCCACTGAAAACCACACCTTCTCTTTTTTCTGGCTTGTGTGAAGCCTCTAGTACTGGAGCTTTGTTCCTTCTGAAACCCATCTTGAGTTGTTCTGTTACCCCAAAAACTGACTCAACCTGGAAGAAAATCAAAATACTTTGTCTACTCTACAGGAATTCATAGTTGATGATTAGAAAAGTGAGAGATAGTTTCCTTGAAGTACCAAAGTTTCAAGGAGAGGAGGCTGCAGCATCCTGGAAGATGTTTTGTGTCACCTCAAGCTTGTCCCTCCCTGGGCAGGGTGAGAGCTGTAGCAGGGCTGGGAGGGGACAGGCTGCAGGGGACGGGCTCCTGTCACTTATCTTTCCTTTTCCTATCAAAAAAAGGATGTAAGAAAAAAAAAGTCAGTGTTACAATTCCCATTTTTGCTCTTCACAAACCACCCACTGTTGATGTCCAACAAATCCACTACTCTCTATTTTAGACCCAGCCCGAGGAGGACGACCCGGGGGTGGGTAAAGCTCTGCCTGGGCTTTCTTCCTTTTTTGGCAGTTTTCATTCTCTGGGAACATTCCAGGGGTGTATAAAAAGCCACTTGGTTGTGTCTATTTCTTCTCGTTCACAAAAGACATTTTTATATTCAAAGAACATAAAAACCAGCAGCTGCTCTTGTCCCATGTGTGGGTTTTTGTCTTTCCTGTGCATCACCCAAAACAAGGTCAGCGAGCCCCGCTGGTGTTCAGAGCGTTTCATAACCGAGGGGATTTAGAGCTTCCCTTTCCTTCTGGAGGGTCTTTACTGCAAAACCCAAAGTCCTGGCACTAATTCCAGCCTGAGCCACTCCAGATTACGGAGTTGGGAGCAATGGGCTGCTCAGTAACAAGTGGTTAAATCACGTGCTGCTGGTAGCTCAGCGACTGCTCCTTAGGAGCCCCAGCTCGTGGTGAAGGCGCCCAGCTCGGTGACGTGGGGCCAGATACACTCAGTACATTATTCATGGTGCTTTTAATTGCTTCACTCTGCTTTTAACTGGTGCTGGAGGCGGGGAGAGCCCAGGAGCTGCCTGGAACAGGGATGGGTTGGCGTTAACTCGGAGCTGTGGAAAATGGAGTATTATTACTGTCCGCGTCTGCTGAAGTTCCTGCAGTATCTGTGGGTAAGTGTGCTCTGGAATATCAGTGTGCTCCCAGAGCTGGCTGTTTCTCCACTCTTTTCAGAAATCCTGGGAGTGTTCATATGTGCTGAAGGCTTTCCTCAGTAGCTCCTTTTTGAGTAGCAACGTGAAACTCAGGATTTATTTTGGGTGAGAAAGGCTGTTTTATCTCTAATACTTCAAACTGTAGGCTACCCGAATGTGCCTTGGAAAACCCTTAAAGGAATCAACATTTCTTCCTTATTTATATAGAACCATGGGAGTTGTGGTTTAGTTTAGTGTGTGTTAGGAATTTTTTTCCCTCTTTGTGTAAAAGCTCTCCCTGGCTCTGGAGGTGCTGCCCCAGAACCCTCCTGCCCTGCTGCTGGTACAGCCACTGCTATTCCTGCTATTCCAGGAAAGCAGCTATAATCAGGCTTTAGGAATGTGTCATTTGTCAGTTCCTTACTTGTTTTTAATTTGACTCTTCGTGGGTTTCGATGTCTTGGTGAGCACTTCCTCTTCCAACACTCAGGGCTGGCTGTCATGAAAAGCTCTTTTTAGCAGGCTCTGACTGTGCTGCCCTGCTTTGCACAGGGGCTGCTGTGTGTCTGAAACTTTCACATTTATAAAACATGCATTTGAGCTGAAAAGCCTTTATGAATAAATGCTGTATTGCTTTGAGCTAATTACTTAGTGTTTTAATTTCTCCTGTACTCATCAAAGATGAGTTTTTATTTGCTTGTTGTAGTTTGCATTGATCTTCGTTTTTTCAGCTGTCAGTTCGGTGTGTAATCAGCACTGACACGAAACCTTTTCATGTTAGCTCTTTGCTACCATGTTTTAAAACTGTAGCAAAGAGTTTCCTTCCCTCATTTTGAGTTAAATTTTGCAATCCTTGCCTATATGTCCTTTGATCAGTTGTGAGGTGAGATTGCCCGCTGAGAATTTCTTGCTGCTGGGAGACAAAATTGTACTTGAAGAACTAGAGATTTTGTTAAAAACCTTTTCATGCTAGAGACTGTAGTAGCGTAAAACATGGAAGTGCTTGGACATTAATTAAGTTTTTTATTTGACCAGCTGTATTTTTAAGAGACAAGCTTCCTTTAAATGGTAAACTAAAAAATTAGTCATTAGTGTGATGAGGGGGTGGATGTTCTTCGTGGTTTGTCAGTGTGAGAAGTGTGAAAGAGTTCTCTCCCTACTCTTGCTTCGACATGGGATTTTTCCATAAGTTCAGGGGAAAAATCCCAAACCAACCCAAACTTTGGATCAGTCCAGGAGGTGCCTGGGATGGTGGGCTCCAGTATTGTGCAGTTCTAGGCTGAAACAGAACAGAATGTTGTATTTTCTAGGTCTGCATTCTCTTTTAGAGGCCCTGGAGCATTCCTTATGCACTTTCATTCATGCACACTTCCTGATTTACTGCAAAACAATATTAGAATGACAGTTCTGATATTCATGATGTTAAAAAAAGAAATTTAAGGGACATACACAACTATACCTTCTGTCACTTTCTGTGTTGCTGTTGCAGCTGGAGACTACTAAGGAGATACTTATCTGTTCTCTCTATTTACAGTCAGGAGTAACCAGAGATGTTGGGGTTGGTTGTCAAGTGTTATTTAATCTGTCTTGGAGAGCTAATATGCTTTATTCATCAGGCAGACATACCTGAAGAAGCTATGACTCTCAATTAAAAAATATTATAATGAAAATCTGCTTTTAAAGCTACTCTGTGGAGTCACTGTTGGGTTGCATCTCCCCTGCAGTGTATTTACTTTACTCCTACAGTGGTGGAGTTGTGGGACATCACTGAACTCACTCAGTGCCAGTTCTTTGATCATTCCTTGCTGATTGCTGTGCTGATCTTTGGGCAGGATGTGTCTGTGACAAACAGCATTTTCTGAGCACAGCAGGGTCTGTGGTCTGGCCCAGTCCGTGTGCAATGGTGTGACCAGCAGACGTCTGCATCCTGTGGGTAGGTGACAGCTCTGGGCTTCTGAGAAGCGTCTTTGTGTCCAGTGAAACTTTTTTTTTCCACAGCCTGTATATATTTGAGTATTTTCCAGTGTGCATGGGGTATCCATCACCCCTTTTCCAGCTGGTGAGGAGTTGCTGCAGTTGGTACAAGACATCTTCAGGTCTGGTTTGCACAGGAAGTCCTGGAGGTGTCTTGCATCAGTCACAGGGTCAGACTGGTCATGCCAGGTGTGCAGCCACAGCACTGGGGTTTCCTGTTCCAATGCCCTTTGTCCAAGAACCAGGGTTTTTTTGGCTTCCTGTTGGACACAGCCTCTGCTAAACTGCTCTGGTGGTTCTGTTCCTGCCCTTGGCCTTCTCAGTTGTCAGCAATTCTTGCTCTGGTTCAGTGCTCAGTTTTGGCTTTCTGGAGTGGATGTGGTGGTGCTGCCCATGCTGGTACCAGTCCTGATGAGTTGTTTTTTCCCAGTCTGGCACTTGTCATTTTTCAAACAGCAAAGAAATGCTACATCCTGAAAGCACTCAAAGCAAATGGCTTGTTTTAAATGAAACATTCCTCTGCAGCACTGTGGTTTAAAAAGACCTCATTCTTTATTGATAGTCATGACTGAACAATTGCAAAATCAAAAGAAAATTGGGGTATTTAAGGAAGAAGTAAGCTTTAGAGTTTGTTTTGACAAGATTTTGGTTGCTACCTTTAAAGAGTAGTTTTGATAAGTTTTATCTGGTGACTCTGAAGAAAGTTGCAGCTCTTTAATAACCACTGTCCTGACATGTCACTGTGAGAGGAGGTGGGTTGGTGATGGAAGGAAACTGAAATCGTTGGCCTGGAGCCATGGTGATGGTCATCCTGCTCTGAGGGGGGTTTATCCCTGCTCTGAGGGGGGTGTCATCCTACTCTGAAGGGAGTTATCCCTGCTCTGAGGGAGGGAAGGGGCTCTGTGCAGGTGTGCTGTGCCTTCCCTCTGTCTGTACTTCTGGAAAGTTCCTGTGGACTGTGCTGTTCTTCCCTCGTGGGATTTGCTTTTGGTGATGGGGATGTTTCTTCCAAAGAGTTAAAAACCCCTCCCATCCAGGGGTCTGCTGTCCTGGTATCAGCAGGAGCAGATAACCTGGGTTATCTCTTGGATAACCTGAGTAAATTCCAGATTTTCCTGTGCAGGGGTGTAAAGGCATTTCCCCAGTTCCCAACTGCTGCCTGTAGGAGAGGAATCGTGTCTGTGGCATTGCTGAGAGCAGGCAGACAGGTCAGCCTGGCCAAGGAGCCCCATTCCCAGTGGGAACACGAGGGAGTGCTGTTCCACCACTCAGTGCTTCTGGCCCACAGCCACGTCCCTGCTCCCAGCCCAAGGACACGTGCTCAGTGCAAAGCAGTTTGTTCTAATGAGGTGTGGTATTAAGTTTAATTTACCATAAAATGATCACATGAAATAGCACATTCTAGGTTAACTTGTCACAATAAGGGTTTCATTGAGTAAGATGTAATCATTTATAGACCTGGTAATTTTTTTGTAGCGACTCTGTTGTTCCAGGCTCAGAGCAGCTGGAAGTGGGGCTGGCTGTGCCTGCCCTCTCTTCCCTTATTTTAAGCCTGGAATTGTGAATATGCTTCTGAAAAAGTTCTTCCCTGTGGGGGTGGTGAGGCCCTGGCACAGGGTGCCCAGAGAAGCTGTGGCTGCCCCTGAATCCCTGGAAGTGCCCAAGGCCAGGTTGGACAGGGCTTGGAGCAACCTGGGCTAGTGAAAGGTGTCCCTCCCCATGGCAGGGTTGGAACTGGATGTTTTTTAAGGTCCCTTCTAACCCAAACCATTCTGTGACATGAGGCTAAAGAGGATTGTTCAACCTCATTTATACACACAAATCAAAGGTAACTTCACTGCTGCCCTCCTAATATTTTGATCTAAAGTTGTTTTGACTCAGTTCCTGCTTTCCCAAGCTGTTGTCAGTGTTGCTGATGCTGGGAAACAGCCAAGTTCCCACTATTGTTCCTGTGCTTTCAGCAGTGGTGAGTTGTCCATGCAGCCAGCGTGTGTTTACTGTGCTGAAAGGAAACAGCATTTTTAGGGAGCTACTTGAGTACAGGGAAAGTAGCTCTTTGTAAAGGGCTTTCCTCAGGATACCACAGCAGTTGTCCTGCAGGGCAGAGGTGCTCTTAAAATGTAACTTCAGGTAAATCTGGAGCCTGAATGAAACTTGGAAAAATGTAGTGTTTGGTTTAGTGATTTGTGGTAGAGACTAATAAATCCCTGGCACCTAAGGGGAAGCAGGATGGGTTGTGTGCTGTCCATGTCCTGGGGCTGTTGTGTCTGGGAGGAGGCAGTAAGAGCAGAGAGACCTGGAAGTAAAGGAAGGTGTGTGCACTCAGGGTTATACACCCATTGCAAATAAATCCTCTGCTCTCATCATCAAATGGGTTAAAAAGGGTGAAGGAATTATTGTATTAACTTAGAGCTGGTGTTTGGTCAATTTAATGTCATCAAGCAGTGCCTGATATGAGTGGAAGACACATGGAGTGGTGTTTTTTAGGGAGAAGATGGAAGAGCAGTGTTCAGACAGGGTTTGGGCAGTGTGTGATCACACCAGCAACAGCTGGAATGGGTTCAGCATTCCTTGTTACTGATCTCTGAAGAAGGAAATCCCTTACACGAAAAAAGGCTCTTCTTCCAATGTGTTCTCTGAATTTTGTGAGTCAGATCTGAGCCCTCAGTAGCTGAAGATTTCCTGAGCACCCTCAGTGAGGAGAACAAACGCTCTGACATATCCTCAGGCAGGTGGTGTGGAGCAGGAGCAGCATGTTCTCCTGCTTGTTTCTGTGCACTCCACTCACCCTGTGTGCCCTGGGAGAAAAGTTCAGCAGGTGCAGGTATTTTTAGGCCATGTTCTGTGCTTGAGAAGTCTCTTTTGTAGATGTTTTGTGATTAATTGTGCTAAACATGTCCATTGGGTCAAGTGATGGAGCAGCAACTCTTCCATGTTGGACTTTCCAGGAGAGCCCTGGCTATGGCATTACTTTATTTTCCCTCCCTGCTACAGGGAGATCCTTTGCAGACATCTTCATCCTGGATTTTTGTTTGTACAAATGAAAAACAATCTGTAACCATCCATCTTTTGCTTGGCTTGATCCCTTGGACATAAACAAATGTAAAGAAAATTGTTTTAGTCCTTTCCAGTGTATTTGTGCTGTAGGAATTTCCTGTTTCTGTTTTTTCAGTTTTTCCTCCTCCATTGAGCTGGAAGGGAAGTGCTGCAGGATTATGGATATGGGCTTGCAAACAACCTCGTATATTTTTAGCTGGTTTCCTCAGCTTTAACATCGATAGCTTTGTTTTACACTGAAACAATTCAAGGCACAAAAGCTGTGTATGTTCAGGATGTTTAATTGGGCCTTGCTCAGGTTCAGGAGAAACATAATTGGGGGAACAAAAGAATTGGCATTTTCTGAAATACTGTTGTGCTTTAGTTGTTGCAATTATTACTGGTAGTTGCATTTAAATTGTTTAAAAACTTAGAGTAAAAATTGTATTTCACAGTTACCTTTATTTACCAATTTTTATTAATCTTGATTTATTGCCATACTACTGCAAAAGTGCCCAGAATCCTGTGCAGAGAAAGGATGGTTGACTTTTTAATTACAAATAAAATGGGAAAGCACGGTTTTTCACTGATCCCATCAAGGATCACCATGGGAGTAGAATGGAAAAATTACTCTGGCAGGTATAAACAAGTATGTGGAGCATTTGTTCAGTCATGAAAACTGTTGATGTGTTTTCTTTATCACAAGGGTACTTCTGTAAGGAAAACAAGGAATGCAGATTTAAAATTTTTTTTATGACTTTTCACCTCTGTTTAAAAAGAAGATTTTTAAAGTAGCCATTGATGGGATCTTTTATGCAATGCTTTTGCATTTTAAAGACCTTTCTTTAAAAGCCTCTCATATCAGTGTTTGCTTGTGTAAACTTTACCAGTATTGATGCAGAGCCTGTTGCTTTCACAGCCTTTCCTTATTCACTGGTTTGTGAGGCCTCTGGGGGTGTTTAAAACTACCTAACAGAAGGAAAAAGTAGGGAAATGGAATTACAGCCTCTTATAGTTGGTGTGTGCAAGGGGAGCACCTTTAATACCAAGTTGTCTCTACAAGTTGTCCAGGATTGTGGATAACCATTAATTAGAGCTGTGGCCATGAATGTAACTTGCTTAATTTCAGTAGAAAATGAAAGTAGGAATCAAAAACAAATATTTGGTGTAAATATTGAGATACCTGGGGTTTCAGGTTACAAAAGAGATTTCTCTGTATGGACACTGTGCAAAGTCCTTGTGTTACTAAACTCCATCCATTCCACTCTTTTTCCTCTCTCTTGGATTTTTCCCCTGTTTCTTTTGACTGTGGAGTGCCTGTCTACAGGTGAGGCCTGTAGTGAATTGCATTATTGTATCACCATGAAAATTTAAAAAAAACCCAACAGAACAGATAAAACCACTAAGGTCTTTGGCTGTGTTAAATGTCATGGGAATTCCTGGATTGGAATTGGGCAAGCTGGGTATCTGCCACGGAGCAGATCCTCTGCTCCAGCTGTTGAGCTTTGGTCTCTCTCTGCCAGAGGTGCAGCCAAGCATTTCTTTTTTACTTTAAATGAGAATTTGAAGGTGACATGGTAAAATCTTCACGGTGGGGTTTTGCATGTGAGAAATTCAGGCTGTAGTTAGGAATGCTCCCTGCTCTTTGTTGGAGTGTGACAATTCCTTTGGCAAAATACAGAATACAGAGGCCAAAATAAGGAGCCTATAAAACCATGAGCTGTTTGTCATGTCTGGGGAGCCCAAGAGTAATTGAGTCTGGAGCCTTGCAATCGAGCCCAGCCCTGCATCTTTAAATAGTCCATCATGCCAAACACAAGAGGTTAAATTAAGTTCTCTTACTAATGAAGCAGAAGGAGAGTTGTTGTGGAATGCAGGGCTGGGACAGCCTTACAAGGGCAGGCTCTGCTTCTGGGGGTGTCACAGGGTGGGACTGGAGCTGCCTGTGGTGCTGCTGTTTGTAGGTGGGATGATGCCTCACAGAAAACCCTTTGGAAATGCCTGAATTAATGCCAGTTGCTAATTGAGTGGAGTGATGGGGGGAACCCATCAGAGAGTGAATTCCTGACTCAGGTTCCCACAAGGGAAGAGCAGAAACTGTTGTCACAGTCAGTCCAGACTAAGGTTGTCCATCCTTCTGTCTTGTCTGCTTTGCTGGCAGAGGATCCTTCAGGGGGCCCAGTTGAGATGAAAACTAATCCCAGGTGTCTTGTGAGGTCTTCAATTGGATTTCCTTCCCAGTCCCATGGTGCTGGAACCCCATGGGCTGGAAGGAGTCATACTCATAGAGAAGCAGCAAGTCCCACCTGCCTCTCCTGTGCTGTGTTCTGTGCCTTGCTGCTTGCAGGCCTTCTTTAAATTGACCCTGCAGTCCCACAGAGTCATTAACATAATTACATGTATTTGAGAGCAGGTGAAGCTCCAAATGAGCTGTAAGAGGCTTTTGGAAAATATAATGTAACCATGGAATTTTGTTTTCTGCTGAATGAGGGGAGAAACAAAGGTTGTTAGGTCTTTGTGCAGGGTTGTGTTTTTGAGCTGTAGGTGGAATAGATGTTAATAATGGAAGTATCCAGTGATGTTTGAATAACGAGGTCCCATTCATACTGAGGTAATTAGTCATGCAGTTTGGGTAGCTGTGTGTGTGTGCTCTGTTTTCTGGAGCTGCAGATCCCTGACAGACCCAGGGTGAGATAATCACTCGGATTTGTCAAGGGTAGAAGATCATCTTGTGCTGTTCTTGTTCAGGAACAAAGCCTCGCTCAGCCAGGACTGCTGGGCTGGGGGCCAGTTAGAGAATTCTTCCCTGGGAGGGTGGTGAGGCCCTGGCACAGGGTGCCCCTGGATCCCTGGAAGTGTCCAAGGCCAGGTTGGATGAGGCTTGGAGCTGGGCTAGTGAAAAGTGCCCATGGCCTCCAAGGGGAGGGACTTCAAAGCACATCTTGTTCCACTCCCCTGCAAGTTCAGCTGAAGTGCTGGAAAAATCTCCAGCTATTTGAATTTGATGGTGAAGGTGCATCTGGATTGTTCACTAGAGCTTTTTGCCCTGATATTAATTGAGGTGTAAATCTAAGCACTAATTTGGATGCTTCAGTACCCAGCAGTGTGTTCACGTGGTGCCAGAAGATCCTAAATTTAGTATTGAAGAAAGACTCAAATCAGCAGTTTTCCAGTCTTCTGAGGGCAAAAATGGTATATTTGGTATAACATTTTTTTTCAGGGGAGGTATAATAAAAAAGGGAATATATTCTGTAGGGCATTTTCAGATCCTTCCGAGTTCCATGCACATGTGAGAAGTCCTTGCAGTGAGCTGTAGGAACACCTTCCTCTGTGCATCCTGGGTGAAATCTGGCTGTGCCTCTCCCCTTGTTTGTTCCAGGTGATATTCCAGAAGGGTTCTGCTCTGCCTGTCCTGGGTGAGCTGAAGGAACTGCTGACTAACTCACATGGCAGCTCCAGGCAGAGCTCTCAGGCTGCTATTTCAGGGGCTCCAGCATCAGATGGAGCCTGAAACCCTCTGGGATGGCAGAGTGCCCCGTGCAGAATCCCTGCACTGCAGCAGGCACAGAGCTGCACTTGCAAAGGCACAGATGTTTGAAATATCACACTTAAATTTAACAGCATAAAAATGTGCAATAAGTCTTAAATTCCAGCCTTGGGTGCAGGATCTGTATCATTTGTGAAGCATTATCCATAACTCTGGTAGATAAATTAATTTTTTTCCTATTTCTTTACAAATCTAAGGAACACCCTGCTCTTGGGGAATCTGGTCAAAACCATCTCTTTCAATTTCCGTACAAAAATAACCCTGCAGCTCTTTAAGAGAAAAGCTGGGGGGGGGAAGGATTTTCTCTGTTGGCTGGATTTTCTTTGGTAACTGTGGGGTTTTATAAGGCTGCTAATTTGCAAATATTCAAAACAAATGCGTTCAGAAATGAGAATAAGTTAGGGAATGCTACATAGTTGTCTCTGACGTTTTTCCTGGAGATAAGTTACAGGCTGGTGGAGCCGAGCTCCTAAAAACAGTGATTAAAAGGGAAGGCACCCCATTTCCTCAGGGCATCTTGCGTTCATTCGTGCCTGCAAGGCACACTTCAGATACAACAAACCTTACGCAAGAACCATTGCATCAAATGTTATCTAGAAATTCTTTGTTCCATTGAATCTCTTCCTGGATAGTTCAGAGGAGCAGAGGGTGATGCAAGTTCATGGTACTTTGTATGGTAAATTAAGCAACAGCCACAAACCCCCTTGAACAAACAAAGAGAGCAAGCAGCTTCCAACATGCCTGTCTTGCCTCTTTACCCTTGGTCCTGAGCTAGTCACGGCTTGACTTTGAACTTTTAAGTCCAGACTTACGTCATGAACTTAGATTTATTGATTTAAACTCATGGTTTTTATTCCTGCTGTCCTCCCAAGTGGGCTGTTCCCAGAAATTCCATGGCTGGTGGCACCTGGGGTCCTCTGTTACCCTCAGTCATTTTGGTTTGTGGGACCAACCCCGTGGTGTCCCAGCAGCTGGGGAGGGAGCAGAGCTGGGGAAGGACATGGAGCCTTTCCTCACAGCAATGAATGGTGTTGAAAAGTGGAAAAAACCAGCTTCCAATGGTCAGACCTGTTCAGCTTTGGTTTGAGCCTCTGGCTTAATCATTATCCTGTGCTGACAGCACAGTCACTGACTGGGACGTGTCCTCTTTGAGGCCATGAGCAGCACAGTGAACCAGGTACAGGTGCTGGCACTGCCCCGGTGCCTGTTGAGCAGCAGGAGGAGGGTGGAGGTGTGACCCCATCCTGGTGGGAATCCTGCTGTGGGTGGGAGACATTCCCTGGCAGAGCCGTGTTCCCCAGGAAGGGTTAAAATCACGAAGTCCACGTGACGTACGCAAACTATGAATCATTCCAATAGATCTGTGCTACTCCTGCCTTGCTCCCGAGCCAGCAGATGCTGTTCCCTGCGTTGCCATGGGAACCCTGCCTGTACTATAATAAAGCCCAGCCCAGATCCTTCCTTGGGCAGACCTCTGCAGCTCTGGTCACCTCCTCCTTGTTTCCTCCCCGGAGCACAGGCGAGGTAGGGAAGGGAGAGGAGGGATCGGCATTCCAGAGGCAGCAGCGTTCTCCTGTTTGTTAGAACCCCGTGTGCCTTAGCCGGGAGCGTGGTGGATCCTGCCTGGGAGCCTCCAAGCAGCTGTGCACATCCAGAGGTGCTCCGGGGCTGTCTGAGGAGAGCCAGGCGTGGGGACAGTCCCTGGGCTCAGAGCCCCCCTGCAAGCACAGGAGCTGATGTCATCCAGCAGCTTTTTTGGCAGGCTCTGAGTCCCGTGGGGAAGGCTGGACACGCTTCCCCTTCAGCCTCCCCCCGGCTTCGCTCCGCACTTGTGCCAGGGGAGAGCTCCAGGATGGCAGCAAGGCTGGTGAGGAGGGGATTCTGCCGCTGACACCTTTCTGCAGAGTGTTTTGAGAAGAATCTGGATTTATTGTTCGGAAGATCGAATCAGTTTGCTGCTAAATGGATTTTATAGGAGCACCAGAACTTTGGTCAATGTACTCTCACCTGCCGAGTGGCCGAGCCAGGAGAATAAGATTTGTTTTATCCTTCTGATATTTACAGCAAAACAAAAACTTGGCTTAAAAAGGGAGTTGCTTTTCCTGCTCTGGAGTGAGAGAATAAGAGCCTAATTCTCTGCTTGCAAATGGACTCGTTTCAAGTGACTGTGTCAGGATTTAAACACTGATTTATCTCTTTAACATGGCTGAATTAAACATATTTTGATGGAACTCTGCAAAGCCGATTGTAAGTAGGAAAAGTCTTTTATTTTTTCCTACTTGACAAATACCAATCTCTCACCTCACATCTTTGGTTATTTAATTTTAGGAATATGCTGAGGGTGATAATGCAATGCTGTTTACCTTAGCCGGAAATATTTTATACACGGAACCACTTTTCGCAAAACAAATCAGGGTTGTTAAGGAGAATATATTTTAATTGCTACTGAATATTGATATTTCATCTCTGCTGGAAAAAGAAATAAAAATGGATTACCTTGGAGACAAACTGACAGTGGCACAAACTCACATGACCCAGTGGATGGGCACAGTGCGGAGATCCTTGCAGGAAGCACTAAATTTAGTCACTACTGCGGTGGCTCATGAGCGGAGTGGAGGGGAAGGTGGCACCAGGACTCCCTTCAAGAGAACCTCTTCCTTCAGGCACTTTGCATCCCGGAGCAGAGAGTCCTTCCGAAGGTTTTCAGTGCGGAGTCAGCAGAGATTTTCCTCTTTGAGGAAGAGGCAGCCCAGCTCAGAGCCACCCGAGCTTGTAAGCGATGCACCTTTTTGAGACCCTCAAGGGAGACAATTCACAATGCAAACCCTCGGGTTTGTTGCAGCATCTATCAAAACCTCCCTCCTGTCACAAAACCTCCCTCCTGTCTGCTTTTCCATCTAAAAACAGCCCCCAAAACACCTCCAGATAGTGCTGTCTGTCTGTCTGCTCCCAGCTGCTTTCTTCCTGCAGCGCAGGTGGATGTTTTCGTTTGCCAGGGAAAATCAGGGTTTGGGGAATGGGAAAAATGGGGTTGATTTTGAAGCTAGAAGTGAGGTAGGAGATGTATTGATCTGAAATTAGAAAGTTAAACTGAAACTGGACTGGTGTTGGTCGGTTCCCCAGCACAGCTTTGGGTGTGCTTCGGTATTTGTGATTTTCTGGTAAAAAAATGCCTGAAGCTAAATTTGTAAGAAGAAGAGTGAAGTGCTGTCACTGTGCAGGCAATGTAAATTATCATTATTTCCTTCTTTTACTGACAAATAAGTGTTTTTTTCTCAGAATGCTCCCTACTTTGTCATGCCATAGAGACAATGGGGTCAATGGGACTTGTGGAGGCTGTGGTGTGGCAGAGACAGGGTGCAACTCCAGGAGCAAAGGAAAGGTGAAGAGCTCTTGGTTCTCCACAGCTGTGTGCCAGACAGAGCCCTTCTCCCCTCCCTTTTCCATTAGTCTCCAGGTTGTTTTCAGGAAGGGCATGGCATGGCAAAGAGGTGGAGGGGAGGCTGTTTCCTGAGGGCTGCAGCTGCCATGATCCTCCCAGCCATTATTGACACCCCCAATTTAGTTCTGACACATCCTGCAAAGCAGCAAAGGTTTGGGGTGATAGGGAGTGAAAGAGAAGCAAATCTGGCTTATTCTGTTTTATTTCATGGAGAGGAGCTGAAACCAGTGGTTTGAGTTGTACCTGAAGCTGGTGATTTAAGCTCAATGTTTGACCAGTGGCTGTGGTTGAGTTGTGTGGAAAGGGGCCCCAAGCCTTGGTGCCAACATGTGGGTAAATCCAAACTCTCTGAAGTGGCTAAAATGTTTTAGTTTCTTTTTTTTATTATTAAACAAAACAGTTACTCATTGCGAAGTGTAAACATGGGCAGCTCTGCTGTGGCCTGGCGGGGTTTGCTCAGGGAATGAGCGCAGGTGACGCCGCATTCCTTGGGCAGGTGTGGTGTTTGAATTCAGCTCCTTCCAGTGCTCTCTATCAGCACTGGGTAGAGCATTTCTGTCCCAGCTTGCTATCCATGTCCTGTTTGGACAGACTGGAAAAGAAAATAGTGTCAAGTAAGCACAAAAGAATGAAGAAGAAAATATTTGGTAACCACTGTTACAGTGTTAGCATGGTGAAGTTTTCTTGGCTTCTTTTTGAAGCTGGTGTTTTAGATTTATTGGAGTCATCTGAATGAGCAGCTCATGTAAAAGAAGGCTGGAAAATGGGAATGTGAAACCTGCAGAGGACAAGTGTTCTGCTGTCCTACACAGCACTGCTTACAGAGCAGAAATCAGGAGACACGGGGTGACCTTTTCACTTAAGTCACTGGTGACAGTGCTGGAGCTGCTGTTCCTCTGTTTCAGCAGGAATTTTGCTTGTGCTTGGCTTTATGTGTGAATTTGGTTTCACTTGGGCTCCAACTTAAGGTCTGAGCACTCCAAGAACTTTGTGGTTGGTGCCATTGTATCTGTGGCAAATGACTGGTGAGTACAGACCCAGAGCTGGTACTTCTTTACCTGCTTGCAACAAGGTCCTGTCTTAGTCCTTGGAACTACTGACATTGTGCTACAAAAAACTATGGAATGAGTGAAAAGTGTATAATTCATGTAAACTGACTTCTATGCTGCTTTAGAGCTGTAGTGTAGAGCAGTAACTTGGGGCTGATGGAATTTTTAAACAAGGAGCAGCTATGCTCATGAACACAGCCAGGGACTTCCAGCTTCCAGCTCCCTTCCCTGCTGCCACTGGTGCCTACTGGTGGAGAACTTGGCATCATACAAAGCATAGAAAGCTGTCCAAATTCAACTCAGGCAGCACAATTTAAGTCAGTGTGAGTAAACTTCTTCACCCTCACATCTGCAAATCCGTAGCTGAGCTTGCAGAAGTTTTTACTTTGCAGTGAGACCTTTTAAATAGAAGCTGATTTTTCTTTCAGGTATTTTGATAGAGTTAATTGTCCATTTTCATCTCATGTCATCAGCTTGGTGTCTTTGTAAGAGGAGCAGAGAGACATGCATTAAACATGGCCTCTGATTTAATCAGGGTCTATGGGTCATGGTTCTATTATAGGTGTGAGATCTGGTTTCACAGCCAGCACTGTTCTAGGTCTCAAAGTTTGTTGCCATACAATAAAACCAGGGCAAGCTGTTTGATTCCCTTGGCTCCACTTACATTGCTATAAAAAGCCATGGAAAACCTCAGAGGTGTTTCACACAGAACAGGAAAGATGAATTCTGGGGCTGAGTGTGGTCGATGTGTTTTACCTAAATTGCTCTGATGCTAAAAATAACACCAAAGTGCATTCAGAAGTGGTTTGCTTTTATTATATTGGGCAAAGAAAATGTTGTTTTAATTCAAAATTCATCTGGCAGCATCACTGTTACTTAGTGTGGATTAAGTTTTTAATTCTAAAATTAAAGATGGAAGTGGAGTGATTTGTTTGATGCACATGTCCCAGATGTGCTGGGAGGGCACTTAGTCCTTTTGAGGGTTTTTGTTGCATCCTACAGCCCTTTCCCTGCTAGAGGCTGAAATTCCCATCCTAGTTTTTATGAATCTTCCCAGATGTTTCATTCTAGCCTTGTACAGCTTGTTGCTGGGGAAAGCTGGTGGACTCTGCCTTTTCCCCTTGAACAGGATCCCTTTCTGGAGCAGGTGAGGGTCCTGGTTTGAGTTCCACACCTGCATTCACCTGGGGCTGTGTCTCTGCTTCTAGAAAAGCTTTGATCTGCAGTGCCTGTTATGTTGTACCCAAGTCTGTCTGCAAAAAGTTTGTCCTTTGTGGTGAAAATCCTTCAACAAACGATTTGTAAAGAGAAATTACTACAAGTTGGCACTTTGATTCAGAGCTTGGAATAGGTACAGGCCCTACGGTGAATAGTTGCTGAATTGTTCTGCCCTAATGTTCACCAAGAACACAATGAGTTGTTCTCAAAAATAATATTTTGGTACTATCAGTAAATGGAATTTTAATCTTTAAATTTTATTTTTAAATTCTCAGGGAGCTGTTAGGGTAGGGGGAAGCATTTTTGCAGCAAGCAGGCTTTAAAAATGAGTTGTTTGTCTTGTTTGGGGCTGGGGGGAGGAGTGAAGCTGTTCAGTTTAATTAATGAAGATACAAGGGCCAGTGCTGAAACAGTTCCTGCTTTTTCATTCTTAATAACTTCTCTTTGGTTTAACAGGCCATGAACGAAGCTGGCAGATAAATCTGGGCCAGAAACCCATAGTGATGGGCATTTGGTAGCTGCCTTTGTTGTTCTCTCGTTATTTTGACAGGAATAATTATTTAAACTACTTTACTCTGTGGTTTCACTTAGGCTGACTGCAAAGAGTTGATTTTTACCATGCTCTTAAACAAGAAGAAAATAGCCTAAATAAATTTAGAGCTGATAATTTGTGCTCATCTGCCTTGCTGCCTTTTTTTAAAGCTCTCAGTGATAGCTTTCAGGGGAAATAAATTGTGTTATACAAAAACTTCTCTGAACACAAGCCTTAGAATCATAGAATCACAGAGAATTTGGGTTGAAAGGGGGCTTAAAATTATCCAGTCCTACCCTTGCCATGGGTTGGGACACCTTGCACTATCCCAGGTTGCTCCAGCCTGGCCTCGTACACTTCCAGGGATGGAGCAGCCTCAGCTTCTCTGGGCACCCTGTGCCAGGGTCTCACAGCCTCCTTATCCTGACAATCCATTTTTATTGAACTTGGTAATATTGTGAAAGTTTTGGGAAACACTGCTGGCATTCACTGGGGGGTAACTGTGTGTGTGTTTTGACTGCTGTCTCCTAAAACATCTCCTGAGCTGTGTGTTGAAACGAGCATGTTTGTTATTCACTTGTTGTGAGGAAATCCTATCACTTTCTGTACATCTTTCATTCCAGGCTTTAAGCTAACGAGCACTTTTTTCCCAGGAATGTTTGTTTGAAGTTTAACTTGTGTCTCATGTGGAGATACGTTAACTGTGCAGAAGAGCTGTGAAATGCAGCATTTCGAGTAGGAAGTGTTGATTTCAAGTATGCAGCTTTTCAAAAAAAGCAAATCTATTCCCTCCTTGGCATCCCAGTATGAAATTGCCTTGTTCTGGCTTGTGCCTCCTGCAGTGTTGAAGTCGAGGGATCCTGTTCTACACTTGGTGCCAGGTTTTATTAACACTGATGGGAGTTACACGTGCCCTGGGAGAGTCTGGATTCCCTCTCACTGCTCAGGATCTTCCTGTGGAGCCTCTGGCTCCTTCCTGCTGCCTTGCCTTTCTTAGGGGTTCATTCCTTATCAGCTTGGCTGCCTGAGGCTGAAAAGGAAATTTAATCTGATGGTATAGGAGAGGTTTTAAAGATGTTCCCAGCTAGCTCCTCTGCTGTGCTGTGGTGTTGCATGTTCCCACCTCTCAGAGGAAGTGCTGTTGTGGCTCACTCAGCCCTAGCAGGGCTTATATTTAGAATTAGATCTGCTCTGCTTTTTGCACATCGAGTCAACCTCTGCTCCATCTTCAGTCTTGCCCTGAACCACCTGACATGTGTGGTGAGTGTTCACAGCAGGACAGAGCAGCTCAATTTGCAGGGCAGAAAAAATGACAAACTCTCAAATGTCTTAGAAATCCTCTGTGGAATGAGGAGGATAAGGGCACCAGGAGTCACTGCAGGGACAGGGAGCTGATGTCACTGCATGATTGTAACGAGATCCCTGGCAAAACCAACTTCATCTGCATTAATTTGACCACATTCTCTGTTGTAGCCAGAATCGATGCAGGGTAGACTTTGGATCTCTCTTTGGTGCTGCAGCCTGTGCCAGCGCTTCACCACCCTCACAGGCAAGAATTTCTTCCTAATGTCTGATCTAAACCTGCCCTTTGCCAGTTTATAAAACCATTCCTCTCCATGTCCTTGTCCAAAGTCCCTCCCCAGCTCTCTTGGAGCTCCTTTAGTACACTTGCTGCAATTTTTGCTGTGCCTTTCCAGGTAGAAGGGGTTGGGATTCAGCCCTGTGCATCAATGGGGAAGCAATGCAAAGGTGAAGAATTAGACCAGTCACCCTCTAAAAACAACTCCTGTTTCATAAGGGAAATGCTGTCAGGCTTTAGCATCAGGGATGTAATTGGTGGTTGGGTATGTATCCCTGTGGAAGAAGCAGGGAAAACTCATATGGAGAGGCAGCCCAGGGTTGCATAGCAACAGGGAGGCTGTCAGGGCTGATGGTATGTATGAGATGCTTGGTACTGTGGGACTGGAACGTACTCCACTGCCCCTGGGAGAGGGAAACATCCATTATTTAAAGGATTTTTGAGCAGAGCAGTGGAGCTCCTTAGGATCTAAGAGAGCTAAATGTGGTGTGTGAGTGCTCACAGTCACATGGGGCACACGTGTGTTTCTCCAGGCATTGCTTGTGCATTCAGCAGCAGCTCCAGTTTTTCACATCAAACCAGCTTGTCCTGCCCAGCTCAGGATGTGCCAGGGCCAGCAGGATCATGGAATGGTCTGGGTTGGGAGGGGCCTTAAAGCTCATTCCATTCCAGCCTCTGCCATGGGTCCACTTAGCCCAGGTTGCTCCAAGCCCTGTTCAGCCTGGCCTTGGACACTTCCAGGAATTGGGCAGTCACAGTTTCTCTGGGCACCCTGTGCCAGGGCCTCCCCACCCTCACAGGGAAGCATTTCTTCCTAACATCATCTGAACCTACTCTCTGTCAGTGGGAAACCATTCCCCCTTGTCCAAAGTCCCTCCCCAGCTCTCTTTGAGCCCCTGTAGATATTGAAAGGCCATAGTAAGGGTTTCCCTGGAGCCTCTTCTCCAGGCTGAACAACCCCAATTGTCAACCTTTGCTTATGGGAGAGCTGCTCCATCCCTCTGATCACCTTCACAGCCTCCTCTGGACTCACTCCAGCATCTCCCTGTCCTCCCTGTGCTGAGACCCCACAGAGGGATGCTCCACTTGAGCAGGCACCACGGCCACTCGCTGCCATCTCCTTGCCTGCTGACCCCCCTGGAGGTACCTGTGTTGGGATGTAAAGCCCTGGAGGTTCTGAGATGGATTAATTCCATTAATTCTGTCCCTGCTCTTGGGGCTGGTCTCCAGGGATGGGGCAGTGCTGTCCTGGCTGAGGCTGTTGTGCTGACTGGGAGCCTTCCCTCATGCTGGATGTCTGTAACTCATCCCTGAGCTCAGCTGGGCAGTTCCTGGAACTCTTTATCTGGGGCTGCAGCAGGGAGGGGTGGGGGCAGAAGGTGCTGCCTCAGCCTGGAACATTCCCCAAGGCTCCGAGTCCATTCAGCAATTAATTAAAGCATTGAGTTGGCTGATCTCACCAGTCTGAATCCCACCTGATTGCTGGGAATTAAGAGGAGCTGGAGCCATGACTTACTCCTTATGGGCAGCATTCATTGGATGGATAGTAAGTACAGATGGAAATCCTGGGATCCTCTTCCCACTTTCTGTCTTGGCATTTGGGTATTTCCAAATTAATTTTGTGGGCTGTGACCCATAGACCCTCTCATTGTGGTGGGGTTTTCAGTGTTGGTTGGTTTCAATCTGGTGTTATGTTCTGATAATTCTGTTAGTGCTCCAAAATATATAGTTCACCTCTGAGTCCTTAGAATTACTGTAGAATAATTTAGGATATAAGGGACCTCTGGAGCTCGTCAAGCCCAGCATCCATTCAAAGCAGAGTCAACTACAAAATAATATCATAAAATATGAATAGGTGGAGGCCTATGGCTGTCTTCCTGGCGTGCTCCAGGGGAACAGCTGGAATACTTTTCGGGATTTATAAGGACTTGTGAGCTCTCCTAAAATGCAGTGTCACACTTAAGGGGTAATTTGGCCACATTTTTGCTTCTTTAATTAATGTAAGGAGAGGGGAAATGAAAAAAGGAAAAAAGGAAAAAGGATCCCCTTTCGAGAAATCAGCACCATTTTTTCTCTGAGTTGTGTATTAACAAGGCAGATGGTCAAAACTTCCTTCCATTGTGCAGTTCCTCTTCATTCCAATCCATGCCAGTGGAGCTTAGCTCTGAACATTCACGCTCAAGCTGTGGGCTGTCACTTTGGCTGGCTGATGTCTCAGGCTCCTTGGCAAACAAAGATATTTTTGAAACTGTCTGTGCAGCTTCTGACTCAGGAGATCTCTCAGAGCTGGTGTTCTTCCTGTGCCAGGTCTTCACTTCCCATCAGTGAAGGAGGGTTTTGCACATAAATGCCTGCATTGAGCCAGAGTTAGGGGTAATTTTGGGGCTGGTGGGACCAATGTAGTGTGTGCATCGTTTTCAGGAAGGGGAAATTGCAGAAGTAATCAGCCCTGGACTGTGGCCAAGCCCAGCTTAATTCCAAGAGGGGACTGAAAGAGGCATAATCATAATGGCTCATTTTAGAAGAACCAGAGGCAAAGCAGGACACAGCTCAGCTGCTTTATTTTATAAAAAAAATTAGGTAGATTTTTTTTTTTCCTGGCTCCTGGTGTAAGAATTGGGAAGTTAAAGATCAAAGTTTGGAGAATTACAGCATTTGAAACCTGGATCAGGTGTGGGTTTTATTTGATTTGGGAGACTTTTCTGTCATCATAAACCCAAATTAGAACTTTTCTAATTTATCTTGTGTGCTGAAAAGACACCAGACCCCTCTTTACTGCTTTTTCCTTTGGAATGATTCGTTTCCCAGTTTCCTGAATATTCTGTTTATGGAGGAAATGTCTGTACCTTGCCTGGCTTCATGTGTTGACTGCTTTGAGTCTTTCAGGAGTGTGGTGACAATGATAGAAAAGAGATCTTCAAAAGAAAAGCTAAAATTCTTCATTCCTGCTGATAATCACCTTCTGGCAAGGAAAATCTTCCTGGTTTGTTGTCACTTCCTTCCTCAGCACCCCCTCTCCTCTGAGCTGCTGCACAGGCTATAAATTGCTTTTCTGCACCACCCTCGGTGCCCCCAGCCAACACCTCCTCCACCAGCCAAGGAGAGGATCAGCTCCTCTTCTCACTCCTTATTTTTGTGCTTGGTACCTAGAGAACATTTATTTTTTTTCCAATTAATCATTTGGCACCTTAAAAAGTACGTGTTGAAAGGGCCTGTCAGGGAAGGACACAATCGTTTTGAAATAAGCAGCTTCCTCCAGAAGCACAATGAAATAGTGATTCTGAATATAACAAAGTCTTTAGAATGTAAAGAATTCTAGATTTCCTAGAGTCTGGAGTGTTTTATTCCTGACATTCAGACTTTGTTCATTGTGTTGAACTTCACAATGTCTTCAGAAGCAGTAACTTTATTTCTTTTTCAATAAATGAATTTTTCTATTTTTTTGTTTTGGGTTTAGCATACAAATAACTCTGCTAACAGTGTTGTTCTGGCCAGCAGTGTATAAATGTTGTTAGGTATTACTGAACCTACACTGTGTGGTGTCTTTGCATCTAAACTTGACCCCTGTGGCTGCTGAGCTGTTGTTATCTGTGCTGTCCACACCCCTCCTGTACAGCCCCCGTGGCCCTGATAACAGCACTGTGTAAACAAGGGCTCCCCACTACAGCACAAAAAAATGCTGCTCCTGTTTCTATTTCTAAGCTTTTTAGTCTGGTTTCTGGTAGAAACAATGGGAGTGATTGCAAATAAAATGGTGCTGTGTATAGAGGTAGTGGGTTTTAGTCATAACCAGTGGAAAATACTGTACAAATTAGAAGAGTGGGGTAACTCATGATGAGGGATTGGCATTAAAAAAAATTCATAATAAGCATCAAGGTGGAAAAAACAAAAAACCCTGAATGAGCATGGACAGTTGGGAGGGAAGTGAAAAGAGCCACTTCTTGCCACAGGGAGAGGCAAGAGGAAGAGAAGGTATTTATTAGTGCCTTTCCTAGAAGGGCAGCCACTGAGCCCAGGAGTCCCTGGAGCAAATCATGGGATTGGGAAGCTACAGAGGGAATTTGTGGAAGGCAAAACATAACAGCCAAGCCAAGCAGGAGGAAATGCCCTGTGGTTTCTAGGAAATACCAGACTGTCTCCTGTGCTGGAAGCAGCGTGTGCCTGGCTTGCTTTTGGAATCTTGTACCTGGCAAGGACTGGGAAATGTAAGAGCTTAACTTGCCTCCAGGCATTCATGTACATATCTCTATTTAGACATCTGTGTAGGATAGGTTGGACTCCATCTTTCTGAGGTTTTTTTCCAACCTTAAAGATGCTATGATTGTAAAAAGTGTAAGAACCAGTGAATTCTGGGACTGGAGGAACATCTGGAGTATGAAAAGCAGGAAATGTCTGTTCCAGCCACCAAGCCAGTTTTACTTGAGTATTGCAGAGAGAATTTAACTTGGTCTTTAACTTTGAGGTGCATGGTGATGGTTGGAGTAAATGGTGGAGCCTTTTGTATTTTCTTTGCATTAAAATACACTTTGTCAGCAGCAAAGAGCACGACAGGGCTGGAGAATGGCTGTGGCCACTGGGAAATAAGAACTGGTTATGAGAGCTGGAAGTGTTGTGGGGCTTCTTCAGTAGCCAGGTTTCAGCACTGCTGAATTATCCTTAATGGTTTTATAGTCTTAAGGCAGCATTTTTTATGTGTACAAAATTAAGGAAACATGTAAACATGCAATCTCTCTTTTTTTTCCCCGATAATATGAAGGAATTCTGCGTATTAAATATGGGATTTCTTAATTATTGTTACTTTGTGTGTGCTGCCTAAAGAGATGTGTTCTAGTCCCAGCAATGTGTTCTGCTCAGCGAGGGCTTACAAAGAGAGAAAAATCTTTGGATTTTTCCAAGGGCAGGTGGAAAACCGTGTAATTTGCTGTCAGGTAAAATCTTGATAAGCAAAACTGATCTGGGGCTGAAAGCCATGTTTGTATTTGTTCAGGGTAATGAAGGTGAAAGGGACCAACAGTTAATTATCTGCTCCCAGTGTAGGATTTCAGGAATTCTTGAAGCTCCCTGAATAACTCAGCACAACTGCAGGGCTGGGTTGACACTGGTGTGCTGCAAATCTGGGGTGCCAGCACTGACCCACTTCTCTCTCTGGAAAGATAAGGGCCTGGGATCCACTCATTCCTTCTTAGGAAAGCAGCAGATCCATGGAATGAAAACAATAAAGAAAGGAGAGGTCAGAGTAAAAGAAAGCAAACCCACCATGGTCTGTCCTGCATTGGGTTTGGATGTTATATCAGTTTGTAGAAGGCTTTTTTGTGTCTGGCCTGGTGTTTATTTCCTTATTTATTTTGAATGTCTTCCAAAGAAGGCTTGAAAAAAAGAAAAGGATCATTTTATTAAACTCAGGAAAAAGAGCAGTGGAGTTGATGTTTGCCTGCTGTGCTTGAGGAGAAGAAATGTCATTCCCAGCAGAATTCCTTGTGCTTGCATAGGTGCTTTGAGAAGTTCTGTGCAACCTGAGATAAAAGCAATATTAAAGCAGCATGAAGTTCCTGAAGTCAGGGAGTCAGCTCCAACCTCTGGAATCCATTATTTGCCCAGGAAAACAATTATTGTAATTATTGTGAAGAGAATTCCTGTATAGATAATTACCGTAGAGAGAATTGTCTCTCCGAGTTCACCGCGTTTAAATTCATTCCCATTCGGCCGAGTTTAATTGTCAGATTCCAACCCATTATTGCCAACAAAACCTGTTAACCCCCTCATGCAGGGCTTGGAGCACTGACTGGAGGTTTCTTTGCAGGACCAGCTGAGGCAATGCTTCTCCAGGCAGCCGCCGGGGGCGAAGGACACAGACACGCTGGTGCAGGAGCCCGACAGCCAGTACGGCACCTGGAACGAGCAGCGGCACAGCGGAGACAGGTGAGGGCTTCGCTCAGCTCAGGGGATCAGGGGAGATGCTGCAATCCTGTAACCACTTAATCAGTGCTTTGCCTCAGTCTATTCTGCCTTCACTCAGAGCCAGCATTGAAAAATTCACGAAGGAAATGGATCTTCTCGTGTTGGGGTTTGGTTGTTTATTAAATCTTATCAAAAAGTACAGAGTGTCCAGCAGCAATTCTAGCCACCTGCTAGAAATGAGTAAAATGGAGGGAGATCCAGCTGCTACAAGGTGCCCTAAAGCTAAACAGTCCAGTAGAGAATTAACACCTATTTTATTTATCCTTTTAACCCAATAACTAACTTCCCATAACTCTGTGTGACGCTTACTGACCAACCAGAAACTACTACCTGAAACCCATGAAGAAGAAGGAAGATGAGCAATGAAAGAGAACCACCCAAAATTCTCCATCTTGTTCCATACTTGTTACTATTTATATACTATATACTATTTATTACTATATACTGTTATTACTATTTATTTTATAAAAACCTCAAATTTAAAACCATTCCTCATGTGAAATCACACACTTCTATTTAACTATAAATCACTCTTGTGATTTTAATCTCATCACTCAAATTTAGAAGCCTTCTCCAAGCTCTCAGGTCAAAAGCAGTGTTCTCAAGGGGGTCAGTGCCAGAAAGCCAGAAAGCTCAAAAACCCCAGTTCTCTGGGATCCAACACAATCCCACAATCCCAGAATGGTCCGTGCTGGAAGGGCCTTAAAGATCATCTCATTCCAACCCTTGGCCATGGGACATCTTCTGCTAGAGCTCCAAGCCTTGTTCTTGGACACTTCCGTTTGTTTTCATTAGTTTTAAATCTGATTTTCTGTCATTGCCTGTTGGGATTGTTATGGGTTTATAAAACTTGTTTTTAAAACTTTTTTTTTACACTAGGTTCTAAATCTTTTGCTTTTTAAGGCACTTAAAACATACTTTTACTTACTTAAAACTAACATTCATACTTCTGCTTGATATCTATGCAAATTAATAATATTTCTACTTACTTAANCCTGAAACCCATGAAGAAGAAGGAAGATGAGCAATGAAAGAGAACCACCCAAAATTCTCCATCTTGTTCCATACTTGTTACTATTTATATACTATATACTATTTATTACTATATACTGTTATTACTATTTATTTTATAAAAACCTCAAATTTAAAACCATTCCTCATGTGAAATCACACACTTCTATTTAACTATAAATCACTCTTGTGATTTTAATCTCATCACTCAAATTTAGAAGCCTTCTCCAAGCTCTCAGGTCAAAAGCAGTGTTCTCAAGGGGGTCAGTGCCAGAAAGCCAGAAAGCTCAAAAACCCCAGTTCTCTGGGATCCAACACAATCCCACAATCCCAGAATGGTCCGTGCTGGAAGGGCCTTAAAGATCATCTCATTCCAACCCTTGGCCATGGGACATCTTCTGCTAGAGCTCCAAGCCTTGTTCTTGGACACTTCCGTTTGTTTTCATTAGTTTTAAATCTGATTTTCTGTCATTGCCTGTTGGGATTGTTATGGGTTTATAAAACTTGTTTTTAAAACTTTTTTTTTACACTAGGTTCTAAATCTTTTGCTTTTTAAGGCACTTAAAACATACTTTTACTTACTTAAAACTAACATTCATACTTCTGCTTGATATCTATGCAAATTAATAATATTTCTACTTACTTAAAACTAAAGCTTACACCTCTATTTCATGTCTGACTTAATATATTTTAATTTCTTTAAAGATTTTTAATTCAGTTCTTTTTTCTTCAATTCTTCTTCAATTCTTTTTTCTTCAATTCTTACATTCTGTTCTCTCTCTGAGAGACTCAGAAAAGCCTCTGTTTTCACAGTCCAACATTTGCCATTCCTTTAACAATACTACCAGGGGGACTGAATGGCAAAATCCCTCTGGAATAGCAGAGTGGCAAAATCCCTCTGGAACAGGGACTCTGGGCCTCAGGTGGGGTGACACAGAGTGCATCTCTATGCCCAGATCTCAAACTCTTAACTGTTTTATTGGTGGTGAAGTGGAGGATGAAATGGAGTATCAGCTGAGTGAAACTGATACTGAGTATTGCTGATGCTTTTCTGTTCTTAGAATGATTTAGTGAAATAAACCTTGAGCAGCAAAGTGTGAGGTTTTTTTATAGTTCACACCTGTTGTGTAAATTACAGCTTGATCTACCCTGAACTCGTGTCCTGTCTGCTCAGTGTGGTATGAAAATAGCATTTTAGCTGTTTTTTAATGCTATATTTGTTGGGATCTTACAGCAGACATTAATGTCGGTTACGTTTGGTTTGTTCTGCACTCGAGAACTGTGTGTTATAAATATTTTATTGCTTATAAAATCAGGGTAAGGACCAGCTCGAGGTTCAGCAGCCAAGTGAGTGCCAACAGTGACAGCCAGGCTGCTGTAAAATTAACTTGGATTCCAGGATGGTACAGACATTTCTGAGATCAGTTTCTTAACAAAGGTGCTTGTCTCAGCTTCAGAGCAGACAGCACTGGAGAGTTATTTCAATCCATCCATCCTGATTAGAACAGCTCCACCTAAACATTCCGGTTCACTGAAGGATTGAACTCAATCCCATGTGCTGGAATTTTGTTTGCACTGCAAGAAATGTTTAGGTTTTGCCTTTTTTATGGTATAATGGTGACAGTGTAGAGACTCTTCAGCATTTTGCCACCCCATTACTCTGCTTTATTTTGACTTACAGCTCATTGCAGGGGAATTACTGCTGTATTAATTCAGGCACTTGAAGAGAAATGAGATTAATGTACTTTTAAATAATGGATGTCTTCCTGGAATATATTGAACGTTCATTTTGTCTGCAGTTGATTTTGGATGAAGTTTTTTGGCAGAGGTTCTCCTGGTGTTGCTGTGGGTGCTCTGAGCAGGGCTCTGCCTTTGGTGCCTCCTGCTCACCCCAGCTGGAGGCAGGAACTCAGAGGAGATGTTGATGGTTCAGTTTTCCTGTTTGGCCTGGCTCACTTCCCTCGGAGCATTTCCTCTGCCAGCCCCAGATGTCACATCCTGTGGGGACCAAATGGTGTCACAGCCTCCTGCTGTGCTGGGGGAACCTCCAGGCTGGGGCATTTCCCAGTACTGGAGCCATGGAGAGATTATTTTAGGAGTGTTCCATTAGTGCTTCTGTGAATGACCTCATCTTCATGGAATCACAGAGTCCTTAAGGTTGGAAAAGCCCTCCAGGATCTCTGAGTCCAACCTTCACCTGAATCCCATTAAACCAAGCAGTGCCACCTCTGCTTGGCATTTGAACCCTTCTAGGGGTGGTGACTCCAACATTTCTCTGGGAAAGGAAAGGAGTTTTGAAATCAAAAGCCAGAACTTCTTGGCAACAGGATGAAGGCAGTTCTTTTCCTAGATGAGCTTTTGGAAGGTGAAGGAAGGAGTATTTTCCTCTAGAACTGAATCACTGCTGGAATTAGTGTAAGGACCTCCTCTGGGCTGGTTCCAGTGGGCTTTGGCCAGTAACTCCTTGGGATGGACAGAGATGAAACCATCTCTTCCAATTTGGAGGCGTTAACTGGGTTTTTCTTAGTTTATCTAAAAGATTTTATTTTAGTTTTTCTCAAGTACTTTAATAAGCTTTTCCAAGTTGGCACTGTACAAAACTCTCTTAGGTTAGAACAGTCTTCATAAGGAAAATTATTGCTTTTAACAGGGAAGGAATTGGTTTTAGGTGATGGATCCATACAGCTCTGACTCCTCATTTCACAGGTTGAAGCAACACCTTCTTTATGGCCTCTATACACTGTCTTGCTAAAACTAATTAAATTTAATTGCAGTTGAAAGTGAGGATTGCTGTCAGTTTATTGCCCATTGTGATAACCATCCTGCTGGGTTTGTGTGCTCCATGTGAGGGATAATTTCTCAGAGAAGTGTCTATAAATGCACCTGTGGAACATTGGGGGCAGCTCATGGATGTGCTCACAAACCCTGAAATCTTAATGAAGTAATAGAAAGAGGTGCATGATATATCTCAGTAATGAGAACTGAAAATACATTTTCAATTTCCTTTCTCTGAAGGGAATTTTTCCCCTAATTTGTTGTTCACTGGAAAGAATCCTCTGCACATAACAGGGTTTGGACTCCAGGCATCCTTCCCACGTTTGGGGTGAGCTGTGCCACAGGGGTCGGTGTATGGGGCTGTAATTGTGCAGGAACTCCAAAGGAAAATCCATTGGGAAGGTTTGGGAATGAGGAGCCACCAACCAGTGCTAATTCAGCTGGATTTCTGTCACATCTTGCTCTCAAATATTTCAGTTTTAAAAACCTCAGTGAATTGTATCAGCTGCAGCCCTGGGATGTAGCAGGGAAGGGACTTTCTGGAGATGTGCAAATCCAGCAAGATCCTTTCAACACACACTTTAATTTCCATGAAAGGTCCTGTAGATTGTCCTTTCTTCCATATTGCAGTGGCTCTAAAGCCTAATGCTGCAGATATACAAAATGTCATTTGAAGCAAAAATCCTAGACAAAAACTTTCCCCCAGAGCTCATTAGTGCCATTGTTAATTATCCTGGGGCCCACTGGTGGAGGAGGGAAGCAGCATTCCCCCTGCTTGTGTGCTGGAAACCCTCTGGGCAGTGTCTGCCCTGCCAGACTGGACACTGTACCATGTGCTGGTGCTGATGGAATCCTGTTATCCAGCAGTAAAATCCTGAATGTTTTTCTCCTGGGATTGCTGTACCAAATACTAAGGTTTATTGCTTAAAAGATGTGCGTATATTGATGTATATATGGGTTATTAGGTTTAGAACAGTTTTCCTAGATAATGTGCCCAAGAAATGATGCTTAGTGACTAAAGGCTTCTATCAAGAGGAGAAAAAAAAATCAGAGCTAAATCCTAAAGTTTTGATTTTTTGAAACTGGGAATTAGAAGCAGGACAGCCCAATTTTTACTGACAGTAGAGTCTTCCTATTTCAAGGACTTCTTCAGCCTTTGTGACAAAGGCAGACACAACAGTGTCCAAATTTCAGTCTTGACCCTGCAGCTCATTCCTGTCAGTCTGGGCCATGGGAGGAGTTGTAGGAATACACTGGGAGCATCCCAGCACCAGGGAGCAGGTGCTGCTGCCCTCCTTCCCGAGGCTCTGGAAGCTCTGAGCCCGTGGAGCCCTGCCTTAGGCTGCCACCTGGTGCCCAGCTCTCTTCAGCTCCAGCATCTCTTCAGGAAAAAATCCTCTGGCTGGCTGGAACACACCTCAATCCCCAACACACTGTGAATCCAAGGGGTGAGGGCTATGCCAGTGGAAGGGATCCATACCCTGCTGCTGGTTCTCAAACTTTCTGTTCCACTTCTGTTTAACTCCTGCTGACCTGTGTGATCCAGCCTGGCCTTGTATCACTTTTATCTTCTTTTTGCACAGGATTGAATGCACGAGAGATGGTATTTCTTGTTCAGACTCAGAAGTTCATTAATTCTTATCTATATTACAGTGAGTTCTACAGCACTTCTAACTAACAAGCCAAAAAATGGAGACGTATCTCTCTCTCTACAAGGCCTTTTAAGGCCAAATGGTCCAATTAAGAAAGGACACCTAAATTATTTTTATTTTTAACCCAATAACCAATCACCCATGACCCACAATGCAGATTTTTCTATCCAATTAAAGAAGATCACCCAAACCCATGAAGAAGAAGGTGAAGAAGTAGGGCAAAACCTCTGCCTTAAAACCTACATCTTGCTTTCTATACATTGCTATATTCTAAGACCTTAAATTCTAAAATTTTCACCCTGTGATATTACACACTTCTATTCAAACTACACATCTATGATCCCAGTTCTATCACTCAATTTTGGAAGCCTTCTCCACGGCCTCAAAAGCAGTGTTTTCCTGGGGGTCAGTGCCTGTCAGCAAAGTCTAACATTCTCAGTTTCCAGGATTCCAACAGCCTTGCAGGTCTTTTTTTGCCCCCAAATCTCACAGATTCCTTTTGCTCCAATTGCAGCTTTGTGGGAGAATCTCCTTCCCTGGACAATGAGGTGGTGTCAGGGAGGAAGCAGCCCCCAGGCAGCCACCCATCCTCACTGTCCTCGCAGACAGAGCCACCCTCCCTGGCTGAGCACCATGACTTCTCCAAAGACCAAAGGAGCACCAGCCTGGACCGTTCCAGCACGGACATGGACTCCACTGATGGCACTGATTTGCCTCCTGCAGGGGACACACTCCCTGAGGACAAGAGCAGTTATTTCTCCTTCATTGATGTAAGTTGTCGTCGTGTGTTTCCTCAGTTCATCCTTCTGGAAACTTTACAACCAGTTTTGCCCTGCTTTTCTCACACTGAATTTTCCCAGCTGCTTTCCTGCCTGAAAAGTTTAGGATCAAAACTGCAGAGTTCTTCTAAGTCTCTGTGGTGTTTAGGTTCTGAGAGATTCCATAAAGCTGCTGGCCTTGGATAATCAATCATGGGATCCCAGACTGGTTTGGGTCAGAATGGATCTTCAAGCTCATCCAGTTCTACCCCCTGCCATGGGCAGGGACACTTTCCACTAGACCAGATTTCTCCAAGCCCCATCCATCCTGGCCTTGGACACTTCCAGGGATGAATATTGGAAGCATAATTTAATAACACAAACAGCCAGTGACTGCTGTGCTGTCAGCCATGCAGATTTAAGGCCATAAAAGCATCCATTCATATTTTTCCTACTGACAATTGGTTTCTTTCCACAGTTGCTCACAGTTGCATTTTAAAGGATTTTTTTATAGTGAAGAATCTTGCAGTTGGTGTAAGACCAGGAGTTTCTGGCCATACACATTTAATGAGGTCTAGTGCTGCAAGAACTTTGTTTAGTTTGGAAAAGCCCTCTGAGATAGTCAAGTCCAACTGTTCCCTCAGCACTGCCAAGGCCACCACTAACATGTCCCCAAGTGCCACATCCATATGGTGTTTGAACACTTCCAGAAGGGTTCTGTGTTGTTCCTGGGCCATTAAAGATGTCTCTGTAAAACATTATTAGCTTCAAGTGCAGCTGGCAATTGCTGTGTGATGAATAGTTTATTCCTGACCTGAAATCTTTTGAAAAAGGGAACAAACCCACATCTTCTCAGGAATATTTGGTGGTTACAGGCAAATCTGTAACAGCAAATTGCTTTAAGCAAGTAAATAAATTACAGCACCTTGGTTTGCTCTGTAAATGTTACTGCTTATAGGATGTGTTGGAAATGACTGATCACAGAAGTTTTCTGATTGCTGTGACACTAAACTTGGAGTGTCCTTGTTGCTGGTGAGTGGCCTCTAGTGTTTGTGGCTGGCAGGGAAGCTGCAGCTCTGCACTCCAAGGAAATTTTGTGTAGTTGCTCTTTTTAGATCCCAATCTCAGGATTTGCCTTCAGCAGCTACCCTGATAGCAAGGCCTGTATTCATAAAACACTATAAGAACCAAACTCCTGATTATTGCAGTTATTTGTAATATTAATTTAGTGCAAATTATTCCTGCAACTTGAGTATCCACAGCCTAGAGAGACCAAAGGATGACACCCAGTTAGCCACAAAGCCCTCATCATCAACTCTCTTTGGTGTGATTTTAACTGTCTACAACAACAATAATCGGACAATTATATATATTTTAATTGGATGAATGCAATCAGATGGGTTGGGATTTCACTGTGCAGGAGGTGGGGCTCATTCCCAGGTCTGTGTTTCTGCAGCACACAGCTGTCCTGGACTCCAGTGCTCTGAAAACTCGGGTGCAGCTGAGCAAGAAGCGCCGGTGCCGAGCGCCCGCGTCGCACTCACTGCGCAGGAGCAGAGGGCTGGACCTGGAGAACAGGTTTTCCTTGACAGAAGAGACAGATAATGGCTGGATGTTCAAAGATTCCACAGGTAACCCCTCAGCTACCTGGAATAATTGGTTGTGATCAGCCTGGGTGCAAGGGAAGGAGTTTGTAAAAGGCATTTTTTGAATATTGCCCTTCGTTCCTGCTGGAGTGCAGGAGGAGATCTTGAACAAGGCCGAGATGAAAAGCTGGCTCATGCTTTCCCCCTCTGCTTTTTTTTTAACAATTAATTAGAAGAGAAGAAAACTATGCAACAGGAAGATTCTGAGGAGGAAGACAAGATCCAGCACACTCCGAGGTCATCTTCTGTGCAAGCCCAGAGACTGCCTGTGTTCCCAGGGATGGATCACTCTGTCCTCAAGGTGAGCTCAGGCAGAGCCCAGTAGGTGGGAGATAAACCAGTTCAGTAGCTGCAGGTTGTTTATAAGGAATTCCCTTGCTCATTTCAGGGAATTTTTTTGTTTTTATGAACCTGGAGTGATCCATTCTGCATTCCAAAAATAAAAACCTGGATGCTGGCTTAAAAGGATCCCTATCTTTATTTTTATATTCAGGCCCAACTGCGGAAAAGACAGGAGTCTGAGACCACTGGTGACATGGGCTCTGCTCAGCTCTTCAAATCCCCCAAAGCACAGCTCGGCACTCCCGGCAGCAGAGTGCTGCCCTCCAGTGTGGAAAAGGAGGACAGGTGAGAGAATCCCAGCGTCAGGAAAAGGCTGATGCTGTTCTTGGTGCAAGGAAGAAATAATGTAATAAGCTGTACATTCTTTTTTGTTGTTGTTTCTGTCAGGAGTTTTCATGATGAAAGAATAAAGAGTATTTTTTTTTTAATATCTTAGGTCAGAAGAAAAGTCTCCTCAGTGGCTGAAGGAGCTGAAATCAAAGAAGAGACAGAGCCATTATGAGAATCAGGTTTGAAAAGGTACTTGGGTAGGAAGGGGGGCTTTGCTGAGTGCAGATGTGCAGTGACAAACTCACATTTCCTTTGATATGTTGATGTCACCAACCCTGCCCTGTGTGCACCAGGGGTGCCAGGGATGGTGCCAAGCAGGGCAGTGCTCCTCCACTGCTAGTCCCAGTTCCACTGATTCTCTGCACACAATTTGATTTTCATAACCCTCACTCTATTTGGGCTAGGATTTCCCAAAGTTTGAAAACTTTGTGTGGTTTCAGCACAATTCTGGGTGGCTCTTAAGCATTTAATGCATTAAATAGACACGACCAAGGTGGCAATACAACAGAAAACACATTTTAAGGGGTTCCTGTTGCAGCTGCCTGACCATATCACACCCTTCCTTCTGTTTTCCTTTGCAGACAGTGATTCTAACTAGGAGAAGATAAAGAAGTTTAACAGAAGCCTTAACTCATCTGAACCTAAACCCCCATGTCATGTTGCTGCTGTTTGCTTCCTGCCTCAACTGCTCTGTGCATGGTGCCTTCCTGTTTTGTGGAGAAAAGCTGCTTCAATTCATAGTCAAATACAAAGCTGTGTCTGTCAGGGCAGGGGGACAGTGGCACTTCAGACCTGCCTGCCAGGAGAACCCCCCTGGGTCACAGTTAGCACTTCAGAAAGTCTTAGAAAACAGAAATATTTGGGAGTGCTGTGATCCAGGGAACTCCTCTCGCTGTGGAACAGACTCTGTGTGTTCACCTCTGGGAGATGTGTCTGGCTGGGCTTTGTGTTTGTTTATGAAAATAATAATTTTAATCAAATTTATCTTTTCTTTCTTTGGTTTTTTTTTGTGAACAAATAGTAAGCTCCTATTTAGAATGAAATTTGTGGAAGGTGAGAGTGGAAGAACAAATCATGTTTACTGCCATATTGAAAAAGGAAACTTGATTATTTTTTGTAAAATGTATTTTTGATTGGCTTGTATTTACATGTGATCTGCTGACCTGGCAGATGGAGATAATTTTTAGATGAACAAAATGTTAACTTTTGTCACTCTTGAAATGGTGTATTCTGTGTTTTGTCAGCATGTGGAATAATTGCTTCATTGGAATGTCTTTCCTAACAAGGATCAAGCAATAATGTCAACCAGAGCTCTTTAAAAAAAAAAAAATTAAACCAAAACCTTTTAAAAAAAAAAAAAAAAAAAAAAAAAGTAAAAATATGTAAATACTGTTTTTATAACAAAAAAGGAAGGGAAGAGGGAGGATGTTACACTCATGTCAGGGTTCCAGTTAATTGTTGAATGTCACTTTAATAGCAGTTCAGATAGTCCCACTTCATATTTTTATTTGTTAATCTGTAAATACCAGGTTTAAGTTTTTATTTTTATGCTGATTTTGTGGGATAACCTAAATGTGATCTTCAGTTTCTCAGATGATTTCCTGTCTTTCCTTTGGCAAGATGTGCTGATAGAGGAGTAAAGATCTCCTGGACTGCACGGGTGTTTGGGTATCCCTAATTCTCAGATATTCCCTGTCTCTGGACACTCATTCTGAACCACCATGGCTATGGAAGCCAGACTCGATTCTTGCCCCAGATAAGTGCTCTTTTCAGTAACCTTCAGAAGCACAGCCCGGGGAGGGAGGTGATTCCAGTGTTCCTCAGGCTCAACCAGGAAAAGGTAGAAGCGGGAAAAGGAGGGTGGAGAGCTCTCCTCACCTGGCAGAGCTCCTTGGGCTGCACTCCCCACGTCCTGCTGAGGGCTCTTCTGCATACAAACCATAAAGCACCAGCACTTCAGCTCCTTTTCTTTTTGTCTTTTTTCCCAATCAGCGTTTTGGGAGCGTGGCTCCCATGGGGCCTGCCCAGGCTGCTCTCTGTCAGGCTTGGAGCTGCCAAAACCACGTGCCAATTCACCTCATGGAGGAGTCACAGGAGGGGGATTTGCAGTCCCAGGCTGCAGGAAATAGCGGCAGGATGGCAGGAGACAAATCCCATCTGCACGTCTCTCGTTCCCGGATTTGATTCCAGTGGCAGCTCCCTGTGCTCCCTGGAGATGAGATGGAGAAATCTGTCTGATGGAAAAGTCTTTTCCCTGTTGTTTTGCCCTGTTTCTCGTGGGAGCTGTTGCCACTGTTAGTTTGGCAGCCCCTCTGCTCCCCACAGAGCAGTGATCCCCAGGATTCTGCTGGAATCTGGGGATGGGCCCTGTCAGTGCAGCCACCACCATTCACCAGCTCCTTTTAAAACCTTGCACAGATTTCCTTCCCTCTCCTTTAGATGATGGTGGAAAAGGTGACTCCTGGTGTGTTTTTTGGTTGTATATTCCTGTGGCAGCACCCCAGGGTTCCATGGGTGTGTCCCACATGTGACACTCACCTGGGCCAGCCTGAGCAGCACGTGCAGGTGAGGAGGATGATGGTGGCAGGTCCCTGTTCACAGGAACATTCACACAGGCTGGGTTTTCCACTTCCACGGGTGACAGTGTTGCATTCCCAACAGCTGGAGGATTTACTGGTTCTTGGTCTAGGCCAGAAATTCTGTAAATGTTTGTGTTGAGGAAACTGAGGGGATAGACACGAGGTTTCCACAAAGCCCTTGAATGTGTTTGCATTTCCACGTCTGCTTGGACAATGCACTGAAATTACTGTATTGAGTAGTTTAACCTACTACTGAGAAATGTTTAATGCTTAAATGTCTAATTAAAGAGCATCTTTAGAATGTTGTTGAATGGGAAAGTGTTTTTTTCTGCTCTGTTATTTCTTTATATTGTACATGGATTAAATATCAACTTCCTTCTCTTCGGGTTATCACTCTGTAATAAAAGATATATAAATATGTTATTACTTCTTAATTGATAGAACAGACTGTAATACACTTTATATAATTCTATTTTAATTCCAAATAATGCTTCTTGGAATTTTTTATGCTTTCACTTTTGTTGCCATGTGCTTTTTCCTGCTGTTTATTGGAGATGGAAGTGAGCTCTGAGGTTCAGATGTGCTGATTCCTTTACTCCTGGATCCCTGGAGCAGGTTCAGCTCTTGTCTAAAAAGTGATGCTGAAGGTGATGGAGGCCCTGGCAGTTCCTTTGTCTCTCCCCTCAGAGCTCCTCAGCTGTTTCTCCTTTCTTAAAAAGCCACATCACTCTTGGGTTTTAAAGGTGGGATGATGTGTTTTGTAAAATCCAGGAACACTTTCTGACTGCCCCCCTCTCACAATCCCGCGTGGTCCCTGCTCTGGGTGGTGTGTCAGAGACTTGCACGGCTGCTCCATTGCTTTTTATTGGAATTCCCAGTTGTGGATTTCTTCCTTTTAATTTTTTCTGTTTGCAAATTAACCTTTTTAACATCTGTGAATCTTCAGTTTGGTCCTCATCCACCAGAACATCTCACTTCTTGCAGAGGAAGAAGCAATGTTTGGTTCTCCAACCTTTGACATTCCAAGGACTTGCCCCCACACACCCCTATCCCCTTTTCACTCCCACCAAAGTTTTTCACCCTGTTCCTTGTTTGCAAACAAGTTATTTGCAAACTGAAATGCACGTGGGGCAGATTTGGTAATATAAAGTGTGACCTGTGAAAGGTTTGGAGCAGCAGATCCCTGATTTCTGCAGGGGTTGTGTGTTTCAGGGGGACATGGGCAGTTCTGGGGTGCTGCCACAGGTGTGGCTCTGCCCCAAGAGCTGTATCCAGGTACAGAACTTGTGGGGTAAGTTCCCAGGGCTGTCACTGCTGTCCCCAAGCCAGCTCTGGGGGTAAAACAAACTGTTCAGGGAAATACAGAGCTGTCACCATAACTGTGCTCCCTCACTGTCTGCACCTCCCTGAAGGACACTGGTGCAAGAGCAGCTGCAGCCAAGTGAGGAATGTGTTGGATCCATCCCTTCAACCCAGTGCTAAGAAGGAAAAACAGATATTTGCTTTAATTCCTTTTAAAGATGGGTTTTTTAGGAGATGGAGGCTTTTGGGACCAGGTTGAACAAGAGCAACCTGGTCTAGTGGAAGGTTGGGGGAGCAGGGGGCAGAATGAGATGAGCTTTAAGGTCCCTTCCAACCCAAACCATGCTGTGATTGTATGAAACCACCTCCCTGGAGCTTTAATGGATTTGGGGGTGTTCTGGCAGGGGCTGCAGAGTCCAGGCTTAGTTCTGCTCACCCTGGGAGGGGAGAGGATGGAGGGGGTGAATCCTTCCTGAGCTGGTGGTGAGCTCTGTTCCATGGCTGTCCTGTTCACTCAAGTACAAATGTATTGCAAAAATATAATCTGAAATAACTCCTGGTTCTTCTGGTGGGATTGGCAGAGGAGGAGAGCCAAGGTCTGGTGGTTTATGGGTTTTTCTCATTCCATGTTGAACAAAATGGTATCAAATCTGATTTCGAAGGAGCTCTTGATCCACATAGCCTTATAGAGTCTGTCAGTCTGGGTCACAATAAATCAATAAATACGTTGTGTGATAGAAATCCTATATTTTGCATTACACAGTTTCCTAGGGAATAAAGATATTCTGGCTGCTGTATTTTGTTCTGTACTGTTACAGTTCCAGTTTAGCTTTGCCAGGTATTAACAGAAAATACCTATTTTGTAACAGTCATTTTTCAAAGGGATTCAAGAGGCTGACTGAGAGGAAATTGAGGTCTGTTTGGGAGAGGCATCAAGGAGATTCAGTGCCCCTTCTGTCATGTTTTTGGAATTGCCTTGTCACTATGGAGAGCTGGGAGGGGCAGATCCAGGTGAATGAGGATGCTGGGAAGGAAGAGACTGGCACAAGGAATTCTGTGTTTCTAATTTGTTGAGGACAGATGATGTTGTGTTTGGTGAGACAGAAATTAATCCATTCCTCCTCAGTCTGTGCCTGTTGGAGCTGTGGCACCTGTGGGATAGCTCTGACGGGGACAGCAAATCTTCATGAGGAACCACAGGATGGGCAGAGTGAGGAAGAGTCAGCTGGAGACACCTCCTGGGTCATCCCTGTCACACCAGGCCTGGAGCATCACTCAGCGAGGCCAGGGCTGGGATGGGGCTGAAGGGCCCCCTATACATATATATATACATACACATATGTTATATGTATGTATAACAGGAGAGGTTTCCATCCCTCTCCCATTCAGTTTATCCAGCCTGGTCCAGAGGATTCACTTTTCTGGCAATTTCAGTGAAAGTTTCATGGGTAGTTCTTGGTTTCAAGATGAGCCACACTCAGAGCAGGTAGAAAAACCTGCAGGGGCCATAGCAAATGGGGATTTGTACAGCTGAATAAAATGTTCAGGAATCAGGATGGTTTGGGTCTGAAGGGACTCTCAAAGGTGAAGAGGGAGTCAGGCCTGCTACCAACAGAGTGAAATGCTCCCAGTTTGCTCCTCCCTTACATCATCCTGTGCCTGTGAAGATGGACAAAAACCCTTGTGCCAGGCTCCAGAAATCCCTCATCACACACCCCAGGATGCGTTCCCAGCCTGTTCCTGGGAAATGCTGGGGAGGGAACCAGAGAAAGAAAAGGGACTCGATGGAGAGAACCTGCTTGGGGCCAAAGTTCAAACAAGAACACCAATCTGGAAATCCTGAGCTGCTCCAGCTCCCAGAGCTCACCCCAGCCCTGCATCACACCTTGAGCTGGAGCTCACACAATTGGGGATATTTTGCCCGATTTTTGCTTCGTGCTGCGCTCAGTTTCCAGGCTAAACCCTCCTGTGAACTGCTGATGGCAGAGTTTTCCAGAGAACCTGGCAAGAAGCAGCGTGAACGTGCTGATGTGAATTTGGACGTTAATCTTCTGTAAATCGAGTGGCCCGTGTCCGAGGGACAGCCGGGAGAAATCTGAATGACGTTTCCATAGCTCGCTGCGCGCCCGCGCTATTGAGATGAAATCTCATGGATGGAATTCCGTGGACGCAGCTGCTGTATCAGCGCTCGGGGAATTCTGCTGTTCTGTTCAGAAGCAACCCATAAATAGCGGGGCCGCCCGCGCCGCCCGGCACAGCGGAACCACACGGAGAGGTAGCGGGACTGGAGGGGCTTCCTTTGGGAATTTGTATGTCTGAGTCGAGCTTTTTTGGCTCGTGCGTGGCGAGAAGTGAAGCTGCAGGGTTTGATTCAGGACATTGATCAAACTCCTTTATTCGTCTCTTAAGCCCCTTAAGCGTGGTGTGGACGGGGAAGGCGTGTTCCAATGTTTGAGCAGAGTTTTGTGGATGTTCCTGGAGAGTGAGGAGGGGGCTCTCACCACCATCCCCCCCCGGCCAAGGCGGTGGCAGCAGCTCCAGCTGCCGGGTTTGGTGTCCCCTGGGATGCTGGACCAAAGGAGAGGTGTCAGGTTTATGTTGTGGGGAAAGATGTCAGCAGCTGGAAGCTGAGAAATTCCTGCTGCTAACAAAGGCCGGGCTGTGAGATGGGAGTTTAGTGGCAGCTGGACAAGAGGGCTCCGTGTCACTTGGGACATGGCTCAGTTCAGTCCTGAGGGTGCCTGGGTGAGGATTTGGGGCCCGTGTGCAGGAGGGAGAGGAGGATGGATAACAGAACCTGGACTTAGAGCTGCTGCATCAGGGTCTGTGCTATCCTGTGCTGCCTGTCCCTGTGCCAGCTTCATCCTCTGTGTTTCACTACCAGCTGTAGATCCCGGTGCCTCCCGCCTTAACCTCCTGCAATTTGGGTTTTCCAGGCACAATGACCGAGCAGCAAAGTCCCCCCGAGCAGATGGCGACTGGGGAGGGTGCTGGCGAGCGAGGTGGCAACTACAAGGTATACTGGGGTATACTGGGGACAACTGGGCACGGATGGATGCTGGGTGGAGCCGTGGGATGCGGTGTGCATGCACCAGGCTGGAACCAGTGCTGGGGACAGGAGTGGCCTCCAGCTCTCCCACAGCAGCAGTGGATGGTGGCCCCGCTCTGGTGTTGAGCCCAGGGGGGCTGGAGGTTGGGAAGCAGCTGGGGCTCTGCTGCTGCTGCTGCCTGGCAGGAGGGACACTGCTCCCTACCAAGGACATTGGCTGGCCAGGATGGTGTGCAGCTGCCCAGGGATTTAATCCAGGACATGAAGCTTCCTGATACAGCAGGATCAGCTGTGGGCCCAGGCACTGAAACTCCTCAGGTGTATTTGCAGGTTTGGATTCAGCTCGTGGGTTGGTTGAAGGTAAATCAGCTGGAGAGGATGCAGTGGGTGCAGAGCTTCCCACAAAGCTGTTCCTGGACAGGGAAGGCTGGAGATGGAAGCAGATCCTGCCAGTGGGAGAGGGGTGTGCCAGGAGCTGGGGCCGTTTATTGCTTTGGGGTGCACAGTGGAACCTGGGTGTCACCTCTGTCCCTGGAGCCCCCCATTATGTGGTGTGTGCAGGGGGCTCTGCCCTTCTCCCAGGCTCAGGGCTTGCAGCTGGGACCCCTTTGGGACAGTGCCAGGGGGTGCCTGGTCACCCCACTGACTCTCCTGGTCCCTGAATGGTTCTGGGCACGCTGGGCCCAGCTCTGTGCCAAGCTCTGGCCACTGAGACTGGCTCCAACCCATCCTGCAGCTCAGCCTCGAGGCTCTGCTGAGAGCAGGGCAGCCTGGGGAGGCACTGGGGTCTCTGCACCTGGCAGGGCTTAGGAAGAAACACTGAATAAAGAGCTTGTGCCAGGCCAAGGGGATGGTTGGATCTGGAGGGAGCAGTGATGGGCAATGACCGGGCTGGGGATAGGAAGGCAGCCCATGGCTCAGGAATTCTCTTAGCCTAAACCATCCATGTTTTCAGTGCTGTATTTGAGCTGGTTTTAAGCTTGTCATGGACAAAATTCCAGCTTGTGCTTTACCAAACAAACACTCATGGCTGGAGCTCGGCCCAGAGCTCTGTCAGGGCAGAGGCATTGGCAGGACCTGGCTCTGCTGGGCAAGGAGTGACATTGGATGGAGGGACATGGCCAGAGCCCTTTGATCCACTGCTGCCCCCATTTCCTGGGGTGTTCCCCTGCTGGGGTGGCTGACAGCATCTCTCCCCACCTTAGATCACAATCTACGAGCTGGAGAATTTCCAGGGGAAAAGGTGTGAGCTGACAGAGGAGCTCCCCAACATCACCGAGAAGGAGATGGAGAAGGTGGGCTCCATCCAGGTGGAGTCTGGCCCGTAAGTCTGGGGTGGGGAAGATGGAGCAGCCCCAGGGGTGGCAGGGAGAGCATCCCCCTGACCCTGGGGTCCTGCAGGTGGCTGGGCTTCGAGCGCCAGGCCTATGCTGGGGAGCAGTTCGTGCTGGAGAAGGGCGACTACCCCCGCTGGGACTCCTGGTCCAACAGCCACAGCAGCGACAGCCTGATGTCCCTCCGGCCCCTCCAGATTGTGAGTAGGGCTGTGCTGGGGTGGCCACAGTGCTGAGGGGGGGGGCTGGGGACAGCCCCTGACCCACCCTTTCCCCCAGGACAGCGCTGACCACAAGATCCACCTGTTTGAGAACGTGGGGTACACCGGGAGGAAGATGGAGATCGTGGATGACGACGTCCCCAGCCTCTGGGCCCATGGCTTCCAGGACCGTGTGGCCAGTGTCAAGGCCCTGAATGGAACGTAAGGATGGGGACACAGGGGACACCCCACCAGGTTCCTGTCCGTGGCACTGTGGTGGTCCCCCCAGGGTGGTTGGTGGCAGGGGCACCTGGCACAGCCACTGCAGCTGCTCCCACTCTGCTGCTCATGCCCCTGTGTCCCTTGTTCCCTCCCTGCTGCCACCTTTTCCCTGGCCCACAGGGAGTAGCAGGGACCATGGCAGTGTCCCTGGGGCTGGATGATGGCTCCTTGCCCTAACCCACCACCCGAGCAGTGGAGCTGTGGTCCCTTTTCCATGGACTCTCCATCCCCTCCTGGCACACAGCATTTCCCACCTGGGCACTGTGGCCGCAGCCTGTGCAGTGGCACTTGGTGACATAGGAGTGGCCCTGGCTGTGGCAGGCAGAGACACGGGGATGGGGATGGGGATGGGGACACTGCCCCTGCTCCAGGGGGTGTGGGGTGGGCGCTGCTGAGCACTGCCTCGCTCCTCACAGGTGGGTGGGCTACGAGTACCCCGGGTACCGGGGCCGCCAGCACGTCTTTGAGAAGGGCGAGTACCGGCACTGGAACGAGTGGGACGCCAACC